>OX031022.1:0-600000 GCA_943736025.1 Tenthredo mesomela
TCTGCATTCTGCATTCTGAACCTGCATCTGCATTCTGCATTCTGCATTCTGAACCTGCATCTGCATTCTGCATTCTGCATTCTGCATTCTGCATCTGCATCTGGATTCTGCATTCTGCATTCTGCATTCTGCATCTGCATTCTGCATCTGCATTCTGCACGGGCATTCTGCACCTGCATCTGCATTCTGCATCTGCATTCTGAACCTGCATCTGCATTCTGCATTCTGCATTCTGGACCTGCATCTGCATTCTGCATTCTGCATTCTGCATTCTGCATCTGCATCTGGATTCTGCATTCTGCATTCTGCATTCTGCATTCTGCATCTGCATTCTGCATCTGCATTCTGCACGGGCATTCTGCACCTGCATCTGCATTCTGCATCTGCATTCTGCACCTGCATCTGCATTCTGCACCTGCATCTGCATTCTGCATTCTGCATTCTGCATTCTGCATCTGCATTCTGCATCCTGCATTCTGCACTGCATTCTGCATTCTGCATTCTGCATTCTGCATTCTGCATTCTGCATTCTGCATTCTGCATTCTGCATTCTGCATTCTGCATCCTGCATTCTGCATTCTGCACTCTGCATCCTGCATTCTGCATTCTGCATTCTGCATCTGCATTCTGCATCAGGATTCTGCATTCTGCATCTGCATTCTGCATCAGGATTCTGCATTCTGCATCTGCATTCTGCATTCTGCATGTGCATCTGCATTCTGCATCTGCCCTACCCTAATACCCTAAAACCCTACCGTATTGACTGACGAACGACTGCCAAAACTGAAATTCGCCTTTATTCATGAACGACGAACGACTGCCAAAACTAAAACCCTGCTTTTTTCAACTAACGAACGACTGCCAAAACTGCCGTAACTGCCAACTATCAATAATATCATAACAATATTATGATGATCTGCATTTCATTATTATCATAAAATGACTGTCATTACTATCATAACTATTATCAATCATTTATATATATTTTATCTATTTTTAATCTATTAATTAACATCTTTCTCATCCCAATCTATCATTATTACGGATATCGAGGATATCAAGGATATCAAGGATATCATTCTGGATAAGGATTCTGCATTCTGCATTCTGCATTCTGCATTCTGCATTCTGCATTCTGCATTCTGCATTCTGCATTCTGCATTCTGCATTCTGCATTCTGCATTCTGCATTCTGCATCTGCATTCTGCATTCTGCATTCTGCATTCTGCATTCTGCATCTGCATCTGCATTCTGCATTCTGCATCCTGCATTCTGCATCTGCATTCTGCATTCTGCATTCTGCATCTGCATTCTGCATTCTGCATTCTGCATTCTGCATTCTGCATCTGCATTCTGCATTCTGCATCTGCATTCTGCATTCTGCATCCTGCATTCTGCATTCTGCATTCTGCATCCTGCATTCTGCATTCTGCATCCTGCATTCTGCATTCTGCATTCTGCATCCTGCATTCTGCATTCTGCATTCTGCATCCTGCATTCTGCATTCTGCATTCTGCATTCTGCATTCTGCATTCTGCATTCTGCACCTGCATCTGCATTCTGCATCTGCATTCTGAACCTGCATCTGCATTCTGCATTCTGCATTCTGAACCTGCATCTGCATTTTGCATTCTGCATTCTGCATTCTGCATCTGCATCTGGATTCTGCATTCTGCATTCTGCATTCTGCATTCTGCATCTGCATTCTGCATCTGCATTCTGCACGGGCATTCTGCACCTGCATCTGCATTCTGCATCTGCATTCTGAACCTGCATCTGCATTCTGCATTCTGCATTCTGGACCTGCATCTGCATTCTGCATTCTGCATTCTGCATTCTGCATCTGCATCTGGATTCTGCATTCTGCATTCTGCATTCTGCATTCTGCATCTGCATTCTGCATCTGCATTCTGCACGGGCATTCTGCACCTGCATCTGCATTCTGCATCTGCATTCTGCACCTGCATCTGCATTCTGCACCTGCATCTGCATTCTGCATCTGCATTCTGCATCCTGCATTCTGCATCTGCATTCTGCATTCTGCATTCTGCATTCTGCATTCTGCATTCTGCATTCTGCATCTGCATTCTGCATTCTGCATTCTGCATTCTGCATTCTGCATTCTGCATCCTGCATTCTGCATCTGCATTCTGCATTCTGCATTCTGCATTCTGCATTCTGCATTCTGCATTCTGCATCCTGCATTCTGCATCTGCATTCTGCATTCTGCATTCTGCATCTGCATTCTGCATTCTGCATTCTGCATTCTGCATTCTGCATTCTGCATCTGCATTCTGCATTCTGCATTCTGCATTCTGCATTCTGCATTCTGCATTCTGCATTCTGCATTCTGCATTCTGCATCTGCATTCTGCATTCTGCATTCTGCATCTGCATTCTGCATTCTGCATTCTGCATTCTGCATTCTGCATTCTGCATTCTGCAAAAACTTGGGTTAGAAAATACTTAGGTTAGAAATTACGAAGGTTAGAAGAAAAAAAAAAAAATTGGGTCAGGAATTGCTTGGGTTAGGAATTATATTGAAAAAAAAACAAAAAAAAAAATATTAAACAAAAATCAAAACATAGGAGAGGGGGCAGGGGGGGGAGGGGGGATTGAAAAGGTTAATAAATTGACTAGATTAAAAAAAAGTAAAGAAATAAAATAAAAAAAAAAAATTTCATCACAAAATAACGAACGTAGGAGAGGGGAGTACGGGGGGGGAGGGGGGAAGGGAATCAGAAACGTAGAGAAATTAAATAAATGTCATTAAAAAAAAAATTAAAAAATACAAACATAGGAGAGAGGGGGAGAGGGCGTGATCGGCGAGATCGGCCGAGATCGGCGAGATCGGCGCGATCGGCCGGCATCGGCGAGATCGGCGAGATATCCGTGAGATCCGTGAGATCCGTGAGATCGGCGAGAGACCCGTGAGATCCATAAGATCCGTGAGATCGCCGAAAGATCCGTGAGATCCGTGAGATCCGTGAGATCGGCGAGAGATCCGTGAGATCGCCGAGAAATCCGTGAGATCAGCGAGAGATCCGTAAGATCCGTGAGATCGGCGAGAGATCCGTGAGATCCGTGAGATCGGCGAGAGATCGGCGAGATCCGCGAGATCGGCAAGATCGGCGAGAGATCGGCGAGATCCGCGAGATCCGTGAGATCGGCGAGATCGGCGAGATCCGTGAGATCGGCGAGATCGGCGAGATCCATGAGATCGGCGAGATCCGTGAGATCGGCGAGATCCGCGAGATCCGCGAGAGATCGGCGAGATCGGCGAAATTCGTGAGACCAACGAGATCCGTGAGGTCGGCGAGATCCGCGAGATCGGTGAGATCGGCGAGATACGGAAGAGAGTGGGCGTGGTCTAAGAAAAGGAAGAAGAAGAAGACGACGACGAAGTAGAAGAAGAACAAGAACAAAGAGAAAAAAAAGAAAAATGAAAAAACAAAGAAAAGAAGAAAAAGTAAAAGAAGAAAATAAAAAATAAGAAGAGAAGGAAGAAAAAAAAAGAAAAAGAAAAAGAAGAAGGAAACGAAGAAAAAGAAAAAAAAGATAGAGAAGAAAAAGAAGAAGAAAAAGAAGAAGTAAAAAAAACGAAGAAAGAAAAGAAGAAAAGAATAAGAATAAGAAGACAAAGAAAAAGAAAAAGTAAAAGAAGAAAAAGAAGAAGAAGAAACAGAAAAAAGAGAAGAAAGAGAAAAAAAAATAAGAAAAAGAAAAAAGAAAAGAAAAAGTAAAAGAGTGAAAAAAAATAAGAAGAGAAGAAAGGAGAAAAAAAAAAAAAGAAAAAGAAAAAGAAGAAAAGAAAAGGACAAAGAAAAAGAGAATAAAAAAGAAACGAAAAAGAAAAGGAAGAGAGAAAAAGAAGAAGAAATAAAAAAAGAAGAAGAAAAAGAAAAACAAAAACAAAAAGGAAAAGGAAAAGAGAAAGAATGGGAAAAAAAAAGAAAAAAAAGATGAAAAAAAAGAAAAAGAAAAATAAGCTAAAGAAGAAAAAGAAGAAGTAAAAGAAAACGAAAAAAGAGAAAAAGAAAAAGAATAAAATAAGAAGACAAAGAAGAAGAAAACGTGAAAGAAGAAAAAGAAGAAGAAGAAAAAGAAAAAGAGAAGAATAAGAAAAAAAAAGAAAAAGAAGTAAAAACTATGAAGAAGAAGAGAAAGAAGGAAAAGAAGAAAAAGAAAAAGAAAAAGAAAAAGAAACAGAACAAGAAAAAGAGAAAGAAAAAGAAAAATAAGAAAATGAAGAAGCAAATGAGAAATGAATGAGAAATGAATGAGAAGAGAGAAAAAAAGAAGAAAAAGGAGATTAAAAAAAAAAAGAAAAGAAGAAAAAATAGAAAAAGAAAAAACAGAAAAAAAAGAAGAAAAAGAAAAAGAAGAAAAAATGGAAGAAGAAAAAACGGAAAAAGAAGAAGAAAATGAAAAAAGAGAAACAAAAAGAAAGGGAGGAAGAAAAAGGAGAAGAAAAAGAAGAAAAAACGAAAAAGAAAAGAAGAAGAAATGGAAAAAGGAAAAAAAAAAGAAGAAAAAGAAAAAGGAAAAGAAAAAAGAAGAAAGAGAAAAACAAGAAGAAAAAAAAGCGAAGAAAAGAAGAAAAATAAAAAGAAGAAGAAAAAAAACAACAAAAGAGAAAAAAAAGAAGAAAAAGTAAACAAGAAGAAATAAAAAGAGAAAGAGAAAGGAGAAAAGAAAAAGACGATGAAGAAGAAGAAATTGAAGTAAGAGAAAAAAGAGAATGAAACGGAAAAGAAAAAGAGAAAGAAGAAAAAAAAAAGAAAAAGAAGAAAAAAAACATTAAAAAGAAGAAGAAAAAGAAAAAGGTACAGGAAAAAGAAAACGGAAAAAAAAGAAAGCAAAGAAAAAGAAAAAGAAAGAAAAAAAATAAAAAAGAAGAAAAAGAAAAAGAGAAAAAAGAAGAAGAAAAAGAAAAGAAGAAATAGAAAAAAAAGATGTTATGTCTGAATTGGGATCTTATCCCCTGTTTTGAATACTAGAGTATAACTGAGGGATTGTTGATGGAGGAACAAACATGACAGGGTTAGAGAACTAATAACTTTATTGATAAGTACTGTCTAGGATTATAGGTGTATAAGTAATGAGTGTCGATAATTCGTACAGGTAGAATAGGTTGAGTAATTTGGGAGTCTTTTGTAAGAGGGTTGGTTAGGAAGTCAGTTAGGAAGAATGTATGAATAAAAGGAGAGTAGAAGTAAAGGAGATGAAGGTTGACTGGGAAGTGTCTTATTGTAATCGTAATTCGTTAGTCGTGAGGTCTTGAGGTAAAGGTGGGGATTAGAGGATTGCAGACCGATGCACTTGTGAGTGCCGTGTGCAGCGGGTTAGCGTGAGAAAGATAGCGAGGTAGGAAGGCAGGAGGTAAGGTATCATCCAAGGAGATATGATAGCAGGTTGGCGAGAGGAACGTGGAGTAGGACGTAACAAAGAAAAAAGAAGAAGAAGAAAAAAAAGAAGAAGAAGAAGCAAAAGAAAAGAAGAAGAAAAAGAAAAAAAAGAAGAGAAAGTGTAGAAAAATAAAAAAATAAAAAGTAACAAAAGAAAGAGAAGAAGAAGAAAAAGAAAAAAAAAAAAGAAAAACAAGTACAAAAAAAAGGAAAAGAAAAAGAAAAAGAAGAAGAAAAAGAAAGAAAGCAGGAAAAAAAGAAGAAACAGATATAAAAAACGAGGAAGAAGAAGCCGAAGAAGAAGAAAATGAGCAAAAGAAAACGAAAAAGAAGAAAAAAAAAAAAGAAAAAAAAAGAAAACCGAGAAGAAAAAATGAGAAAAAAAAGGAAAAAAAAATAAAAAGAAGAGAAGGAAAAAAAAAAGGAAAAAAAATAAAAGAAGAAAATAATAAAAAAAAAAGGAAAAAAAGAAAAAGAAAGAGAAGAAGAAAAAGGAAAAGAAAAAGAAAAAAAAAGAATAGAAAAAGACAAAGAAATGGAAAAAAAGAGGGCGAAAAAGAAACAGAACAAGAAAAAGAGAAAAAAAAAGAAGAAAAAAAAAAGAAAAAAAAGGAGAAAAGAAAAAGACGAAGAAATAGTAAAAAAAAGAAGGAGAGAAAGAGAAGGTGTAGCGTGGCCATTTCACGACCCCGTCAAATAGGCAATATAGATGGATAGCGCGTGCGCCATCTGCCACCAGCGCGGTCAACTACTATAGACGCCATCTACCACGGCGCGGTCGACTATCGCCAAGCGCCATATTCTCTAAAATCTTTCTCGCTAACAAAGTAACTACGGGAATTATATATGTTCGGGAATAAATTATCATTTAATCATAGAATAAAAAGCTATCTCTCTAGATATAGCGGACTGCGTAGCTAGCGGGGTTGATTCGTCCTCCCTGCCTGTCCTCGTGTGCTGGCATATCTATTTCTTTTCAAATAACACAGTCTCGTTTGGGAAGTTAGTGGTTAGCTAGTGGTGTTGCTTCGGCGCACTACCTGTCCTACTCGTACTTCTCAGATACAACTGGTGGATTAGAATCAGTCAACTCATTATTTCTTTTAGCCAATCAATTCTTTTTGTAATATCACATAATATCAAATACCTTTCATAAAATCCAATCAAATCAAATATAAATTAAAATCACTTGTAGTCAAATCAATGGGATAGGTAATTATTTAATTAACTTCTCAAAATATTAAGATAGCTTCCGGGGTAAAATACTCACATCAAAGTCCTGAATTAGTCGTAGGCAAAAGCAACTCCTAAAGAGTTATCACATCTAGCATAGGTGTTAGTAATTAAGGTACAGTCACGATTGACAACTCATAAAAGGTTATTATATTTAGTATGGGTATTATTCTCTAAGATAAAGTCATGATTAACGACTCAATATAGAATTATTAGATTTAGTATAGGCATAAGCAAATTCATGGTTGACCGCCAGTAGACGTTTTACGAGTTAAAGACTTATAAAAGTCCTCAAAAGAGGCAAGCAAGGTGATTGCAAACGTATATTAGATTCTAAACTATTATTTTTAATCATAATGAACAAAATAAATTAAGGTGTTGTCTTAATAAATACATTGTTTCGATATTAATATAAATTGAATTGAACCTTCTCCCATAATTCTTAAAATATATTAAGTAGGCCCGAGGATTCGTTCCTAAACGCCCGAGATAAAGAGCCTGCGTCGGCATTTCGTCGAAATAGTTTAGGTAAAATATTAGAGCACGACTCAAAGGAAGAAGAAAAAAAGAAAAAGGAAAAGACGTAAAAAAAAGAGGAGAATACAGAGAAGAAGAAAAAAAAAGAAGAAAAAGGAAGAAGAAAGAGAAAAAGAAAAAAAGATAAAGAAAAAGAACAAGAAAAAGAAGAGGTAGAAAGACGAAGAAAAAGAAGCAGGCAAAGAAAAAGGAGGGAAAAAAGAAGAAGAAAAGAAAAAGAAGAAGAAAAAAAAGAGAAAAGAAGATAAAGAAAGAAAAAGAGAAGAAAAAGAAGGCGAAAAAGAAAAAGAAGAAAAATACAAGAAAGAGGGAAGCAAAAAATAAGAAAGAAATAGAAAAAGTAAAAGTTGAAGAAATACAGAAAAAACCAAAAAAGTCAAAGAAAGAGAAAGAGAAGAAGAAAAATGAAAAGAAAAAAAGAAAAAGAAGAAGAAGAAAAAGAAGGAGAAGAATAAAAAGAAAAAGGAGAAGAAAAAAAAGTATAAGAAAGAATGAAAAAAAAGAAGGTAAAGAAAAAGAAAAAAGAGAAAGAAATAGAACAAAAAGAAAGAAAAAAAGCAAAACAAAGAGAATAACAAGAAGAAAAGAAGAAGAAGTAGAAGTAGAAAAAGAAAAAATGGAAAAAAAAATAAAAGAAAAAGAAGAGAAATAAAATTCGAGAAGGAAATAAAAAATGACAAAAAGAAAAAAGAGAAGAATTACAAAACAAAAAAAAGAAGAAAAAACAGGAGAAGACAAGGAAGAAGAGGTACAGAAAAAAGAGGAACCAAAAAAAAATGGTAAAAGAAAAAAGACCAAAAGAAAGACACAAACAAGAAAAAAAAAACAGAAACAGAAAAAAAGAGGAAGAAGAAAGCGAAAGAGAAAAAGGAAGAAGAAAAAAATACAAAAAGAAGAAAAAAAAAAGAAGAAGAAATAGAAGAACAAGCACAGGAAAAAGTAAAATAAACAAAAATAAAATAAAATAAAATAAAAACAGAAAAAGAAAAAGAAAACGGAGAGAAGAAGAAATAGAAAGAGAAAAAAAAGAGAAGAATAAGTAAAAAAGAAAAAGACGAAAAAAGAAAAAAGAACAGGTAAAATAGGAAAAAGAGAAGAAAGAAAAAAAATGTAAATGGTAAGAAAAAAAGGGAAAGAAATGATGAAGAAGAAAAGCAAGAAAAAGTAAAAGAAAACGAAGAATAAGAATGAAGAGAAATAATAACGAAAAAGGAGAAAAAGAAAAAAGAGAAGAAATAAGGAGAGAAAGAGGAGAAAAAGAGAGAGAAGAAGAAAAAGAAGTGAAAAAGTAGCAAAAAAAAAAAATCGGGGAAAGGAGAAATAGAAGAAGAAATAAAAAACAATAAAAAAGAAGAGAAAGAAGAAAGAGAAGAGAAAAAAAAAGAAATTGCAAAAACAACAATCGAAAAAAAAGACTACGGCAAACGTACGCACGCAAAAATGACTTTTTTTTTCCCGCCTGGCTCCAAAGATTTTTCCGCCGCGCGCGAAAAGTGGGCGTGGCCTGTAGATCAGTGGGCGTGGCCTGTGAAAAAGTGGGGGAGACGCATGAAAGAAGAGGCGTGGCCTATAATATAATAGGCATGCCCAACAAAAAGGGAGCGTGGTCGAAAAGAATTGACTCGGATTAAGAATTTTCTGGAATTTCTACTTGGGTTAGAAATTTCACTCGGGTTGGGAATTCCGTGAGTTGAAAACTGCTCCGGTCACAATTAACGCTCGCATGAAAAAAGACTACGGCAAACGCACGCGCACAAAAATGCCTTTTTTTTCGCGTCTGGCTCTAAAGAATTTCTTACCACGTCCAGAAAAGTGGGCGTGGCCAAAAAGAAAGTGGGCGTGGCCTGAAATAAATAGGACGTGACTAACCGAAAAGTAGGCGTGGTCATGATCAGAGTAGGCGTGACGCATTCCCAAGTGGGAATGACTCTGACGCTCAGACTCTGCCAATCTGACTCTGACCCTCTGAATCTGACCCTCTGAATATGACCCTCTGACTCTGACGCTCTAACTCTGCCAATCTGACTCTGACGCTCGGACTCTGCCAATCTGACTCTGACCCTCTGCATCTGACCCTCTGACTCTGACGCTCAGACTCTGCCAATCTGACTCTAACGCTCTGACTCCGACGCTCTGACTCTGCCAATCTGACTCTGACCCTCTGACTCTGACCCTCTGACTCTGACGCTCTGACTCTGCCAATCTGACTCTGACCCTCTGACTCTGACGCTCAGACTTTGCCAATCTGACTCTGACCCTCTGACTCTGACCCTCTGACCCTCTGACCCTCTGACTCTGACCCTCTGACTCTGACACTCTGCCTCTGACTCTGACCCTCTGAATCTGACCCTCTGACTCTGACGCTCAGACTCTGCCAATCTGACTCTGACGCTCTGACTCTGACCCTCTGAATCTGACCCTCTGACTCTGACGCTCTGACTCTGCCAATCTGACTCTGACCCCCTGACTCCGACGCTCTGACTCTGCCAATCTGACTCTGACGCTCAGACTCTGCCAATCTGACTCTGACCCTCTGACTCTGACCCTCTGACTCCGACGCTCTGAGTCCGCCAATCTGACTCTGACCCTCTGACTCTGACGCTCAGACTCTGCCAATCTGACTCTGACCCTCTGACTCTGACCTCTGACTCTGACTCTGACCCTCTGACTCTGACCCTCTGACTCTGACGCTCAGACTTTGCCAATCTGACTCTGACGCTCTGACTCTGACCCTCTGACTCTGACCCTCTGACTCTGACTCTGACCCTCTGACCCTCTGACTCTGACCCTCTGACTCTGACCCTCTGACTCTAACCCTCTGACACTGACCCTCTGACTCTGACCCTCCGACTCTGACACTCTGCCACTGACTCTGACCCTCTGACTCTGACCCTCTGACTCTGACCCTCTGACACTGACCCTCTGACTCTGACCCTCTGACTCTGACTCTGACCCTCTGACCCTCTGACTCTGACCCTCTGACTCTGACCCTCTGACTCTGACCCTCTGACTCTGACCCTCTGACACTGACCCTCTGACTCTGACCCTCCGACTCTGACACTCTGCCACTGACTCTGACCCTCTGACTCTGACCCTCTGACTCTGACCCTCTGACACTGACCCTCTGACTCTGACCCTCTGACACTGACCCGCTGACTCTGACACTTTGCCTCTGACTCTGACCCTCTGACTCTGACACTCTGCCTCTGACCCTCTGACCCTCTGACCCTCTGACTCTGACCCTCTGACTCTGACACTCTGCCTCTGACTCTGACCCTCTGACTCTGACACTCTGACTCTGACCCTCTGAATCTGACCCTCTGACTCTGACCCTCTGACTCTGACCCTCTGACACTGACCCTCTGACTCTGACCCTCTGACTCTGACTCTGACCCTCTGACCCTCTGACTCTGACCCTCAGACTCTGACCCTCTGACTCTGACCCTCTGACACTGACCCTCTGACTCTGACCCTCCGACTCTGACACTCTGCCACTGACTCTGACCCTCTGACACTGACCCTCTGACTCTGACACTTTGCCTCTGACTCTGACCCTCTGACTCTGACACTCTGCCTCTGACTCTGACCCTCTGACTCTGACCCTCTGACTCTGACGCTCTAACTCTGCCAATCTGACTCTGACCCTCTGACTCTGACCCTCTGACTCTGACCCTCTGACACTGACCCTCTGACTCTGACCCTCTGACACTGACCCTCTGACTCTGACACTTTGCCTCTGACTCTGACCCTCTGACTCTGACACTCTGCCTCTGACTCTGACCCTCTGACTCTGACCTCTGACTCTGACTCTGACCCTCTGACTCTGACCCTCTGACCCTCTGACCCTCTGACTCTGACCCTCTGACTCTGACACTCTGCCTCTGACTCTGACCCTCTGAATCTGACCCTCTGACTCTGACGCTCAGACTCTGCCAATCTGACTCTGACGCTCTGACTCTGACCCTCTGAATCTGACCCTCTGACTCTGACGCTCTGACTCTGCCAATCTGACTCTGACCCCCTGACTCCGACGCTCTGACTCTGCCAATCTGACTCTGACGCTCAGACTCTGCCAATCTGACTCTGACCCTCTGACTCTGACCCTCTGACTCCGACGCTCTGAGTCCGCCAATCTGACTCTGACCCTCTGACTCTGACGCTCAGACTCTGCCAATCTGACTCTGACCCTCTGACTCTGACCTCTGACTCTGACTCTGACCCTCTGACTCTGACCCTCTGACCCTCTGACCCTCTGACTCTGACCCTCTGACTCTGACACTCTGCCTCTGACTCTGACCCTCTGACTCTGACGCTCTGACTCTGCCAATCTGACTCTGACCCCCTGACTCCGACGCTCTGACTCTGCCAATCTGACTCTGACGCTCAGACTCTGACCCTCTGACCCTCTGACCCTCTGACTCTGACCCTCTGACTCTGACACTCTGCCTCTGACTCTGACCCTCTGACTCTGACACTCTGACTCTGACCCTCTGACTCTGACCCTCTGAATCTGACCCCATGACTCTGCCCATCTGACTCTGACCCTCTGACTCTGACCCTCTGACTCTGACTCTGACCCTCTGACCCTCTGACTCTGACCCTCTGACTCTGACCCTCTGACTCTGACCCTCTGACTCTGACCCTCTGACACTGACCCTCTGACTCTGACCCTCTGACACTGACCCTCTGACTCTGACACTTTGCCTCTGACTCTGACCCTCTGACACTGACCCTCTGACTCTGACCCTCTGACACTGACCCTCTGACTCTGACCCTCTGACACTGACCCTCTGACTCTGACCCTCTGACACTGACTCTTTGACTCTGACACTTTGCCTCTGACTCTGACCTTCTGACTCTGACACTCTGCCTCTGACTCTGACCCTCTGACTCTGACCTCTGACTCTGACTCTGACCCTCTGACTCTGACCCTCTGACCCTCTGACCCTCTGACTCTGACCCTCTGACTCTGACACTCTGCCTCTGACTCTGACCCTCTGACTCTGACACTCTGACTCTGACCCTCTGAATCTGACCCTCTGACTCTGACGCTCAGACTCTGCCAATCTGACTCTGACGCTCTGACTCTGACCCTCTGAATCTGACCCTCTGACTCTGACGCTCTGACTCTGCCAATCTGACTCTGACCCCCTGACTCCGACGCTCTGACTCTGCCAATCTGACTCTGACGCTCAGACTCTGCCAATCTGACTCTGACCCTCTGACTCTGACCCTCTGAATCTGACCCTCTGACTCTGACACTCTGCCTCTGACTCTGACCCTCTGACTCTGACACTCTGACTCTGACCCTCTGAATCTGACCCTCTGACTCTGACGCTCAGACTCTGCCAATCTGACTCTGACGCTCTGACTCTGACCCTCTGAATCTGACCCCATGACTCTGCCCATCTGACTCTGACCCTCTGACTCTGACCCTCTGACTCTGACTCTGACCCTCTGACCCTCTGACTCTGACCCTCTGACTCTGACCCTCTGACTCTGACCCTCTGACACTGACCCTCTGACTCTGACCCTCTGACTCTGACCCTCTGACTCTGACTCTGACCCTCTGACCCTCTGACTCTGACCCTCTGACTCTGACCCTCTGACTCTGACCCTCTGACACTGACCCTCTGACTCTGACCCTCCGACTCTGACACTCTGCCACTGACTCTGACCCTCTGACTCTGACCCTCTGACTCTGACCCTCTGACACTGACCCTCTGACTCTGACCCTCTGACACTGACCCTCTGACTCTGACACTTTGCCTCTGACTCTGACCCTCTGACTCTGACACTCTGCCTCTGACTCTGACCCTCTGACTCTGACCTCTGACTCTGACTCTGACCCTCTGACTCTGACCCTCTGACCCTCTGACCCTCTGACTCTGACCCTCTGACTCTGACACTCTGCCTCTGACTCTGACCCTCTGACTCTGACACTCTGACTCTGACCCTCTGAATCTGACCCTCTGACTCTGACGCTCAGACTCTGCCAATCTGACTCTGACGCTCTGACTCTGACCCTCCGAATCTGACCCTCTGACTCTGACGCTCTGACTCTGCCAATCTGACTCTGACCCCCTGACTCCGACGCTCTGACTCTGCCAATCTGACTCTGACGCTCAGACTCTGCCAATCTGACTCTGACCCTCTGACTCTGACCCTCTGAATCTGACCCTCTGACTCTGACGCTCTAACTCTGCCAATCTGACTCTGACCCTCTGACTCCGACGCTCTGCCTCTGCCAATCTGACTCTGACCCTCTGACTCTGACCCTCTGACTCTGACCCTCTGACTCTGACACTCTGCCTCTGACTCTGACCCTCTGAATCTGACCCTCTGACTCTGACGCTCAGACTCTGCCAATCTGACTCTGACGCTCTGACTCTGACCCTCTGAATCTGACCCTCTGACTCTGACGCTCTGACTCTGCCAATCTGACTCTGACCCCCTGACTCCGACGCTCTGACTCTGCCAATCTGACTCTGACGCTCAGACTCTGCCAATCTGACTCTGACCCTCTGACTCTGACCCTCTGACTCCGACGCTCTGAGTCCGCCAATCTGACTCTGACCCTCTGACTCTGACGCTCAGACTCTGCCAATCTGACTCTGACCCTCTGACTCTGACCTCTGACTCTGACTCTGACCCTCTGACTCTGACCCTCTGACCCTCTGACCCTCTGACTCTGACCCTCTGACTCTGACACTCTGCCTCTGACTCTGACCCTCTGACTCTGACGCTCTGACTCTGCCAATCTGACTCTGACCCCCTGACTCCGACGCTCTGACTCTGCCAATCTGACTCTGACGCTCAGACTCTGACCCTCTGACCCTCTGACCCTCTGACTCTGACCCTCTGACTCTGACACTCTGCCTCTGACTCTGACCCTCTGACTCTGACACTCTGACTCTGACCCTCTGACTCTGACCCTCTGAATCTGACCCCATGACTCTGCCCATCTGACTCTGACCCTCTGACTCTGACCCTCTGACTCTGACTCTGACCCTCTGACCCTCTGACTCTGACCCTCTGACTCTGACCCTCTGACTCTGACCCTCTGACTCTGACCCTCTGACACTGACCCTCTGACTCTGACCCTCTGACACTGACCCTCTGACTCTGACACTTTGCCTCTGTCTCTGACCCTCTGACACTGACCCTCTGACTCTGACCCTCTGACACTGACCCTCTGACTCTGACCCTCTGACACTGACCCTCTGACTCTGACCCTCTGACACTGACTCTTTGACTCTGACACTTTGCCTCTGACTCTGACCTTCTGACTCTGACACTCTGCCTCTGACTCTGACCCTCTGACTCTGACCTCTGACTCTGACTCTGACCCTCTGACTCTGACCCTCTGACCCTCTGACCCTCTGACTCTGACCCTCTGACTCTGACACTCTGCCTCTGACTCTGACCCTCTGACTCTGACACTCTGACTCTGACCCTCTGAATCTGACCCTCTGACTCTGACGCTCAGACTCTGCCAATCTGACTCTGACGCTCTGACTCTGACCCTCTGAATCTGACCCTCTGACTCTGACGCTCTGACTCTGCCAATCTGACTCTGACCCCCTGACTCCGACGCTCTGACTCTGCCAATCTGACTCTGACGCTCAGACTCTGCCAATCTGACTCTGACCCTCTGACTCTGACCCTCTGAATCTGACCCTCTGACTCTGACACTCTGCCTCTGACTCTGACCCTCTGACTCTGACACTCTGACTCTGACCCTCTGAATCTGACCCTCTGACTCTGACGCTCAGACTCTGCCAATCTGACTCTGACGCTCTGACTCTGACCCTCTGAATCTGACCCCATGACTCTGCCCATCTGACTCTGACCCTCTGACTCTGACCCTCTGAATCTGACCCTCTGACTCTGACGCTCTAACTCTGCCAATCTGACTCTGACCCTCTGACTCCGACGCTCTGCCTCTGCCAATCTGACTCTGACCCTCTGACTCTGACGCTCTGACTCTGCCAATCTGACTCTGACCCTCTGACTCCGACGCTCTGAGTCCGCCAATCTGACTCTGACCCTCTGACTCTGACGCTCAGACTCTGCCAATCTGACTCTGACCCTCTGACTCTGACCTCTGAATCTGACCCTCTGACTCTGACGCTCAGACTCTGCCAATCTGACTCTGACCCTCTGAATCTGACTCTCTGAATCTGACCCTCTGACTCTGACGCTCTAACTCTGCCAATCTAAATCTGACGCTCAGACTCTGCCAATCTGACTCTGACCCTCTGAATCTAACCCTCTGAATCTGACCCTCTGACTCTGACCGTCTGAATCTGACCCTCTGAATCTGACCCTCTGAATCTGACTCTCTGACTCTGACGCTCTAACTGGGAAATCACTTGGATTGAAGATCACTCGAGTTAAAAATCACTCGAGTTGAAAATCACTTGAGTTAAAAATCACTTGAGTTGGAAATCACTCGAGTTGGAAATCACTTGGATTAAAGATCACTCGAGTTAAAAATCACTCGAGTTGAAAATCACTTGAGTTAAAAATCACTTGAGTTGGAAATCACTCGAGTTAGAAATCACTTGGGTTAAAAATCACTAGAGTGGGAAATCACTTGGATTAAAGATCACTTGAGTTGAAAATCACTCAAGTTGGAAATCACTCGAGTTGGAAATCACTTGGGTTAAAGATCACTCGAGTTGAAAATCACGTGGGTTAGAAATCACTTGGGTTAGAAATCACTTGGGTTAAAAATGACTTGAGTTAGAAATCACTCGGGTGAGAAATCACTTAAGTTAAAAATGACTCAAGTTAGAAATCACTCGGGTGAGAAATCACTCGAGTGGGAAATCACTTGGATTAAAGATCACTTGAGTTGAAAATCACTTAAGTTGGAAATCACTCGAGTTGGAAATCACTCGGGTTAAAGATCACTCGAATTGAAAATCACTCGAGTCAGAAATCACTCGAGTTAGAAATCACTTGAGTTAGAAATCACTCGAGTTAAAAATGACTTGAGTTAGAAATCACTCGGGTGAGAAATCACTCGAGTGGGAAATCACTTGGATCAAAGATCACTCGAGTTAAAAATCACTCGAGTTGAAAATCACTTGAGTTGAAAATCACTTGAGTTGGAAATCACTCGAGTTGGAAATCACTTTAGTTAAAAATCACTCAAGTTGGAAATCACTCGAGTTGGAAATCACTTGGGTTAAAGATCACTCGAGTTGAAAATCACTCGAGTCAGAAATCACTCGAGTGGGAAATCACTTGGATTAAAGATCACTTGAGTTGAAAATCACTCAAGTTGGAAATCACTCGAGTTAGAAATCACTTGAGTTAGAAATCGCTCGAGTTAAAAATGACTTGAGTTAGAAATCACTCGGGTGAGAAATCACTCGAGTTGGAAATCACTCGGGTAAGAAATCACTTAAGTTAAAAATGACTTGAGTTGGAAATCACTCGGGTGAGAAATCACTTGGGTTAAAGATCACTCGAATTGAAAATCACTCGAGTTAAAAATCACTCGAGTTGAAAATCACTTGAGTTAAAAATCACTTGAGTTGTAAATCACTCGAGTCAGAAATCACTCGAGTTAGAAATCACTTGGGTTAGAAATCACTTGAGTTAAAAATGACTTGAGTTAGAAATCACTCAAGTTGGAAATCACTTGGGTTAGAAATCACTTGAGTTGAAAATCACTTAAGTTGGAAATCACTCAAGTTGGAAATCACTTGGGTTAAAGATCACTCGAGTTGAAAATCACTCGAGTCAGAAATCACTCGAGTTAGAAATCACTCAAGTTGGAAATCACTTGGGTTATAAATCACTTGAGTTAGATATCACTCGAGTTGGAAATCACTTGGGTTAGAAATCACTTGAGTTGAAAATCACTCGAGTTGGAAATCACTCAAGTTGGAAATCACTTGTGTTGAAGATTACTCGAGTTGAAAATCACTCGAGTCAGAAATCACTCGAGTTAGAAATCACTTGGGTTAGAAATCACTGAGGTTAAAAATGACTTGAGTTAGAAATCACTTAAGTTGGAAATCACTTGGGTTGAAGATCACTCGAATTAAATGACTTGAGTTAGAAATCACTAGGGTTAGAAATCACTTAAGTCGGAAATCACTTGGGTGTACGATCACTCGAATTAAAAATCACTCAAATTGGAAATCACTTGGGTTAAAGATCACTCGAGTTGAAAATCACTCGAGTCAGAAATCACTCGAGTTAGAAATCACTTGGGTAAGAAATCACTTAAGTTAAAAATGACTCTAGTTAGAAATCACTCGGGTGAGAAATCACTCGAGTAAGAAATCACTTGGATTGAAGATCACTAGAGTTGAAAATCACTCAAGTTGGAAATCACTCGAGTTGGAAATCACTTGTGTTGAAGATCACTCGAGTTGAAAATCACTCGAGTCAGAAATCACTTGAGTTAGAAATCACTTGGGTTAGAAATCACTTGAGTTAAAAATCACTTGAGTTGGAAATCACTCGAGTTGGAAATCACTTGGGTTAAAAATCACTCAAGTTGCTAATCACTTGGGTTATAAATCACTTGAGTTAGAAATCACTCGGGTTGAAAATAACGTGGGTTAGAAATCACTTGAGTTGAAAATCACTTAAGTTGGAAATCACTCGAGTTGGAAATGACTTGTGTTAAAGATCACTCGAGTTGAAAATCACTCGATTCAGAAATCACTTGAGTTAGAAATCACTTGGGTAAGAAATCACTTGAGTTAAAAATGACTTGAGTTAGAAATCACTCGGGTGAGAAATCACTCGAGTGGGAAATCACTTGGGTTAAAGATCACTCAAGTTGAAAATCACGTGGGTTAGAAATCACTTGGGTAAGAAATCACTTAAGTTAAAAATGACTTGAGTTAGAAATCACTCGGGTGAGAAATCACTCGAGTGGGAAATCACTCGGATTGAAGATCACTTGAGTTGAAAATCACTCAAGTTGGAAATCACTCGAGTTGGAAATCACTTGTGTTGAAGATCACTCGAGTTGAAAATCACTTGAGTCAGAAATCACTTGAGTTAGAAATCACTTGGGTTAGAAATCACTTGAGTTAAAAATCACTTGAGTTGGAAATCACTCGAGTTGGAAATCACTTGGGTTAAAAATCACTAGAGTGGGAAATCACTTGGATTAAAGATCACTTGAGTTGAAAATCACTTAAGTTGGAAATCACTCGAGTTGGAAATCACTTGGGTTAAAGATCACTCGAGTTGAAAATCACGTGGGTTAGAAATCACTTGGGTTAGAAATCACTTGAGTTAAAAATGACTTGAGTTAGAAATCACTCGGGTGAGAAATCACTTAAGTTAAAAATGACTCAAGTTAGAAATCACTCGGGTGAGAAATCACTCGAGTGGGAAATCACTTGGATTAAAGATCACTTGAGTTAAAAATCACTTAAGTTGGAAATCACTCGAGTTGGAAATCACTCGGGTTAAAGATCACTCGAATTGAAAATCACTCGAGTCAGAAATCACTCGAGTTAGAAATCACTTGAGTTAGAAATCACTCGAGTTAAAAATGACTTGAGTTAGAAATCACTCGGGTGAGAAATCACTCGAGTGGGAAATCACTTGGATCAAAGATCACTCGAGTTAAAAATCACTCGAGTTGAAAATCACTTGAGTTAAAAATCACTTGAGTTGGAAATCACTCGAGTTGGAAATCACTTGAGTTAAAAATCACTCAAGTTGGAAATCACTCGGGTTATGAATCACTTGAGTTAGAAATCACTTGGGTTAGAAATCACTTGAGTTAAAAATGACTTGAGTTAGAAATCACTCGGGTGAGAAATCACTTGAGTTGGAAATCACTCGGGTGAGAAATCACTCGAGTGGGAAATCACTTGGATTAAAGATCACTTGAGTTGAAAATCACTCAAGTTGGAAATCACTCGAGTTAGAAATCACTTGGGTTAAAGATCACTCGAATTGAAAATCACTCGAGTTAAAAATCACTCGAGTTGAAAATCACTCGAGTTAAAAATCACTTGAGTTAGAAATCACTCGAGTTGGAAATCACTCGGGTTATGAATCGCTTGAGTTAGAAATCACTCAAGTTGGAAATCACTTGACTTAGAAATCACTTGAGTTGAAAATCACTCAACTTGGAAATCACTCGAGTTGGAAATCACTTGGGTTGAAGATCACTCGAGTTGAAAATCACTCGAGTCAGAAATCACTCGAGTTAGAAATCACTTGGGTCGGAAATCCAAGTGATTTCCAACTCAAGTGATTTCTCACCTGAGTGATTTCTAACTCAAGTCATTTTTAACCCAAGTGAAATCACTCGGGTTTGAAATCACTTGAGTTAAAAATCACTTGGGTTAAAGATCACTCGTGTTAAGAATAACTCAAGTTGGAAATCACTTGAGTTAAAAATCACTTGAGTTAAAAATCACTTGAGTTGGAAATCACTCAAGTTGGAAATCACATGGGTTAAAAATCACCTGAGTTGGAAATCACTTGAGTTAGAAATCACTTGAGTTAAAAATCACTTGAGTTGGAAATCACTCGAGTTGGAAATCACTTGGGTTAAAAATCACTCAAGTTGATAATCACTTGGGTTATAAATCACTTGAGTTAGAAATCACTCGAGTTGAAAATAACGTGGGTTAGAAATCACTTGAGTTGAAAATCACTTAAGTTGGAAATCACTCGAGTTCGAAATCACTTGTGTTAAAGATCACTCGAGTTGAAAATCACTCGAGTCAGAAATCACTTGAGTTAGAAATCACTTGGGTAAGAAATCACTTGAGTTAAAAGTGACTTGAGTTAGAAATCACTTGGGTAAGAAATCACTTGAGTTAAAAATGACTTGAGTTAGAAATCACTCGGGTGAGAAATCACTCGAGTTGGAATTCACTCGGGTAAGAAATCACTTAAGTTAAAAATGACTTGAGTTGGAAATCACTCGGGTGAGAAATCACTCGAGTGGGAAATCACTTGGGTTAAAGATCACTCGAGTTAAAAATCACTCGAGTTGAAAATCACTTGAGTTAAAAATCACTTGAGTTGGAAATCACTCGAGTTGGAAATCACTTGGGTTAAAAATCACTAGAGTGGGAAATCACTTGGATTAAAGATCACTTGAGTTGAAAATCACTTAAGTTGGAAATCACTCGAGTTGGAAATCACTTGGGTTAAAGATCACTCGAGTTGAAAATCACGTGGGTTAGAAATCACTTGGGTTAGAAATCACTTGAGTTAAAAATGACTTGAGTTAGAAATCACTCGGGTGAGAAATCACTTAAGTTAAAAATGACTCAAGTTAGAAATCACTCGGGTGAGAAATCACTCGAGTGGGAAATCACTTGGATTAAAGATCACTTGAGTTAAAAATCACTTAAGTTGGAAATCACTCGAGTTGGAAATCACTCGGGTTAAAGATCACTCGAATTGAAAATCACTCGAGTCAGAAATCACTCGAGTTAGAAATCACTTGAGTTAGAAATCACTCGAGTTAAAAATGACTTGAGTTAGAAATCACTCGGGTGAGAAATCACTCGAGTGGGAAATCACTTGGATCAAAGATCACTCGAGTTAAAAATCACTCGAGTTGAAAATCACTTGAGTTAAAAATCACTTGAGTTGGAAATCACTCGAGTTGGAAATCACTTGAGTTAAAAATCACTCAAGTTGGAAATCACTCGGGTTATGAATCACTTGAGTTAGAAATCACTTGGGTTAGAAATCACTTGAGTTAAAAATGACTTGAGTTAGAAATCACTCGGGTGAGAAATCACTTGAGTTGGAAATCACTCGGGTGAGAAATCACTCGAGTGGGAAATCACTTGGATTAAAGATCACTTGAGTTGAAAATCACTCAAGTTGGAAATCACTCGAGTTAGAAATCACTTGGGTTAAAGATCACTCGAATTGAAAATCACTCGAGTTAAAAATCACTCGAGTTGAAAATCACTCGAGTTAAAAATCACTTGAGTTAGAAATCACTCGAGTTGGAAATCACTCGGGTTATGAATCGCTTGAGTTAGAAATCACTCAAGTTGGAAATCACTTGACTTAGAAATCACTTGAGTTGAAAATCACTCAACTTGGAAATCACTCGAGTTGGAAATCACTTGGGTTGAAGATCACTCGAGTTGAAAATCACTCGAGTCAGAAATCACTCGAGTTAGAAATCACTTGGGTCGGAAATCCAAGTGATTTCCAACTCAAGTGATTTCTCACCTGAGTGATTTCTAACTCAAGTCATTTTTAACCCAAGTGAAATCACTCGGGTTTGAAATCACTTGAGTTAAAAATCACTTGGGTTAAAGATCACTCGTGTTAAGAATAACTCAAGTTGGAAATCACTTGAGTTAAAAATCACTTGAGTTAAAAATCACTTGAGTTGGAAATCACTCAAGTTGGAAATCACATGGGTTAAAAATCACCTGAGTTGGAAATCACTTGAGTTAGAAATCACTTGAGTTAAAAATCACTTGAGTTGGAAATCACTCGAGTTGGAAATCACTTGGGTTAAAAATCACTCAAGTTGATAATCACTTGGGTTATAAATCACTTGAGTTAGAAATCACTCGAGTTGAAAATAACGTGGGTTAGAAATCACTTGAGTTGAAAATCACTTAAGTTGGAAATCACTCGAGTTCGAAATCACTTGTGTTAAAGATCACTCGAGTTGAAAATCACTCGAGTCAGAAATCACTTGAGTTAGAAATCACTTGGGTAAGAAATCACTTGAGTTAAAAATGACTTGAGTTAGAAATCACTCGGGTGAGAAATCACTCGAGTGGGAAATCACTTGGGTTAAAGATCACTCAAGTTGAAAATCACGTGGGTTAGAAATCACTTGGGTAAGAAATCACTTAAGTTAAAAATGACTTGAGTTAGAAATCACTCGGGTGAGAAATCACTCGAGTGGGAAATCACTCGGATTGAAGATCACTTGAGTTGAAAATCACTCAAGTTGGAAATCACTCGAGTTGGAAATCACTTGTGTTGAAGATCACTCGAGTTGAAAATCACTTGAGTCAGAAATCACTTGAGTTAGAAATCACTTGGGTTAGAAATCACTTGAGTTAAAAATCACTTGAGTTGGAAATCACTCGAGTTGGAAATCACTTGGGTTAAAAATCACTAGAGTGGGAAATCACTTGGATTAAAGATCACTTGAGTTGAAAATCACTTAAGTTGGAAATCACTCGAGTTGGAAATCACTTGGGTTAAAGATCACTCGAGTTGAAAATCACGTGGGTTAGAAATCACTTGGGTTAGAAATCACTTGAGTTAAAAATGACTTGAGTTAGAAATCACTCGGGTGAGAAATCACTTAAGTTAAAAATGACTCAAGTTAGAAATCACTCGGGTGAGAAATCACTCGAGTGGGAAATCACTTGGATTAAAGATCACTTGAGTTAAAAATCACTTAAGTTGGAAATCACTCGAGTTGGAAATCACTCGGGTTAAAGATCACTCGAATTGAAAATCACTCGAGTCAGAAATCACTCGAGTTAGAAATCACTTGAGTTAGAAATCACTCGAGTTAAAAATGACTTGAGTTAGAAATCACTCGGGTGAGAAATCACTCGAGTGGGAAATCACTTGGATCAAAGATCACTCGAGTTAAAAATCACTCGAGTTGAAAATCACTTGAGTTAAAAATCACTTGAGTTGGAAATCACTCGAGTTGGAAATCACTTGAGTTAAAAATCACTCAAGTTGGAAATCACTCGGGTTATGAATCACTTGAGTTAGAAATCACTTGGGTTAGAAATCACTTGAGTTAAAAATGACTTGAGTTAGAAATCACTCGGGTGAGAAATCACTTGAGTTGGAAATCACTCGGGTGAGAAATCACTCGAGTGGGAAATCACTTGGATTAAAGATCACTTGAGTTGAAAATCACTCAAGTTGGAAATCACTCGAGTTAGAAATCACTTGGGTTAAAGATCACTCGAATTGAAAATCACTCGAGTTAAAAATCACTCGAGTTGAAAATCACTCGAGTTAAAAATCACTTGAGTTAGAAATCACTCGAGTTGGAAATCACTCGGGTTATGAAGCGCTTGAGTTAGAAATCACTCAAGTTGGAAATCACTTGACTTAGAAATCACTTGAGTTGAAAATCACTCAACTTGGAAATCACTCGAGTTGGAAATCACTTGGGTTGAAGATCACTCGAGTTGAAAATCACTCGAGTCAGAAATCACTCGAGTTAGAAATCACTTGGGTCGGAAATCCAAGTGATTTCCAACTCAAGTGATTTCTCACCTGAGTGATTTCTAACTCAAGTCATTTTTAACCCAAGTGAAATCACTCGGGTTTGAAATCACTTGAGTTAAAAATCACTTGGGTTAAAGATCACTCGTGTTAAGAATAACTCAAGTTGGAAATCACTTGAGTTAAAAATCACTTGAGTTAAAAATCACTTGAGTTGGAAATCACTCAAGTTGGAAATCACATGGGTTAAAAATCACCTGAGTTGGAAATCACTTGAGTTAGAAATCACTTGAGTTAAAAATCACTTGAGTTGGAAATCACTCGAGTTGGAAATCACTTGGGTTAAAAATCACTCAAGTTGATAATCACTTGGGTTATAAATCACTTGAGTTAGAAATCACTCGAGTTGAAAATAACGTGGGTTAGAAATCACTTGAGTTAAAAATCACTTAAGTTGGAAATCACTCGAGTTGGAAATCACTCGGGTTAAAGATCACTCGAATTGAAAATCACTCGAGTCAGAAATCACTCGAGTTAGAAATCACTTGAGTTAGAAATCACTCGAGTTAAAAATGACTTGAGTTAGAAATCACTCGGGTGAGAAATCACTCGAGTGGGAAATCACTTGGATCAAAGATCACTCGAGTTAAAAATCACTCGAGTTGAAAATCACTTGAGTTAAAAATCACTTGAGTTGGAAATCACTCGAGTTGGAAATCACTTGAGTTAAAAATCACTCAAGTTGGAAATCACTCGGGTTATGAATCACTTGAGTTAGAAATCACTTGGGTTAGAAATCACTTGAGTTAAAAATGACTTGAGTTAGAAATCACTCGGGTGAGAAATCACTTGAGTTGGAAATCACTCGGGTGAGAAATCACTCGAGTGGGAAATCACTTGGATTAAAGATCACTTGAGTTGAAAATCACTCAAGTTGGAAATCACTCGAGTTAGAAATCACTTGGGTTAAAGATCACTCGAATTGAAAATCACTCGAGTTAAAAATCACTCGAGTTGAAAATCACTCGAGTTAAAAATCACTTGAGTTAGAAATCACTCGAGTTGGAAATCACTCGGGTTATGAATCGCTTGAGTTAGAAATCACTCAAGTTGGAAATCACTTGACTTAGAAATCACTTGAGTTGAAAATCACTCAACTTGGAAATCACTCGAGTTGGAAATCACTTGGGTTGAAGATCACTCGAGTTGAAAATCACTCGAGTCAGAAATCACTCGAGTTAGAAATCACTTGGGTCGGAAATCCAAGTGATTTCCAACTCAAGTGATTTCTCACCTGAGTGATTTCTAACTCAAGTCATTTTTAACCCAAGTGAAATCACTCGGGTTTGAAATCACTTGAGTTAAAAATCACTTGGGTTAAAGATCACTCGTGTTAAGAATAACTCAAGTTGGAAATCACTTGAGTTAAAAATCACTTGAGTTAAAAATCACTTGAGTTGGAAATCACTCAAGTTGGAAATCACATGGGTTAAAAATCACCTGAGTTGGAAATCACTTGAGTTAGAAATCACTTGAGTTAAAAATCACTTGAGTTGGAAATCACTCGAGTTGGAAATCACTTGGGTTAAAAATCACTCAAGTTGATAATCACTTGGGTTATAAATCACTTGAGTTAGAAATCACTCGAGTTGAAAATAACGTGGGTTAGAAATCACTTGAGTTGAAAATCACTTAAGTTGGAAATCACTCGAGTTCGAAATCACTTGTGTTAAAGATCACTCGAGTTGAAAATCACTCGAGTCAGAAATCACTTGAGTTAGAAATCACTTGGGTAAGAAATCACTTGAGTTAAAAGTGACTTGAGTTAGAAATCACTTGGGTAAGAAATCACTTGAGTTAAAAATGACTTGAGTTAGAAATCACTCGGGTGAGAAATCACTCGAGTTGGAATTCACTCGGGTAAGAAATCACTTAAGTTAAAAATGACTTGAGTTGGAAATCACTCGGGTGAGAAATCACTCGAGTGGGAAATCACTTGGGTTAAAGATCACTCGAATTGAAAATCACTCGAGTTAAAAATCACTCGAGTTGAAAATCACTTGAGTTAAAAATCACTTGAGTTGGAAATCACTCGGGTTATGAATCACTTGAGTTAGAAATCACTTGGGTTAGAAATCACTTGAGTTAAAAATGACTTGAGTTAGAAATCACTCGGGTGAGAAATCACTTGAGTTGGAAATCACTCGGGTGAGAAATCACTCGAGTGGGAAATCACTTGGATTAAAGATCACTTGAGTTGAAAATCACTCAAGTTGGAAATCACTCGAGTTAGAAATCACTTGGGTTAAAGATCACTCGAATTGAAAATCACTCGAGTTAAAAATCACTCGAGTTGAAAATCACTCGAGTTAAAAATCACTTGAGTTAGAAATCACTCGAGTTGGAAATCACTCGGGTTATGAATCGCTTGAGTTAGAAATCACTCAAGTTGGAAATCACTTGACTTAGAAATCACTTGAGTTGAAAATCACTCAACTTGGAAATCACTCGAGTTGGAAATCACTTGGGTTGAAGATCACTCGAGTTGAAAATCACTCGAGTCAGAAATCACTCGAGTTAGAAATCACTTGGGTCGGAAATCCAAGTGATTTCCAACTCAAGTGATTTCTCACCTGAGTGATTTCTAACTCAAGTCATTTTTAACCCAAGTGAAATCACTCGGGTTTGAAATCACTTGAGTTAAAAATCACTTGGGTTAAAGATCACTCGTGTTAAGAATAACTCAAGTTGGAAATCACTTGAGTTAAAAATCACTTGAGTTAAAAATCACTTGAGTTGGAAATCACTCAAGTTGGAAATCACATGGGTTAAAAATCACCTGAGTTGGAAATCACTTGAGTTAGAAATCACTTGAGTTAAAAATCACTTGAGTTGGAAATCACTCGAGTTGGAAATCACTTGGGTTAAAAATCACTCAAGTTGATAATCACTTGGGTTATAAATCACTTGAGTTAGAAATCACTCGAGTTGAAAATAACGTGGGTTAGAAATCACTTGAGTTGAAAATCACTTAAGTTGGAAATCACTCGAGTTCGAAATCACTTGTGTTAAAGATCACTCGAGTTGAAAATCACTCGAGTCAGAAATCACTTGAGTTAGAAATCACTTGGGTAAGAAATCACTTGAGTTAAAAGTGACTTGAGTTAGAAATCACTTGGGTAAGAAATCACTTGAGTTAAAAATGACTTGAGTTAGAAATCACTCGGGTGAGAAATCACTCGAGTTGGAATTCACTCGGGTAAGAAATCACTTAAGTTAAAAATGACTTGAGTTGGAAATCACTCGGGTGAGAAATCACTCGAGTGGGAAATCACTTGGGTTAAAGATCACTCGAATTGAAAATCACTCGAGTTAAAAATCACTCGAGTTGAAAATCACTTGAGTTAAAAATCACTTGAGTTGGAAATCACTCGAGTTGGAAATCACTTGGGTTAAAAATCACTAGAGTGGGAAATCACTTGGATTAAAGATCACTTGAGTTGAAAATCACTTAAGTTGGAAATCACTCGAGTTGGAAATCACTTGGGTTAAAGATCACTCGAGTTGAAAATCACGTGGGTTAGAAATCACTTGGGTTAGAAATCACTTGAGTTAAAAATGACTTGAGTTAGAAATCACTCGGGTGAGAAATCACTTGAGTTGGAAATCACTCGGGTGAGAAATCACTCGAGTGGGAAATCACTTGGATTAAAGATCACTTGAGTTGAAAATCACTCAAGTTGGAAATCACTCGAGTTAGAAATTACTTGGGTTAAAGATCACTCGAATTGAAAATCACTCGAGTTAAAAATCACTCGAGTTGAAAATCACTCGAGTTAAAAATCACTTGAGTTAGAAATCACTCGAGTTGGAAATCACTCGGGTTATGAATCGCTTGAGTTAGAAATCACTCAAGTTGGAAATCACTTGACTTAGAAATCACTTGAGTTGAAAATCACTCAACTTGGAAATCACTCGAGTTGGAAATCACTTGGGTTGAAGATCACTCGAGTTGAAAATCACTCGAGTCAGAAATCACTCGAGTTAGAAATCACTTGGGTTAGAAATCACTTAAGTTAAAAATGACTTGAGTTGGAAATCACTTAAGTTGGAAATCACTTGGGTTGAAGATCACTCGAATTAAATGACTTGAGTTAGAAATCACTCGGGTTAGAAATCACTTAAGTCGGAAATCACTTGGGTGTACGATCACTCGAATTAAAAATCACTCAAATTGGAAATCACTTGGGTTAAAGATCACTCGAGTTGAAAATCACTCGAGTCAAAAATCACTCGAGTTAGAAATCACTTGGGTAAGAAATCACTTAAGTTAAAAATGACTCTAGTTAGAAATCACTCGGGTGAGAAATCACTCGAGTGGGAAATCACTTGGATTAAAGATCACTAGAGTTGAAAATCACTCAAGTTGGAAATCACTCAAGTTGGAAATCACATGGGTTAAAAATCACCTGAGTTGGAAATCACTTGGGTTAGAAATCACTTGAGTTAAAAATCACTTGAGTTGGAAATCACTCGAGTTGGAAATCACTTGGGTTAAAAATCACTCAAGTTGATAATCACTTGGGTTATAAATCACTTGAGTTAGAAATCACTCGAGTTGAAAATAACGTGGGTTAGAAATCACTTGAGTTGAAAATCACTTAAGTTGGAAATCACTCGAGTTCGAAATCACTTGTGTTAAAGATCACTCGAGTTGAAAATCACTCGAGTCAGAAATCACTTGAGTTAGAAATCACTTGGGTAAGAAATCACTTGAGTTAAAAATGACTTGAGTTAGAAATCACTCGGGTGAGAAATCACTCGAGTGGGAAATCACTTGGGTTAAAGATCACTCGAATTGAAAATCACTCGAGTTAAAAATCACTCGAGTTGAAAATCACTTGAGTTAAAAATCACTTGAGTTGGAAATCACTCGAGTTGGAAATCACTTGGGTTAAAAATCACTAGAGTGGGAAATCACTTGGATTAAAGATCACTTGAGTTGAAAATCACTTAAGTTGGAAATCACTCGAGTTGGAAATCACTTGGGTTAAAGATCACTCGAGTTGAAAATCACGTGGGTTAGAAATCACTTGGGTTAGAAATCACTTGAGTTAAAAATGACTTGAGTTGGAAATCACTTGGGTTAAAAATCACTCAAGTTGATAATCACTTGGGTTATAAATCACTTGAGTTAGAAATCACTCGAGTTGAAAATAACGTGGGTTAGAAATCACTTGAGTTGAAAATCACTTAAGTTGGAAATCACTCGAGTTCGAAATCACTTGTGTTAAAGATCACTCGAGTTGAAAATCACTCGAGTCAGAAATCACTCGAGTTGGAATTCACTCGGGTAAGAAATCACTTAAGTTAAAAATGACTTGAGTTGGAAATCACTCGGGTGAGAAATCACTCGAGTGGGAAATCACTTGGGTTAAAGATCACTCGAATTGAAAATCACTTGAGTTAAAAATCACTCAAGTTGGAAATCACTCGGGTTATGAATCACTTGAGTTAGAAATCACTTGGGTTAGAAATCACTTGAGTTAAAAATCACTCGAGTTAGAAATCACTCGAGTGAGAAATCACTCGAGTTAAAAATCACTCGAGTTAGAAATCACTCGGGTTAGAAATCACTTGGGTTAGAAATCACTTGAGTTAGAAATCACTCGGGTGAGAAATCACTCGAGTGGGAAATCACTTGGGTTAAAGATCACTCAAGTTGAAAATCACGTGGGTTAGAAATCACTTGGGTAAGAAATCACTTAAGTTAAAAATGACTTGAGTTAGAAATCACTCGGGTGAGAAATCACTCGAGTGGGAAATCACTCGGATTGAAGATCACTTGAGTTGAAAATCACTCAAGTTGGAAATCACTCGAGTTGGAAATCACTTGTGTTGAAGATCACTCGAGTTGAAAATCACTTGAGTCAGAAATCACTTGAGTTAGAAATCACTTGGGTTAGAAATCACTTGAGTTAAAAATCACTTGAGTTGGAAATCACTCGAGTTGGAAATCACTTGGGTTAAAAATCACTAGAGTGGGAAATCACTTGGATTAAAGATCACTTGAGTTGAAAATCACTTAAGTTGGAAATCACTCGAGTTGGAAATCACTTGGGTTAAAGATCACTCGAGTTGAAAATCACGTGGGTTAGAAATCACTTGGGTTAGAAATCACTTGAGTTAAAAATGACTTGAGTTAGAAATCACTCGGGTGAGAAATCACTTAAGTTAAAAATGACTCAAGTTAGAAATCACTCGGGTGAGAAATCACTCGAGTGGGAAATCACTTGGATTAAAGATCACTTGAGTTAAAAATCACTTAAGTTGGAAATCACTCGAGTTGGAAATCACTCGGGTTAAAGATCACTCGAATTGAAAATCACTCGAGTCAGAAATCACTCGAGTTAGAAATCACTTGAGTTAGAAATCACTCGAGTTAAAAATGACTTGAGTTAGAAATCACTCGGGTGAGAAATCACTCGAGTGGGAAATCACTTGGATCAAAGATCACTCGAGTTAAAAATCACTCGAGTTGAAAATCACTTGAGTTAAAAATCACTTGAGTTGGAAATCACTCGAGTTGGAAATCACTTGAGTTAAAAATCACTCAAGTTGGAAATCACTCGGGTTATGAATCACTTGAGTTAGAAATCACTTGGGTTAGAAATCACTTGAGTTAAAAATGACTTGAGTTAGAAATCACTCGGGTGAGAAATCACTTGAGTTGGAAATCACTCGGGTGAGAAATCACTCGAGTGGGAAATCACTTGGATTAAAGATCACTTGAGTTGAAAATCACTCAAGTTGGAAATCACTCGAGTTAGAAATCACTTGGGTTAAAGATCACTCGAATTGAAAATCACTCGAGTTAAAAATCACTCGAGTTGAAAATCACTCGAGTTAAAAATCACTTGAGTTAGAAATCACTCGAGTTGGAAATCACTCGGGTTATGAATCGCTTGAGTTAGAAATCACTCAAGTTGGAAATCACTTGACTTAGAAATCACTTGAGTTGAAAATCACTCAACTTGGAAATCACTCGAGTTGGAAATCACTTGGGTTGAAGATCACTCGAGTTGAAAATCACTCGAGTCAGAAATCACTCGAGTTAGAAATCACTTGGGTCGGAAATCCAAGTGATTTCCAACTCAAGTGATTTCTCACCTGAGTGATTTCTAACTCAAGTCATTTTTAACCCAAGTGAAATCACTCGGGTTTGAAATCACTTGAGTTAAAAATCACTTGGGTTAAAGATCACTCGTGTTAAGAATAACTCAAGTTGGAAATCACTTGAGTTAAAAATCACTTGAGTTAAAAATCACTTGAGTTGGAAATCACTCAAGTTGGAAATCACATGGGTTAAAAATCACCTGAGTTGGAAATCACTTGAGTTAGAAATCACTTGAGTTAAAAATCACTTGAGTTGGAAATCACTCGAGTTGGAAATCACTTGGGTTAAAAATCACTCAAGTTGATAATCACTTGGGTTATAAATCACTTGAGTTAGAAATCACTCGAGTTGAAAATAACGTGGGTTAGAAATCACTTGAGTTGAAAATCACTTAAGTTGGAAATCACTCGAGTTCGAAATCACTTGTGTTAAAGATCACTCGAGTTGAAAATCACTCGAGTCAGAAATCACTTGAGTTAGAAATCACTTGGGTAAGAAATCACTTGAGTTAAAAGTGACTTGAGTTAGAAATCACTTGGGTAAGAAATCACTTGAGTTAAAAATGACTTGAGTTAGAAATCACTCGGGTGAGAAATCACTCGAGTTGGAATTCACTCGGGTAAGAAATCACTTAAGTTAAAAATGACTTGAGTTGGAAATCACTCGGGTGAGAAATCACTCGAGTGGGAAATCACTTGGGTTAAAGATCACTCGAGTTAAAAATCACTCGAGTTGAAAATCACTTGAGTTAAAAATCACTTGAGTTGGAAATCACTCGAGTTGGAAATCACTTGGGTTAAAAATCACTAGAGTGGGAAATCACTTGGATTAAAGATCACTTGAGTTGAAAATCACTTAAGTTGGAAATCACTCGAGTTGGAAATCACTTGGGTTAAAGATCACTCGAGTTGAAAATCACGTGGGTTAGAAATCACTTGGGTTAGAAATCACTTGAGTTAAAAATGACTTGAGTTAGAAATCACTCGGGTGAGAAATCACTTAAGTTAAAAATGACTCAAGTTAGAAATCACTCGGGTGAGAAATCACTCGAGTGGGAAATCACTTGGATTAAAGATCACTTGAGTTAAAAATCACTTAAGTTGGAAATCACTCGAGTTGGAAATCACTCGGGTTAAAGATCACTCGAATTGAAAATCACTCGAGTCAGAAATCACTCGAGTTAGAAATCACTTGAGTTAGAAATCACTCGAGTTAAAAATGACTTGAGTTAGAAATCACTCGGGTGAGAAATCACTCGAGTGGGAAATCACTTGGATCAAAGATCACTCGAGTTAAAAATCACTCGAGTTGAAAATCACTTGAGTTAAAAATCACTTGAGTTGGAAATCACTCGAGTTGGAAATCACTTGAGTTAAAAATCACTCAAGTTGGAAATCACTCGGGTTATGAATCACTTGAGTTAGAAATCACTTGGGTTAGAAATCACTTGAGTTAAAAATGACTTGAGTTAGAAATCACTCGGGTGAGAAATCACTTGAGTTGGAAATCACTCGGGTGAGAAATCACTCGAGTGGGAAATCACTTGGATTAAAGATCACTTGAGTTGAAAATCACTCAAGTTGGAAATCACTCGAGTTAGAAATCACTTGGGTTAAAGATCACTCGAATTGAAAATCACTCGAGTTAAAAATCACTCGAGTTGAAAATCACTCGAGTTAAAAATCACTTGAGTTAGAAATCACTCGAGTTGGAAATCACTCGGGTTATGAATCGCTTGAGTTAGAAATCACTCAAGTTGGAAATCACTTGACTTAGAAATCACTTGAGTTGAAAATCACTCAACTTGGAAATCACTCGAGTTGGAAATCACTTGGGTTGAAGATCACTCGAGTTGAAAATCACTCGAGTCAGAAATCACTCGAGTTAGAAATCACTTGGGTCGGAAATCCAAGTGATTTCCAACTCAAGTGATTTCTCACCTGAGTGATTTCTAACTCAAGTCATTTTTAACCCAAGTGAAATCACTCGGGTTTGAAATCACTTGAGTTAAAAATCACTTGGGTTAAAGATCACTCGTGTTAAGAATAACTCAAGTTGGAAATCACTTGAGTTAAAAATCACTTGAGTTAAAAATCACTTGAGTTGGAAATCACTCAAGTTGGAAATCACATGGGTTAAAAATCACCTGAGTTGGAAATCACTTGAGTTAGAAATCACTTGAGTTAAAAATCACTTGAGTTGGAAATCACTCGAGTTGGAAATCACTTGGGTTAAAAATCACTCAAGTTGATAATCACTTGGGTTATAAATCACTTGAGTTAGAAATCACTCGAGTTGAAAATAACGTGGGTTAGAAATCACTTGAGTTGAAAATCACTTAAGTTGGAAATCACTCGAGTTCGAAATCACTTGTGTTAAAGATCACTCGAGTTGAAAATCACTCGAGTCAGAAATCACTTGAGTTAGAAATCACTTGGGTAAGAAATCACTTGAGTTAAAAATGACTTGAGTTAGAAATCACTCGGGTGAGAAATCACTCGAGTGGGAAATCACTTGGGTTAAAGATCACTCAAGTTGAAAATCACGTGGGTTAGAAATCACTTGGGTAAGAAATCACTTAAGTTAAAAATGACTTGAGTTAGAAATCACTCGGGTGAGAAATCACTCGAGTGGGAAATCACTCGGATTGAAGATCACTTGAGTTGAAAATCACTCAAGTTGGAAATCACTCGAGTTGGAAATCACTTGTGTTGAAGATCACTCGAGTTGAAAATCACTTGAGTCAGAAATCACTTGAGTTAGAAATCACTTGGGTTAGAAATCACTTGAGTTAAAAATCACTTGAGTTGGAAATCACTCGAGTTGGAAATCACTTGGGTTAAAAATCACTAGAGTGGGAAATCACTTGGATTAAAGATCACTTGAGTTGAAAATCACTTAAGTTGGAAATCACTCGAGTTGGAAATCACTTGGGTTAAAGATCACTCGAGTTGAAAATCACGTGGGTTAGAAATCACTTGGGTTAGAAATCACTTGAGTTAAAAATGACTTGAGTTAGAAATCACTCGGGTGAGAAATCACTTAAGTTAAAAATGACTCAAGTTAGAAATCACTCGGGTGAGAAATCACTCGAGTGGGAAATCACTTGGATTAAAGATCACTTGAGTTAAAAATCACTTAAGTTGGAAATCACTCGAGTTGGAAATCACTCGGGTTAAAGATCACTCGAATTGAAAATCACTCGAGTCAGAAATCACTCGAGTTAGAAATCACTTGAGTTAGAAATCACTCGAGTTAAAAATGACTTGAGTTAGAAATCACTCGGGTGAGAAATCACTCGAGTGGGAAATCACTTGGATCAAAGATCACTCGAGTTAAAAATCACTCGAGTTGAAAATCACTTGAGTTAAAAATCACTTGAGTTGGAAATCACTCGAGTTGGAAATCACTTGAGTTAAAAATCACTCAAGTTGGAAATCACTCGGGTTATGAATCACTTGAGTTAGAAATCACTTGGGTTAGAAATCACTTGAGTTAAAAATGACTTGAGTTAGAAATCACTCGGGTGAGAAATCACTTGAGTTGGAAATCACTCGGGTGAGAAATCACTCGAGTGGGAAATCACTTGGATTAAAGATCACTTGAGTTGAAAATCACTCAAGTTGGAAATCACTCGAGTTAGAAATCACTTGGGTTAAAGATCACTCGAATTGAAAATCACTCGAGTTAAAAATCACTCGAGTTGAAAATCACTCGAGTTAAAAATCACTTGAGTTAGAAATCACTCGAGTTGGAAATCACTCGGGTTATGAATCGCTTGAGTTAGAAATCACTCAAGTTGGAAATCACTTGACTTAGAAATCACTTGAGTTGAAAATCACTCAACTTGGAAATCACTCGAGTTGGAAATCACTTGGGTTGAAGATCACTCGAGTTGAAAATCACTCGAGTCAGAAATCACTCGAGTTAGAAATCACTTGGGTCGGAAATCCAAGTGATTTCCAACTCAAGTGATTTCTCACCTGAGTGATTTCTAACTCAAGTCATTTTTAACCCAAGTGAAATCACTCGGGTTTGAAATCACTTGAGTTAAAAATCACTTGGGTTAAAGATCACTCGTGTTAAGAATAACTCAAGTTGGAAATCACTTGAGTTAAAAATCACTTGAGTTAAAAATCACTTGAGTTGGAAATCACTCAAGTTGGAAATCACATGGGTTAAAAATCACCTGAGTTGGAAATCACTTGAGTTAGAAATCACTTGAGTTAAAAATCACTTGAGTTGGAAATCACTCGAGTTGGAAATCACTTGGGTTAAAAATCACTCAAGTTGATAATCACTTGGGTTATAAATCACTTGAGTTAGAAATCACTCGAGTTGAAAATAACGTGGGTTAGAAATCACTTGAGTTGAAAATCACTTAAGTTGGAAATCACTCGAGTTCGAAATCACTTGTGTTAAAGATCACTCGAGTTGAAAATCACTCGAGTCAGAAATCACTTGAGTTAGAAATCACTTGGGTAAGAAATCACTTGAGTTAAAAGTGACTTGAGTTAGAAATCACTTGGGTAAGAAATCACTTGAGTTAAAAATGACTTGAGTTAGAAATCACTCGGGTGAGAAATCACTCGAGTTGGAATTCACTCGGGTAAGAAATCACTTAAGTTAAAAATGACTTGAGTTGGAAATCACTCGGGTGAGAAATCACTCGAGTGGGAAATCACTTGGGTTAAAGATCACTCGAATTGAAAATCACTCGAGTTAAAAATCACTCGAGTTGAAAATCACTTGAGTTAAAAATCACTTGAGTTGGAAATCACTCGAGTTGGAAATCACTTGGGTTAAAAATCACTAGAGTGGGAAATCACTTGGATTAAAGATCACTTGAGTTGAAAATCACTTAAGTTGGAAATCACTCGAGTTGGAAATCACTTGGGTTAAAGATCACTCGAGTTGAAAATCACGTGGGTTAGAAATCACTTGGGTTAGAAATCACTTGAGTTAAAAATGACTTGAGTTGGAAATCACTTGGGTTAAAAATCACTCAAGTTGATAATCACTTGGGTTATAAATCACTTGAGTTAGAAATCACTCGAGTTGAAAATAACGTGGGTTAGAAATCACTTGAGTTGAAAATCACTTAAGTTGGAAATCACTCGAGTTCGAAATCACTTGTGTTAAAGATCACTCGAGTTGAAAATCACTCGAGTCAGAAATCACTCGAGTTGGAATTCACTCGGGTAAGAAATCACTTAAGTTAAAAATGACTTGAGTTGGAAATCACTCGGGTGAGAAATCACTCGAGTGGGAAATCACTTGGGTTAAAGATCACTCGAATTGAAAATCACTCGAGTTAAAAATCACTCGAGTTGAAAATCACTTGAGTTAAAAATCACTTGAGTTGGAAATCACTCGAGTTGGAAATCACTTGGGTTAAAAATCACTAGAGTGGGAAATCACTTGGATTAAAGATCACTTGAGTTGAAAATCACTTAAGTTGGAAATCACTCGAGTTGGAAATCACTTGGGTTAAAGATCACTCGAGTTGAAAATCACGTGGGTTAGAAATCACTTGGGTTAGAAATCACTTGAGTTAAAAATGACTTGAGTTAGAAATCACTCGGGTGAGAAATCACTTAAGTTAAAAATGACTCAAGTTAGAAATCACTCGGGTGAGAAATCACTCGAGTGGGAAATCACTTGGATTAAAGATCACTTGAGTTAAAAATCACTTAAGTTGGAAATCACTCGAGTTGGAAATCACTCGGGTTAAAGATCACTCGAATTGAAAATCACTCGAGTCAGAAATCACTCGAGTTAGAAATCACTTGAGTTAGAAATCACTCGAGTTAAAAATGACTTGAGTTAGAAATCACTCGGGTGAGAAATCACTCGAGTGGGAAATCACTTGGATCAAAGATCACTCGAGTTAAAAATCACTCGAGTTGAAAATCACTTGAGTTAAAAATCACTTGAGTTGGAAATCACTCGAGTTGGAAATCACTTGAGTTAAAAATCACTCAAGTTGGAAATCACTCGGGTTATGAATCACTTGAGTTAGAAATCACTTGGGTTAGAAATCACTTGAGTTAAAAATGACTTGAGTTAGAAATCACTCGGGTGAGAAATCACTTGAGTTGGAAATCACTCGGGTGAGAAATCACTCGAGTGGGAAATCACTTGGATTAAAGATCACTTGAGTTGAAAATCACTCAAGTTGGAAATCACTCGAGTTAGAAATCACTTGGGTTAAAGATCACTCGAATTGAAAATCACTCGAGTTAAAAATCACTCGAGTTGAAAATCACTCGAGTTAAAAATCACTTGAGTTAGAAATCACTCGAGTTGGAAATCACTCGGGTTATGAATCGCTTGAGTTAGAAATCACTCAAGTTGGAAATCACTTGACTTAGAAATCACTTGAGTTGAAAATCACTCAACTTGGAAATCACTCGAGTTGGAAATCACTTGGGTTGAAGATCACTCGAGTTGAAAATCACTCGAGTCAGAAATCACTCGAGTTAGAAATCACTTGGGTCGGAAATCCAAGTGATTTCCAACTCAAGTGATTTCTCACCTGAGTGATTTCTAACTCAAGTCATTTTTAACCCAAGTGAAATCACTCGGGTTTGAAATCACTTGAGTTAAAAATCACTTGGGTTAAAGATCACTCGTGTTAAGAATAACTCAAGTTGGAAATCACTTGAGTTAAAAATCACTTGAGTTAAAAATCACTTGAGTTGGAAATCACTCAAGTTGGAAATCACATGGGTTAAGAATCACCTGAGTTGGAAATCACTTGAGTTAGAAATCACTTGAGTTAAAAATCACTTGAGTTGGAAATCACTCGAGTTGGAAATCACTTGGGTTAAAAATCACTCAAGTTGATAATCACTTGGGTTATAAATCACTTGAGTTAGAAATCACTCGAGTTGAAAATAACGTGGGTTAGAAATCACTTGAGTTGAAAATCACTTAAGTTGGAAATCACTCGAGTTCGAAATCACTTGTGTTAAAGATCACTCGAGTTGAAAATCACTCGAGTCAGAAATCACTTGAGTTAGAAATCACTTGGGTAAGAAATCACTTGAGTTAAAAGTGACTTGAGTTAGAAATCACTTGGGTAAGAAATCACTTGAGTTAAAAATGACTTGAGTTAGAAATCACTCGGGTGAGAAATCACTCGAGTTGGAATTCACTCGGGTAAGAAATCACTTAAGTTAAAAATGACTTGAGTTGGAAATCACTCGGGTGAGAAATCACTCGAGTGGGAAATCACTTGGGTTAAAGATCACTCGAATTGAAAATCACTCGAGTTAAAAATCACTCGAGTTGAAAATCACTTGAGTTAAAAATCACTTGAGTTGGAAATCACTCGGGTTATGAATCACTTGAGTTAGAAATCACTTGGGTTAGAAATCACTTGAGTTAAAAATGACTTGAGTTAGAAATCACTCGGGTGAGAAATCACTTGAGTTGGAAATCACTCGGGTGAGAAATCACTCGAGTGGGAAATCACTTGGATTAAAGATCACTTGAGTTGAAAATCACTCAAGTTGGAAATCACTCGAGTTAGAAATCACTTGGGTTAAAGATCACTCGAATTGAAAATCACTCGAGTTAAAAATCACTCGAGTTGAAAATCACTCGAGTTAAAAATCACTTGAGTTAGAAATCACTCGAGTTGGAAATCACTCGGGTTATGAATCGCTTGAGTTAGAAATCACTCAAGTTGGAAATCACTTGACTTAGAAATCACTTGAGTTGAAAATCACTCAACTTGGAAATCACTCGAGTTGGAAATCACTTGGGTTGAAGATCACTCGAGTTGAAAATCACTCGAGTCAGAAATCACTCGAGTTAGAAATCACTTGGGTCGGAAATCCAAGTGATTTCCAACTCAAGTGATTTCTCACCTGAGTGATTTCTAACTCAAGTCATTTTTAACCCAAGTGAAATCACTCGGGTTTGAAATCACTTGAGTTAAAAATCACTTGGGTTAAAGATCACTCGTGTTAAGAATAACTCAAGTTGGAAATCACTTGAGTTAAAAATCACTTGAGTTAAAAATCACTTGAGTTGGAAATCACTCAAGTTGGAAATCACATGGGTTAAAAATCACCTGAGTTGGAAATCACTTGAGTTAGAAATCACTTGAGTTAAAAATCACTTGAGTTGGAAATCACTCGAGTTGGAAATCACTTGGGTTAAAAATCACTCAAGTTGATAATCACTTGGGTTATAAATCACTTGAGTTAGAAATCACTCGAGTTGAAAATAACGTGGGTTAGAAATCACTTGAGTTGAAAATCACTTAAGTTGGAAATCACTCGAGTTCGAAATCACTTGTGTTAAAGATCACTCGAGTTGAAAATCACTCGAGTCAGAAATCACTTGAGTTAGAAATCACTTGGGTAAGAAATCACTTGAGTTAAAAGTGACTTGAGTTAGAAATCACTTGGGTAAGAAATCACTTGAGTTAAAAATGACTTGAGTTAGAAATCACTCGGGTGAGAAATCACTCGAGTTGGAATTCACTCGGGTAAGAAATCACTTAAGTTAAAAATGACTTGAGTTGGAAATCACTCGGGTGAGAAATCACTCGAGTGGGAAATCACTTGGGTTAAAGATCACTCGAATTGAAAATCACTCGAGTTAAAAATCACTCGAGTTGAAAATCACTTGAGTTAAAAATCACTTGAGTTGGAAATCACTCGAGTTGGAAATCACTTGGGTTAAAAATCACTAGAGTGGGAAATCACTTGGATTAAAGATCACTTGAGTTGAAAATCACTTAAGTTGGAAATCACTCGAGTTGGAAATCACTTGGGTTAAAGATCACTCGAGTTGAAAATCACGTGGGTTAGAAATCACTTGGGTTAGAAATCACTTGAGTTAAAAATGACTTGAGTTAGAAATCACTCGGGTGAGAAATCACTTAAGTTAAAAATGACTCAAGTTAGAAATCACTCGGGTGAGAAATCACTCGAGTGGGAAATCACTTGGATTAAAGATCACTTGAGTTAAAAATCACTTAAGTTGGAAATCACTCGAGTTGGAAATCACTCGGGTTAAAGATCACTCGAATTGAAAATCACTCGAGTCAGAAATCACTCGAGTTAGAAATCACTTGAGTTAGAAATCACTCGAGTTAAAAATGACTTGAGTTAGAAATCACTCGGGTGAGAAATCACTCGAGTGGGAAATCACTTGGATCAAAGATCACTCGAGTTAAAAATCACTCGAGTTGAAAATCACTTGAGTTAAAAATCACTTGAGTTGGAAATCACTCGAGTTGGAAATCACTTGAGTTAAAAATCACTCAAGTTGGAAATCACTCGGGTTATGAATCACTTGAGTTAGAAATCACTTGGGTTAGAAATCACTTGAGTTAAAAATGACTTGAGTTAGAAATCACTCGGGTGAGAAATCACTTGAGTTGGAAATCACTCGGGTGAGAAATCACTCGAGTGGGAAATCACTTGGATTAAAGATCACTTGAGTTGAAAATCACTCAAGTTGGAAATCACTCGAGTTAGAAATTACTTGGGTTAAAGATCACTCGAATTGAAAATCACTCGAGTTAAAAATCACTCGAGTTGAAAATCACTCGAGTTAAAAATCACTTGAGTTAGAAATCACTCGAGTTGGAAATCACTCGGGTTATGAATCGCTTGAGTTAGAAATCACTCAAGTTGGAAATCACTTGACTTAGAAATCACTTGAGTTGAAAATCACTCAACTTGGAAATCACTCGAGTTGGAAATCACTTGGGTTGAAGATCACTCGAGTTGAAAATCACTCGAGTCAGAAATCACTCGAGTTAGAAATCACTTGGGTTAGAAATCACTTAAGTTAAAAATGACTTGAGTTAGAAATCACTTAAGTTGGAAATCACTTGGGTTGAAGATCACTCGAATTAAATGACTTGAGTTAGAAATCACTCGGGTTAGAAATCACTTAAGTCGGAAATCACTTGGGTGTACGATCACTCGAATTAAAAATCACTCAAATTGGAAATCACTTGGGTTAAAGATCACTCGAGTTGAAAATCACTCGAGTCAAAAATCACTCGAGTTAGAAATCACTTGGGTAAGAAATCACTTGAGTTAAAAATGACTTGAGTTAGAAATCACTCGGGTGAGAAATCACTCGAGTGGGAAATCACTTGGGTTAAAGATCACTCGAATTGAAAATCACTCGAGTTAAAAATCACTCGAGTTGAAAATCACTTGAGTTAAAAATCACTTGAGTTGGAAATCACTCGAGTTGGAAATCACTTGGGTTAAAAATCACTAGAGTGGGAAATCACTTGGATTAAAGATCACTTGAGTTGAAAATCACTTAAGTTGGAAATCACTCGAGTTGGAAATCACTTGGGTTAAAGATCACTCGAGTTGAAAATCACGTGGGTTAGAAATCACTTGGGTTAGAAATCACTTGAGTTAAAAATGACTTGAGTTGGAAATCACTTGGGTTAAAAATCACTCAAGTTGATAATCACTTGGGTTATAAATCACTTGAGTTAGAAATCACTCGAGTTGAAAATAACGTGGGTTAGAAATCACTTGAGTTGAAAATCACTTAAGTTGGAAATCACTCGAGTTCGAAATCACTTGTGTTAAAGATCACTCGAGTTGAAAATCACTCGAGTCAGAAATCACTCGAGTTGGAATTCACTCGGGTAAGAAATCACTTAAGTTAAAAATGACTTGAGTTGGAAATCACTCGGGTGAGAAATCACTCGAGTGGGAAATCACTTGGGTTAAAGATCACTCGAATTGAAAATCACTCGAGTTAAAAATCACTCGAGTTGAAAATCACTTGAGTTAAAAATCACTTGAGTTGGAAATCACTCGAGTTGGAAATCACTTGGGTTAAAAATCACTAGAGTGGGAAATCACTTGGATTAAAGATCACTTGAGTTGAAAATCACTTAAGTTGGAAATCACTCGAGTTGGAAATCACTTGGGTTAAAGATCACTCGAGTTGAAAATCACGTGGGTTAGAAATCACTTGGGTTAGAAATCACTTGAGTTAAAAATGACTTGAGTTAGAAATCACTCGGGTGAGAAATCACTTAAGTTAAAAATGACTCAAGTTAGAAATCACTCGGGTGAGAAATCACTCGAGTGGGAAATCACTTGGATTAAAGATCACTTGAGTTAAAAATCACTTAAGTTGGAAATCACTCGAGTTGGAAATCACTCGGGTTAAAGATCACTCGAATTGAAAATCACTCGAGTCAGAAATCACTCGAGTTAGAAATCACTTGAGTTAGAAATCACTCGAGTTAAAAATGACTTGAGTTAGAAATCACTCGGGTGAGAAATCACTCGAGTGGGAAATCACTTGGATCAAAGATCACTCGAGTTAAAAATCACTCGAGTTGAAAATCACTTGAGTTGAAAATCACTTGAGTTGGAAATCACTCGAGTTGGAAATCACTTGAGTTAAAAATCACTCAAGTTGGAAATCACTCGGGTTATGAATCACTTGAGTTAGAAATCACTTGGGTTAGAAATCACTTGAGTTAAAAATCACTCGAGTTAGAAATCACTCGAGTGAGAAATCACTCGAGTTAAAAATCACTCGAGTTAGAAATCACTCGGGTTAGAAATCACTTGGGTTAGAAATCACTTGAGTTAAAAATCACTCGAGTGAGAAATCACTCGAGTTCAAAATCACTCGAGTTAGAAATCACTCGGGTTAGAAATCACTCGAGTTGGAAATCACTCGGGTTATAAATCACTTGAGTTAGTAATTACTCGAGTTGGAGATCACTCGAGTTGAAAATCACTTGTGTTGAAGATCACTCGAGTTGAAAATCACTCGAGTCAGAAATCACTCGAGTTAGAAATCACTTGGGTAAGAAATCACTCAAGTTCAAAATCACTCGAGTTGGAAATCACTCGGGTTATAAATCACTTGAGTTAGAAATCACTCGAGTGGGAAATCACTTGGATTAAAGATCACTTGAGTTGAAAATCACTCAAGTTGGAAATCACTCGAGTTGGAAATCACTTGGGTTAAAGATCACTCGAGTTAAAAATCACTCGAGTCAGAAATCACTCGAGTTAGAAATCACTTGGGTTAGAAATCACTTGAGTTAAGAATGACTTGAGTTAGAAATCACTCGGCTGAGAAATCACTCGAGTGGGAAATCACTTGGGTTGAAAATCACTCGAGTTAGAAATCACTTGCGTTAGAAATCACTCAAGTTAAAAATGACTTGAGTTAGAAATCACTCGGGTTAGAAATCACTGAAGTTGGAAATCACTCGGGTTCAAGATCACTCGAATTAAAAATCACTCTAATTGGAAATCACTTGGTTAAAAATCACTTGAGTTGGAAATCACTTGGTTTGAAAATCACTCGGGTCAGAAATCACTCGAGTTGGAAATCACTTGGGTAAGAAATCACTCAAGTTAAAAATGACTTGAGTTAGAAATCACTCGGGTTAGAAATCACTTGAGTTGGAAATCACTCGGGTTGAAAATCACTCGAGTCAGAAATCACTCGAGTTAGACATCACTTGGGTAAGAAATCACTCAAGTTTAAAATCACTCGAGTTGGAAATCACTCGGGTTATAAATCACTTGAGTTAGTAATTACTCGAGTTGGAGATCACTCGAGTTGAAAATCACTTGTGTTGAAGATCACTCGAGTTGAAAATCACTCGAGTCAGAAATCACTCGAGTTAGAAATCACTTGGGTAAGAAATCACTCAAGTTAAAAATCACTCGAGTTGGAAATCACTCGGGTTATAAATCACTTGAGTTAGAAATCACTCGAGTAAGAAATCACTTGGATTAAAGATCACTTGAGTTGAAAATCACTCAAGTTGGAAATCACTCGAGTTGGAAATCACTTGGGTTAAAGATCACTCGAGTTAAAAATCACTCGAGTCAGAAATCACTCGAGTTAGAAATCACTTGGGTTAGAAATCACTTGAGTTAAGAATGACTTGAGTTAGAAATCACTCGGCTGAGAAATCACTCGAGTGGGAAATCACTTGGATTAAAGATCACTCGGGTTAAAAATCACTCGAGTTGAAAATCACTTGAGTTAAAAATCACTTGAGTTGGAAATCACTCGAGTTGGAAATCACTTGAGTTAAAAATCACTCAAGTTGGAAATCACTTGGGTTATGAATCACTTGAGTTGGAAATCACTCGAGTTGAAAATCACTTGGGTTAGAAATCACTTGAGTTGAAAATCACTTAAGTTCGAAATCACTTGAGTTGGAAATCACTTGAGTTGGAAATCACTTGTATTAAAGATCACTCGAGTTGAAAATCACTCGAGTCAGAAATCACTCGAGTTAGAAATCACTTGCGTTAGAAATCACTCAAGTTAAAAATGACTTGAGTTAGAAATCACTCGGGTTAGAAATCACTTGAGTTGGAAATCACTTGGGTTGAAAATCACTCGAGTCAGAAATCACTCGAGTTAGACATCACTTGGGTAAGAAATCACTCAAGTTGAAAATCACTCGAGTTGGAAATCACTCGGGTTATAAATCACTTGAGTTAGTAATTACTCGAGTTGGAAATCACTCGAGTTGAAAATCACTTGTGTTGAAGATCACTCGAGTTGAAAATCACTCGAGTCAGAAATCACTCGAGTTAGAAATCACTTGGGTAAGAGATCACTCAAGTTAAAAATCACTCGAGTTGGAAATCACTCGGGTTATAAATCACTTGAGTTAGAAATCACTCGAGTGGGAAATCACTTGGATTAAAGATCACTTGAGTTTAAAATCACTCAAGTTGGAAATCACTCGAGTTGGAAATCACTTGGGTTAAAGATCACTCGAGTTAAAAATCACTCGAGTCAGAAATCACTCGAGTTAGAAATCACTTGGGTTAGAAATCACTTGAGTTAAGAATGACTTGAGTTAGAAATCACTCGAGTGAGAAATCACTCGAGTTAAAAATCACTCGAGTGACAAATCACTCGAGTTAAAAATCACTCGAGTTAGAAATCACTCGGGTTAGAAATCACTTGGGTTAGAAATCACTCGAGTTATAAATCACTTGGGTTAGAAATCACTCGAGTGAGAAATCACTCGAGTTCAAAATCACTCGAGTTAGAAATCACTCGGGTTAGAAATCACTTGGGTTAGAAATCACTTGAGTTATAAATCACTTGGGTTAGAAATCACTCAAGTTGGAAATCACTTGAGTCGAAAATCACTTAAGTTGGAAATCACTTGAGTCAAGAATCACTCGAGCTAGAAATCACTCGGGTTAAAAATCACTTGAGTTGGAAATCACTTGGGTTAAAAATCACTCGGGTTATAAATCACTTCAGTTAGAATTTACTCGTGTTCAAATCACTAGAGTTAGAAATCACTCGGGTTGGAAATCACTTGAGTTAGAAATCACCGAAGTTGGAAATCACTTGAGTTAGAAATCACTCGAGTTGAAAATCACTCAAGTTAGAAATCACTCGGGTTATAAATCACTTGAGTTAGAAATCACTCGAGTGAGAAATCACTCGAGTTGAAAATCACTCGAGTGAGAAATCACTCGAGTTAAAAATCACTCGAGTTAGAAATCACTCGAGTGAGAAATCACTCGAGTTAAAAATCACTCGAGTTAGAAATCACTCGGGTTAGAAATCACTTGGGTTAGAAATCACTTGAGTTAAAAATCACTCGAGTGAGAAATCACTCGAGTTCAAAATCACTCGAGTTAGAAATCACTCGGGTTAGAAATCACTTGGGTTAGAAATCACTTGAATTATAAATCACTTGGGTTAGAAATCACTCAAGTTGGAAATCACTTGAGTCGAAAATCACTTAAGTTGGAAATCACTTGAGTCAAGAATCACTCGAGCTGGAAATCACTCGGGTTAGAAATCACTTGAGTTGGAAATCACTTGGGTTAAAGATCACTTGGGTGATAAATAACTTAAGTTAGAAATTACTCGTGTTCAAATCACTCGAGTTAGAAATCACTCGGGTTGGAAATCACTTGAGTTAGAAATCACTGAAGTTGGAAATCACTTGAGTTAGAAATCACTCGGGTTGAAAACCGCTTAAGTTAGAAATCACTTGAGTTATAAGTCACTTGGGTTAGAAATCACTTAAGTTGGAAATCACTTGAGTCAAAAATCACTTGAGTTGGAAATCACTTGAGTCAAGAATCACTCGAGCTAGAAATCACTCGGGTTAGAAATTACTTGAGTTGGAAATCACTTGGGTTAAAGATCACTCGGGTTATAAATCACTTGAGTTAGAAATTACTCGTGTTCAAATCACTCGAGTCAGAAATCACTCGGGTTGGAAATCACTCGAGTTATAAATCACTTGAGTTAGAAATCACTCAAGTTAGAAATCACTCGAGTTGGAAATCACTTGAGTTAGAAATCACTTGAGTAGGAAATCACTTAGGTTAGAAATCACTTGAGTTGAAAATCACTTAAGTTGGAAATCACTTCAGTTAGAAATCACTCGAGTGAAAAATCACTTGAGTTAGAAATCACTCGAGTTAGAAATCACTCGGGTTAAAAATCACTTGAGTTGGAAATCACTCGAGTGAGAAATCACTCGAGTTAAAAATCACTTGAGTGAGAAATCACTCAAGTTCAAAATCACTCGAGTTAGAAATCACTCGGGTTAGAAATCACTTGGGTTAGAAATCACTTGAGTTATAAATCACTCGGGTTAGAAATCACTCAAGTTGGAAATCACTTGAGTCGAAAATCACTTCAGTAGGAAATCACTTGAGTCAAGAATCACTCGAGCTAGAAATCACTCGGGTTAGAAATCACTTAAGTTGGAAATCACTTGGGTTAAAAATCACTCGGGTTATAAATCACTTGAGTTAGAAATTACTCGTGTTCAAATCACTCGAGTTAGAAATCACTCGGGTTGGAAATCACTTGAGTTAGAAATCACTGCAGTTGGAAATCACTTGAGTTAGAAATCACTCGAGTTGAAAATCACTTAAGTTAGAAATCACTCGGGTTATAAATCACTTGAGTTAGAAATCACTCGAGTGAGAAATGACTCGAGTTAAAAATCACTCGAGTGAGAAATCACTCGAGTTAAAAATCACTCGAGTTATAAATCACTCGGATTAGAAATCACTTAGGTTAGAAATCACTTGAGTTAAAAATCACTCGAGTGAGAAATCACTCGAGTTCAAAATAACTCGAGTTAGAAATCACTCGGGTTGAAAATCATTCGGGTTAGAAATCATTCGGGTTAGAAATCACTTGAGTTATAAATCACTTGGGTTAGAAATCACTTAAGTTGGAAATCACTTGAGTCGAAAATCACTCAAGTTGGAAATCACTCGGGTTGAAGATCACTCGAGTTGAAAATCACTCGAGTTGGAAATCACTTGGGTTAAAAATCACTTGAGTTGGAAATCACTTGAGTTAGAAATCACTCGAGTTGGAAATCACTTGGGTGAGAAATCACTTGAGTTGAAAATCACTCAAGTTGGAAATCACTCGAGTTGGAAATCACTTGTGTTAAAGATCACTCGAGTTGAAAATCACTCGAGTCAGAAATCACTCGAGTTAGAAATCACTTGGGTTAGAAATCACTCAAGTTAAAAATGACTTGAGTTAGAAATCACTCGGGTTAGAAATCACTTGAGTTGAAAATCACTTGGGTTGAAGATCACTCGATTTAAAAATCACTCAAATTGCAAATCACTTGGGTTAAAAATCACTTGAGTTGGAAATCACTTAAGTTGGAAATCACTCAAGTTGGAAATCACTTGGGTTAAAGATCACTCGAGTTGAAAATCACTCGAGTCAGAAATCACTCGAGTTAGAAATCACTTGGGTTAGAAATCACTTAAGTTAAAAATGACTTGAGTTAGAAATCACTCGGGTGAGAAATCACTCGAGTGGGAAATCACTCGAGTGGGAAATCACTTGGATTAAAGATCACTTGAGTTTAAAATCACTCAAGTTGGAAATCACTCGAGTTGGAAATCACTTGGGTTAAAGATCACTCGAGTTAAAAATCACTCGAGTCAGAAATCACTCGAGTTAGAAATCACTTGGGTTAGAAATCACTTGAGTTAAGAATGACTTGAGTTAGAAATCACTCGGCTGAGAAATCACTCGAGTGGGAAATCACTTGGATTAAAGATCACTCGGGTTAAAAATCACTCGAGTTGAAAATCACTTGAGTTAAAAATCACTCGATTCGGAAATCACTCGAGTCGGAAATCACTTGGGTTGAAAATCACTCAAGTTAAAACCACTCGAGTTGGAAATCACTCGAGTTAGAAATCACTTGGGTTAGAAATCACTTAAGTTAAAAATGACTTGAGTTAGAAATCACTCGGGTGAGAAATCGCTCGAGTGGGAAATCACTTGGATTAAAGATCACTTGAGTTAAAAATCACTTAAGTTGGAAATCACTCAAGTTGGAAATCACTTAGGTTAAAGATCACTCGAGTTGAAAATCACTCGAGTCAGAAATCACTCGAATTAGAAATCGCTTGGGTTAGAAATCACTTAAGTTCAAAATGATTGAGTTAAAAATCACTCGTGTGAGAAATCACTCGAGTTGGAAATCACTTGGGTTAAAGATCACTCGAGTTGAAAATCACTCAAGTCAGAAATCACTCAAGTTAGAAATCACTTATGTTAGAAATCACTTGAGTTAAAAATGACTTGAGTTAGAAATCACTCGGGTTAGAAATTACTTAAGTTAAAAATGACTTGAGTTAGAAATCACTCGGGTTAGAAATCACTTAAGTTGGAAATCACTTGACTCTGACCCTCTGAATCTGACCCCCTGACTCTGCCCATCTGATTTTGACCCTCTGACTCTGACCCTCTGACTCTGCCAATCTGACTCTGACCCTCTGACTCTGACCCTCTGAATCTGACCCTCTGACTGTGACCCTCTGATTCTGACACTCAGACTGCCAATCTGACTCTGACCCTATGAATCTGACCCTCTGACTCTGACGCTCTAACTCTGCAAATCTGACTCTGACGCTCAGACTCTGCCAATCTGACTCTGACCCTCTGAATCTGACCCTCTGAATATGACCCTCTGACTCTGACGCTCTAACTCTGCCAATCTGACTCTGACGCTCGGACTCTGCCAATCTGATTCTGACCCTCTGCATCTGACCCTCTGACTCTGACGCTCAGACTTTGCCAATCTGAATCTGACCCTCTGAATCTGACCCTCTGAATCTGACCCTCTGACTCTGACGCTCAGACTCTGCCAATCTGACTCTGACCCTCTGAATCTCACCCTCTGACTCTGACGCTCAGACTTTGCCAATCTGACTCTGACGCTCCGACTCTGACCCTCTGAATCTGACCCTCTGAATCTGACCCTCTGACTCTGACGCTCTAACTCTGCCAATCTGACTCTGACGCTCTGACTCCGACGCTCTGACTCTGCCAATCTGACTCTGACCCTCTGACTCTGACGCTCTGACTCTGCCAATCTAAATCTGACGCTCAGACTCTGCCAATCTGACTCTGACCCTCTGAATCTGACCCTCTGAATCTGACCCTCTGACTCTGACCCTCTGAATCTGACCCTCTGAATCTGACCCTCTGACTCTGACGCTCAGACTCAGCCAATCTGACTCTGACCGACTGACTCTGACCCTCTGAATCTGACCCTCTGACTCTGACCCTCTGACTCTGACGCTCAGACTCTGCCAATCTGACTCTGACCCTCTGAATCTGACCCTCTGACTCTGACGCTCAGACTTTGCCAATCTGACTCTGACGCTCTGACTCTGACCCTCTGAATCTGACCCTCTGACTCTGACGCTCAGACTTTGCCAATCTGACTCTGACGCTCTGACTCTGACCCTCTGACTCTGACCCTCTGAATCAGACCCTCTGACTCTGACGCTCAGACTCAGCCAATCTGACTCTGACCGACTGACTCTGACCCTCTGAATCTGACCCTCTGACTCTGACCCTCTGAATCTGACCCTCTGAATCTGACCCTCTGACTCTGACGCTCAGACTCTGCCAATCTGACTCTGACGCTCTGACTCTGACCCTCTGACTCTGACCCTCTGAATCTGACCCTCTGACTCTGACGCTCAGACTCAGCCAATCTGACTCTGACCGACTGACTCTGACCCTCTGAATCTGACCCTCTGACTCTGACCCTCTGACTCTGACGCTCAGACTCTGCCAATCTGACTCGGACCCTCTGATTCTGACGCTCTAACTCCGCCAATCTGACTCTGACGCTCTGACTCCGACGCTCTTACTCTGCCAATCTGACTCTGACCCTCTGAATCTGACCCTCTGAATCTGACCCTCTGAATCTGACCCTCTGAATCTGACCCTCTGACTCTGACGCTCAGACTCTGCTAATCTGACTCTGACCCTCTGAATCTCACCCTCTGACTCTGACGCTCAGACTTTGCCAATCTGACTCTGACGCTCCGACTCTGACCCTCTGAATCTGACCCTCTGAATCTGACCCTCTGACTCTGACGCTCTAACTCTGCCAATCTGACTCTGACGCTCTGACTCCGACGCTCTGACTCTGCCAATCTGACTCTGACCCTCTGACTCTGACGCTCTGACTCTGCCAATCTAAATCTGACGCTCAGACTCTGCCAATCTGACTCTGACCCTCTGAATCTGACCCTCTGAATCTGACCCTCTGACTCTGACCCTCTGAATCTGACCCTCTGAATCTGACCCTCTGACTCTGACGCTCAGACTCAGCCAATCTGACTCTGACCGACTGACTCTGACCCTCTGAATCTGACCCTCTGACTCTGACCCTCTGAATCTGACCCTCTGAATCTGACCCTCTGACTCTGACGCTCAGACTCTGCCAATCTGACTCTGACGCTCTGACTCTGACCCTCTGACTCTGACCCTCTGAATCTGACCCTCTGACTCTGACGCTCAGACTCAGCCAATCTGACTCTGACCGACTGACTCTGACCCTCTGAATCTGACCCTCTGACTCTGACCCTCTGACTCTGACGCTCAGACTTTGCCAATCTGACTCTGACCGACTGACTCTGACCCTCTGAATCTGACCCTCTGACTCTGACCCTCTGAATCTGACCCTCTGAATCTGACCCTCTGAATCTGACCCTCTGACTCTGACCCTCTGAATCTGACCCTCTGAATCTGACCCTCTGACTCTGACGCTCAGACTCTGCCAATCTGACTCTGACCCTCTGAATCTGACCCTCTGAATATGACCCTCTGACTCTGACGCTCTAACTCTGCCAATCTGAATCTGACCCTCTGACTCTGACCCTCTGAATCTGACCCTCTGAATCTGACCCTCTGACTCTGACGCTCAGACTCAGCCAATCTGACTCTGACCGACTGACTCTGACCCTCTGAATCTGACCCTCTGACTCTGACCCTCTGACTCTGACGCTCAGACTTTGCCAATCTGACTCTGACCGACTGACTCTGACCCTCTGAATCTGACCCTCTGACTCTGACCCTCTGAATCTGACCCTCTGAATCTGACCCTCTGAATCTGACCCTCTGACTCTGACCCTCTGAATCTGACCCTCTGAATCTGACCCTCTGACTCTGACGCTCAGACTCAGCCAATCTGACTCTGACCGACTGACTCTGACCCTCTGAATCTGACCCTCTGACTCTGACCCTCTGACTCTGACGCTCAAACTTTGCCAATCTGACTCTGACCGACTGACTCTGACCCTCTGAATCTGACCCTCTGACTCTGACCCTCTGAATCTGACCCTCTGAATCTGACCCTCTGAATCTGACCCTCTGACTCTGACGCTCAGACTCTGCCAATCTGACTCTGGCCCTCTGAATCTAAACCTCTGAATCTGACTCTCTGACTCTCACGCTCTAACTCTGCCAATCTGACTCTGACGCTCAGACTCTGCCAATCTGACTCTGACCCTCTGAATCTGACCCTCTGAATATGACCCTCTGACTCTGACGCTCTAACTCTGCCAATCTGACTCTGACGCTCAGACTCAGCCAATCTGACTCTGACCGACTGACTCTGACCCTCTGAATCTGACCCTCTGACTCTGACCCTCTGACTCTGACGCTCAGACTCTGCCAATCTGACTCGGACCCTCTGACTCTGACCCTCTGACTCTGACGCTCTAACTCCGCCAATCTGACTCTGACGCTCTGACTCCGACGCTCTTACTCTGCCAATCTGACTCTGACCCTCTGACTCTGACGCTCTGACTCTGCCAATCTGACTCTGATCCTCTGAATCTGACCCTCTGAATCTGACCCTCTGAATCTGACCCTCTGACTCTGACGCTCAGACTCTGCCAATCTGACTCTGGCCCTCTGAATCTAAACCTCTGAATCTGACTCTCTGACTCTCACGCTCTAACTCTGCCAATCTGACTCTGACGCTCAGACTCTGCCAATCTGACTCTGACCCTTTGAATCTGACCCTCTGACTCTGACCTACTTAATCTGACCCTCTGAATCTGACCCTCTGACTCTGACGCTTAGACTCTGCCAATCTGACTCTGGCCCTCTGAATCTGACCCTCTGAATCTGACGCTCTGAATCTGACCCTCTGACTCTCACGCTCTAACTCTGCCAATCTGACTCTGACGCTCTGACTCCGACGCTCTAACTCTGCCAATCTGACTCTGACCCTCTGACTCTGACGCTCAGACTCTGCCAATCTGACTCTGACCCTCCGAATCTGACCCTCTGAATATGACCCTCTGACTCTGACGCTCTAACTCTGCCAATCTGACTCTGACGCTCAGACTCAGCCAATCTGACTCTGACCGACTGACTCTGACCCTCTGAATCTGACCCTCTGACTCTGACCCTCTGACTCTGACGCTCAGACTCTGCCAATCTGACTCGGACCCTCTGACTCTGACCCTCTGACTCTGACGCTCTAACTCCGCCAATCTGACTCTGACGCTCTGACTCCGACGCTCTTACTCTGCCAATCTGACTCTGACCCTCTGACTCTGACGCTCTGACTCTGCCAATCTGACTCTGATCCTCTGAATCTGACCCTCTGACTCTGACGCTCTAACTCTGCCAATCTGACTCTGACGCTCAGACTCTGCCAATCTGACTCTGACCCTCTGAATCTGACCCTCTGAATCTGACCCTCTGAATCTGACCCTCTGACTCTGACGCTCTAACTCTGCCAATCTGACTCTGACGCTCTGACTCCGACGCTCTGACTCTGCCAATCTGACTCTGACCCTCTGACTCTGACGCTCTGACTCTGCCAATCTAAATCTGACGCTCAGACTCTGCCAATCTGACTCTGACCCTCTGAATCTGACCCTCTGAATCTGACCCTCTGACTCTGACCCTCTGAATCTGACCCTCTGAATCTGACCCTCTGAATCTGACCCTCTGACTCTGACGCTCAGACTCTGCCAATCTGACTCTGGCCCTCTGAATCTAAACCTCTGAATCTGACTCTCTGACTCTCACGCTCTAACTCTGCCAATCTGACTCTGACGCTCAGACTCTGCCAATCTGACTCTGACCCTTTGAATCTGACCCTCTGACTCTGACCTACTTAATCTGACCCTCTGAATCTGATCCTCTGACTCTGACGCTTAGACTCTGCCAATCTGACTCTGGCCCTCTGAATCTGACCCTCTGAATCTGACGCTCTGAATCTGACCCTCTGACTCTCACGCTCTAACTCTGCCAATCTGACTCTGACGCTCTGACTCCGACGCTCTAACTCTGCCAATCTGACTCTGACCCTCTGACTCTGACGCTCTGACTCTGCCAATCTGACTCTGACCCTCTGACTCTGACCCTCTGAATCTGACCCTCTGACTCTGAGCTCAGACTCTGCCAATCTGACTCTGACCCTCTGAATCTGACCCTCTGACTCTGACGCTCTAACTCTGAAAATCTGACTCTGACGCTCTGACTCTGACCCTCTGAATCTGACCCTCTGAATCTGACCCTCTGACTCTGACGCTCTAACTCTGCCAATCTGACTCTGACGCTCTGACTCCGACGCTCTGACTCTGCCAATCTGACTTTGACCCTCTGACTCTGACCCTCTGAATCTGACGCTCTGACTTTGACGCTCTGACTCTGACTCTTAGGAATTTTACTTAGGTTGGGTCACATATTTCACTTGGGTTAGGAATTTTACTTAGGTTGGGTTGGATATTTTACTTGGGTTAAGAATTTTACTCAGGTTGAGTTAGATATTTTACTTAGGTTGAGTTGGATATTTTACTTAGGTTAGGAATTTTACTTACGTTCGGTCAGATATTTTACCTAGGTTAGGAATTTTACTCAGGTTAGGAATTCCTTGGATCGGGGCTGGGGTTACCATCAGAGCTCTTGTTACCATCAGAGCTTTGGTTACCATCTGAGCTTCCGTTACCATCTAATCTTCTTTTACTATCTGAGCATTCGTTACCATCCGATCTTCTGTTACCATCTGAGCTGGGCTTACCATCCGAGCTTGGGTTACCATCCGAGCTTCGGTTATCATCCGAGCTTGGGATAAAAATCGCTTGAAAACACGCAGTTATTTAGAATCTGGATTAACATGATTGAAGAGAAAAAAATAAAAATAAATAACGAAATAAGGCCGGTTTGGAACGAAGAATGGCATCGGAGCTAATCTGTTCGGAAATTAATGGACAGAAAACCGCGAATATTCATAATTCAGCTGAAAGACGTACATTGTTAAATTTCATTGCTCTTGAATCGCCTCAATTGATTCAAGTGTGGAAAATGATAAAATAGTTATTTTCCCTCCGAAATTCGTCACACAAGCTATCGGGCATCTATGATTCGTGCACGAATATGTATATTGGAAAATTATAACGTTTTCATTACGATAATGAAATGATCCGTTGGAAAACTGACGAACGATGACTCGTTCTTAGTGAGCTCGAGGATGGAAACCGTCAAAGAAATATTCTACAGCCACGAGACCTGTATGACTGAATTTCGACGCTCGCTAACTCTTACAATTTATAAAACTATCGATGAAAGATCAAATGACGATCAAGTCTTTTCGAAAGTGATGGGGAGAACAGTCACACACGCACGTCCATCGTTCATCCTGATGATGTATACGGAAGATTCTGAAGCCTTCCAAACGTGAAAATCGAGAAAATCTTCGACGGATGAGTCTACGGCTACTTGTTCTTTCCGAAACAGACGACAAAAAACATTGAACGTTCGTTATCGAGCTACAAGATTTACACCTTCGCATTCCTATGCTTTTGAATGAAAAAAATTGATGAAACTGTTGAAAAATCAAGAAATTCTTAGTTGCTCCGTTTGAAATTCATCTTAAAAACTATTAGGCGTCGATAATTGGTCTACGATACATACGTTCACTTAATTATAACGCTTTTCGATCCTTGCAATTTATTATACTAGTGAAAATCTAGGTAAGGATGACTCTTGTTGGTGAAATAGACGAGACGAACCATCCAACGTCCGTTGTACAGCCTCGAGATGTACATGACTGAATTCCAACGCTCACTGCCCCTCAAAATTGATCAAACTTTAGACGAAAGATCGAATTACGATCTAGACTTTTCAAAATTGATGTAGATAACAGTCGCACGTCCGTCGTCAATCCCGAAGATGTATAGAAGAAGATTTTGAGGCCCTCCGAACGTCTACGACGACTTGTTCTCTCTGAAACAGTCAGCGAAAACCATCCAACGTTCGTTATCGAGCTACGAGATTTGCGCGTTCATATTCCTATGCTTTTGAATAACAGGAAGTGATAAAACTTTTGGCACATCAGCGAATTCACGATCGCTTCCTGTGAAATTCAACTCGATAACACTGAGGCATCGATAATTCGTCCATAATAGGTATATTCGCTGGATTATAGCGCTCTTCGATCATCGAAATCGAATGGACCAACTTGGACTCGTTGTTGGTGAAATCGACGGGACGAACCGTTCAACGTCCGTTGTACAGGCACGAGATGTTTGTGACTGAATTTAGACGCCTGCTGACCGTCAAGCTTGATGAAACTATCGATGAAAGATCCAATCACGAGTCAGGCTTGTTGAAATTGATTAGGAGAAGCGTCGCACGTCTGTTGTTTGTCCTCCGGATGTATACGAGTTGTTCCTCCTGAGACAAACGACAAAAAACATTGAAACTTCGCTCCTCGTCTACACGATGTACGCTACGTGAAAATACGTGAAATTACAATGTACGGTCAGTTATGTAAAGAGGTTATGTACGTACTCTCGTATCCGTTCCGCACAGCGCGTCAGTGGGGATGTTTCGTGACGGACATCGTTGTGGGCTGAAAAACAAGATACAACGTTGATGAAAAAAGAGCCGCCGATTTCTTGATCCAAACGCGTAATATTGAAATTAATAATTTCCCAACGGATAAAACGAATCGGTTACTCTCGCTAGTCCTGTGACTATGAGATCGCGACTCAGGGTTTTAGGACATGAAAATACCAGTTTGCTGTACATACCGGAATTCCACTTTTCTTCCGGGCCCATATTTTGTGTCGAGAGGGCAGTTATTTTATGATATTTACCTGATTTAATTAGAAACAAATTCGCGACTTCTTGTTTAGCCGAGCTGTGCGAGTTGCAAATGGGGTAGGTCAGGGTTGTGCCGGCGGGTATCGCCATCTAGCAGTCGCATCGTCGCACTATTTTGTACCGATAACGTCGTGTGCCGATATTATCGTGTGCCGATAACGTCGGTATCGCTCGTAGTCTGCAACCCGCGCGTCATTCATGACCGAAGATTGCATAGCGTGAGGCGTGGCAAAATTAGCTTGGCCATGTAACCGCGAGATGGCGCGAGATGGCGCGAGATGGCCATTCGTCACCCCGTGCTCCAACTTTGTGATTTCAAACTTACGAAAGCATACAATTTTCATGATTTTTATCTCATAGGCACGGAAAGGACGCGGGCGAATGATTAAACGCTTGATTATTCACAATCGAGCGTTTTTTTTTCCCCCTTTACTGACTTATCGCCTTGGTGTAGGCATGTAGTCAAAACACAATCGAGCGTTGAATTAGAAACAAATTCGCGACTGCTGAGAAGACTAGCTGTGCAAGTTGCGAATGATGTCGGTCAGGGTGGTGCCGGCAAGTATCGCCATCTAGCGGTGGCATTATTGCACTATTTTGTACCGACAACGTCGGTATCGCTCGTAGTCCGCAACCCGCGTGTCATCCATAACTGAAGATTGCATAGCGTAAGGCGTGGCAAAATTGGCTCCACCGTGTGACCGCGAGATGCCCATTCGTCACCCCGTACTCCAACTTTATGCTTTCAACTTTACGAAAGCATGCAATTTGCATGATTTTTGACTCATAGGCACAAAAAGGACAAGGGCGAATGATTCAACGCTTCATTGTTTACAATTTCAGGGGATATTTATGGAAGAATGCGTAACAATCTATTAGTTAATTACATGTTTATCGGATAATTAATCTTAATACATGATTATTCGTTCAAACAATTATAGATGTGATCGTAAGACGCATAATCTGTTGCGTATATCAATGAAAAGTGGATATTTCTCATTCTTCGAGTTCGGAAATCAACTAAAACTATGAATAAGCTATACTACAACTATTATTATACTTCAAACTAATCGTTGCGACGACAATACATACATTTATTAGATATGAAAGTATGACTATTACAAGCGTGTCAAGTACAATGTTTGACGCGTATAATTTTCATATCGGGCTCGTTATGAACGGAGAGCTTTTTGGTTTTATTTTTGAGACGGCGATACGAGCAGAGAGGAGACTCGTTATTTTCAACATGGATTTCGCTAACAATAATAATCGGACAAAGAAAATTTTACGTCTCTTGTCAGGCTACAAAATGTAAACATGCATATTTCTATGGTTTTCAACGATTAGAATTGATGAAACTATCGATAGAAGTAGGTATGAGAAGATCTGAGTTGGTCTTTTAGAAATTGACGGAAAAGAACCCCGCGAAAATCCATTATGCAGCCAAAAGGCGTACTTATTGGATTTTAACGCTTCTCAATCAGAAAAATTGATAGACGTATGGGGAAAGAGGGAATTCTGACTTACTTTCTCCGAAATTCGTCACAAAAACTATTGTTCATCTATCGTACGTGCACGATACGTATATTACAAAATTATAACGTTTTTATCATGAAAATCGAGATATCCATCGAAAAAATGAAAAATAATGACTCGTTCTTGGTAAACTCGATGATGGAAACCGTAAAACAACTATTTTTACAGCCATGAGACGTATGTGACTGGATTTCGACACTCGCTGACTAATAAAATTAAGACCACTCTCGATGAGAGATCAAATGACGAGTAAGTCTTTTCAAAAATTGATGGGGAGAACAGTCGCACGTCCGTCGTTTATCCTGAAGATGTATAGAAGAAGATTCCGAGGCCTTCCGAACGTGGAAATCGAGAAAACCTTCGGCAGATGAGTTGTTCTTTCTGAAACGGACGAAAAAAATCATTGAACGTTCCTTAATCAGCTACAAAATGTAGGCATTCATATTTTTGTGCTTTTAAAAAACAGGAATTGATAAAACTGTTGCAAAATCAAGGAATTCTTAGTTGCTTTGTTCGAAATTCATCTTAAAGACTATTGAGCGTCGATAATTGGTCTACGATATATTATATTCACTGGATTATAACGCTTTTCGATCGTTCAAATTTGTTATACAAGCAAAAAACTAGGTAATAATGACTCGTTGTTGGTGAAACTGACGAAATGAACTGTTTAAAGTCCGTTGTATAGCCTCCGGATGTACGTGACTGAGTTCGGACGCTCACTGGCTGTCAAAATTGAGAAAACTCTCGATGAAACATCGAATTACGATCAAGTCTTCTCATAATTGATGGGGCGAACCGTCACACGTCCGTCGATTGTCCTTCAGATGTCTGGAAGAAGATTTCAAGGCTTTCCAAACGTGAAAATCGAGAAAGCCTACCGTCGGATAAGCCTACAATGACTCATCCTCCCTGAAACAGACAACAAAAATCATTAAACGTTCGTTGATCGGCTACAAGATGTACAGTTCAATAATGTTAATTTCTGCTCATAAACGCGATAATAATGGTCCAACTAACGATGGAAAAAATAAAAGAGCGAGGAGGAGGCCACCCACCCTCCCACTTCCTACGTAATAACGTTGCATTTATGACAGTGCGGAGGGCACAAAATTGTATAAACTATATACCATACTATACCATATACTCTGATTAAACTAGCTGGCGACGTTCCGACACTGTCCTTGTGGTACGGAATCTTGAAGAAAATGTTGGGTCCTTCCTCTGGAATGATCTGTCAAGATCTTCCGGTCGTTCGGGGCTGCGGTGAATAAATCCATTTCCTGGCTTGCCTGATGCCATTCTGTGGACCAATTCCATATTTTTATACAAAGCCAGTTAGCAGAAGAACAAAGACCAAAAATTACAATTGATATTTCGTGTCGATCGTGAGTGATAAAGATAATAATTGTGTTGCAAATGTGTTCGGGGCTCGTGCTCCTTTAAACCGTCTCAACAGAGCCACTGTTGTTCGTGTGGCACGTTCTTCAATCTAGACTAGGATTAGACTTAGACTTAGACTTTATTTACATAAGATTAATGCGTCTCTTTAACGCTGAACTAACCTCAAATAGTCTTCCGTTTTTTTAGTGTTAGCTTTAACGGCTTGCAGGACATCTTCGAAGACGTTTGATACGTTCGTTATTGTCGCTTTATTATCGTAAGCTTATTTGTCGGTTTGAGATATAAAATCGTGATTTAATATACAAATATAAAACAACGTCTGTGAGACACGTGTCTATTTGGATGCGTTTGGTTTTTGGTTATGATTTTTTTAGCATGGTAAATGATTTCGTAGGTAGAATTTCGGTACGTAGTTCAAACGTGGTTTGTGAGATGGCGCTATAAAGATCGATCAGCTGAGCGAATCAATGAACCCTGACATTGACCTATATTCGATTCGCCGTGCTGATTGGTTGATTCAGCGGCACAGCTGACAGGGATGAGTCGTGAAAGCCAGAATGTGGCCCCATCGAGCGTTAAATTAAGTAACTAGAAAGAGCGTATACTGAGAAATTTGAATATACCAGAGAATAGAGATCAGTATCTTCTATAGTAGTATATTTAATTGGAAGTAGTCTGTGCCCTGTGGCGATGAATCTCATCAGATTGGCATGCAACTTTTACTACGTGCCCGCAAGGGCGATAGGTCAATAAAGGATAAATGAATAATAATTGGCATGCAACTTTACGACAATCGGAATTAAACAACTATTTTTCCCTCGGATAATGATAAACACGCAATTGAGGATACGATAGAAAGGAATACCAATTACAAATTTATTTTCCATTTCTGTACACACCCCTGCCTGATAAACGAATTGCAATAATAATAATGATGATGATGAATATGAATATGAATAAATGATGAACATTGATAATAATTAAATCTCGTTACATAATGTTCACCTATTCCTCATTCGCCGATCCTTCAATCCCTCTAATTTATTTCTGGAGTTCACTAGATCTTCTGGAAAAGAGTTTTGCTAGATCAGTCGAATTCCTTACACTGTGACAAATAGATAAAAACAATAAAAATGAATTATCAATCTATCATTTATAAAATTGTAATTGCGATATGTTCGTGGAGAAAAGATTTTTTTTTTTTTTTTTTTTTCGCGTATAGTTTCATTCTATTGAAATCAAACTTCGAAAAGAACAGACTAAGATTTCGAATATATATAGAATCTACTAGCCGTCCACAGTCGTTGAACGTTAGAGAAAATCAGACGTGCTCAAAGAATGTTTCATCAGAATCGTATTTCACCTAATTAATCCAGAATGCGAATTTTGAGTAAAAAAAAAGGCCCATCAGTCGCGTATATATATTGATTCGAATATTCCGATGTCTGAATCGAAATATTTTGAAACCTAAATCGCAGTTTACCTAATTTATCTAAAATCTAAAACTTGGGGGGAAAAAATCGTATTCGTCGCGTATACAGGGTGAGGCATTCAATGTGTTACAGAGCAATAGCACTGAAACTATTGATCATATCCAAAAATGTTTCCGACAGAAGTTATATTGTTCGAGAAGGCCGTCATACTGGATCACCCTATTTTTTTATCGATGGAGGCGCTGAAGCTACGGCAAGGTCAACTCCACTTTTTTGAATGAAACTACGTATTTTTTGTTACGTTATTTCATTCTACTTGAAAAACCAAACGACTTTCGTATGAAACATTTTTTGGTGAGACACCAATTTTTCATGATATTTAGCTGAACAACTACAGATTTTTGAAGGTTAAAAAAAAAGACATGTTAAAAAGAAAAAGAACAAATTTAAAGAAATGAAGCCATCATTCCTTAGTCTACAATCACAATTCACAACGAGACTAAATCATACGGAATCAATGAGAAATAGTGAAACCCACGTTTAAATTCAAAGAAAAACGAAAGTTCAATTTCTATAGCTATAGAATCGTGGAAAAAAAAAAAAAAAATGATAAATCTGAAGAAATTGACCCTTCATTTTAGATTATATTTAAAATTATAATTATAATAATAATTATAATAAATTATAATAGATTATGATTATAATTCAATAAACGGGAGAAATTTTCGACTTGAAATTGAATTAAAATTGAATTGAAATTTACACTTTTTTTTTAGTAATTTTTCTGGCACTTGCCTTCTTTTCGTAGCGAAAATTTCTTATTTAAAATGAATAATCGCAGGTAGTGGGAAGTGGAAAATAACAAGGCAACTTTCGTATATTCAAGAATTTATTGTTGCAGCATTATGATACGATCGTATTCATCGTCAAAGTTATGTAGAATTCGTAAATTGTAATTGATTCTTAAAAATAAATATAAATATCAAGTATAAATTGTTCGAGTATCTATATTATCAGCTTCCTGACATGTGAGTTATCATAAAATAAACCACGTCCATATTACAATAAGATCCTATTTAATATAATTCATTTTACAAAGGAGGACAAGTGTTATAATATTATTACGAGTCTCGTTTACGCGACCCCATGCTTACTCGTTGACGCCACGAGGGCCACTGAGGTCCCTGACACCGTGACAGATGCTATTACCCCAGGTCAGTGCTCCCTGTCCTCGCGGTCGCATCGTCGAACTATTTTCGGCCGATAACGTGGGTATCGATCGATGTGTGCAACCCGCGTGTTATTGCTGTGAAGGGGAAAATGATTCAACAATTGATTATTATTGACGATCTCGATGGATAATAGTAATTGAAGAATGCGCCAATTTACTGTAATAATACATGTCTATTGGATGCACGATCTTGTAACATGATTATTCAATTCAATGAACAATTGTAGATGTATCGTAAAACGTGTAATATATTACGTATATAACTGACAACTGAATATTTTTGATTTTACAAGTTCGGAAATTAGCTAAAATTATAATTAGGCTGTACATTAACTTATATTATACTTTAAACTAATCGTTGCGACGACAATACATACAATTACATATGAAAGTATAACTAACAGCATGTTACGTACAATGTTTGACACATATAATTTACATATCGGTATCGTTATGAACAGAGAGCTTCTTGGTTTTATTTTTGAGACCGCAATACGAATAAAGAACAGAGTCATTATTTTCAACACGGATTTAGATAACAATAATAATCAGACAAAGAAAATTTATCGTCGATTATCAGGCTGCAAGACGTAATTCTAAATTCGTCGCAAAAACTATCAGGCATCTATGATTTGTGCACAATATGTATATTACAAAATTAACTGTCAACTATTTATCTACTCATAAACGCGATAATAACGGTTCAACTAACAATGGAAGAAATAAAAGAGGAAGGAGGAGGCCACCCACCCACCCACTTCCTCCCCCTTCCTCCATGAATAATACAGATCAATAATACCTACTCATTTCTACTCATAAACGCAATGATAACGATTAAACTAATGATGGAAGGAATGAATGAGGAAGGAGGAGGCCACCCACCCTCCCACTTCCTCCCCCTTCCTCCTCCTCCTCCTTCCACCGAGATTATTATAAATCAAAAATTCTTACAAATACGAGCTACGACTACGTAATAATAATAATAATAATAATAATAATAATAATAATAATAATAATAATAATAATAATAAAAATAATAATAAAATAATAATATTAAAAAAAAAAAATAATAATAATAATAATTGAAAAAAAAAAAAAAAAAAAAAAAAAAAATAATAATAATAATAATAAAAAAAAAAAATAATAAAATAATAATAATAATAAAAAAAAAAAAATAATAAAAAAAAAAAAAAAAAAAAAAAAAAAAATAATAATAATAATAATCATCATACTAATACTAAAGAATCAAACCGCGGTCGCGATCAAAAAAAATGCGGCCTTGCCCCCTGGGGGGGCGCGGAGGGGATGGGGGATAAAAAAAACCCCCCACCCCCTCCTGCCGCCCCACCAGGGAGGCAAGGCCGCCGTATGTACAGATGGTACATACGCAAAAAATCTAATAATTTAATAATCGATTCGGGAGCTTTATTTTATGACCTAATTATATTAATTATACAATTTTATACTACGTACGAAGTCTGATATGTATCTATAATGTGAATTCATGCCTATTGGAAATATTACGATGTAATTGTATAACAATAATATATAAATAAATTGAAATTGAATTGAATTAATTGAATCATTCTGGATATTACTCTGGGTAATGTTACTATACTTTACATAACATGTTATGTTAAATATACTAACGTTACATTTATGACAGTGCGGAGGGCACAAAATTATGTAAACTATATACTATATCAAATATACTATATGCCATTCACATTATAGATACGCATCATATACTGTATAATATACTAGATACTATATAGGATATAGTATACTGTATAGTATACTAGATACTATATAGTATATACTCTATACTCTAATTAAACTAGTTCGCTGAATCAGCCGGCGACATTCCCACGCTGTCCTTGTGGTGCGGCATCTTGAAGAAAATGTTGGGTCCTTCCTCTAGAAGAATCTTCCGAGATGTTCTGGTCGTTCGACGCTGCGGTAAACAAATCCATTCCCCGGCTCGCCAGCTACCATCCTGTGGACCAATTTCATATTTTTAAAGAAAGCTAGTTCACAGAGGAACAAAGACCAAAAATTACCATTAATATGATATCGGGTCGATCATGAGTGATAATAATTGTATAATAAATGTATTCAGGGCTGGTGCTCCTTTAAACCGATTCAACAGAGCCCACTGTTGTTCATGTGGCAAGTTTTCTAATCTTATTTCTCATTCACGTGTTCCTGATTTCATTTCGACTTAATTCTTTCGTTGGTCCACGTTTGTGTTCGTGTTATTTCGTTTCATTTCATTTTATTTCATAGCGTGTCATTTTATATGTCGTATTGCTTATAGTCTTTGCATATTGCGTTATCGAAACTACAGTTTCAATGCCGTACATCTCATTGATCTTCTAATATCAATTGTATTTCTATTCTTTATCTTTATCTGGATCTCTGGATTCAAGTCTCGGTCACGTATACAGACTTCATAAATTGCTAAATCATTTGAGAATTAAAATGGGGAAAAGACACGTTACCTGATATCGATGAGGTGAAGTAGCATCTTGTCCCTGAACGTTCACCGGCGAAAAATCCTGTGATGTAGCAATGGCATATCTCACAGATCGTGGTACATCGCAAAAAAAATATCAGCCTCCTTTCCCAAGATTCGTATGTGCTGACAAACGAATCAAGAGTCTAATTATATATCGACACAACGATCGAATAGGAGCAGCTCAAAGTTAGACGAGATAAATGACTGGTCGGCATTGTTCGAATCAGAGGTGTGACTATACCCGCTAGTTATCTGTGGAAACTATGATCTATAAGATTTAATAACAAATACCGCTGGAAAAAAAAAAAAAAAAAAAAAAAAACAACTATTGCATACCTCAATGGTGCCCTTATAGAACAGCCTGTACGAAGAGTCCGTAGTTGTAGTTAAACTGTCAAAGCAGCAGCGACAGCTGTCGCTGGAACACGTGGTCCATCGATCGAGATACACAACTTCTACATCCGTGTAATACTATAAAAACTACCATACAAAAATTCAAACAATCGGGTCTTTCGGTTGAAACACGGCATAACTTGAGTGCAGTTACACTTTCGTATAGCAAATGTACGAAAAGATTAGCACAAATTCGTTGACGTTTCTTCTTCGTCTTCTTTGTCCTTTTTATTGGATATCTGCTTCCATCCCGAAGCTATGTACCAGTATTTTATTGTTCATGTTCTTATTTTGTTGAGTTTTTGAAGAATTTGTAAATTTGACGATGTATACTCGAAAAGAAATTCGTTGATCTATATACACCGAAAGTCTGGCGACCGGCGAAACGTCCGCTCAGCGCCTGGTCCGAGAGCCGACTGACTCAGTTCATAGTGCCGGCAATAAGGTAAACACGGGAGCATAGGCTTGCTGAAATCCGTAAACAACACGAGCCAGCCATTGGCGAATGTTGAACAAACAAAAAAAAAAAAAAAAATCGGCGAAAAACAATAACACACTGTACGCGCAAGATACACGAGTTACATCCCCACCGATATACCTAGATCGATTAGAACAAAGTCATTTTCATTATCTTGATTAAAGTTAATAATAACTCGAGTGCAGTTACAGTTCAGTACAATGAACTTAGATGAATTTGTAAATTTGACTATACCAAATACCACATAGAAATAGAAATTAATTGATCTGTACACAGAGTATCGCGACCGGCGAAACGTCCGCTCAGCGCCTGGTCCGAAAACAGACTGGCGTCGTTCGTAGTGCCGTTAATAAGGTAAACACGGGAGCGGGGGCAAAATTAGGCTTGCCGAAATCCGTGAACAACATGAGCCAACCATATTGACGACGCGTGACTCAATTAACAGAAGAAAAAAAAAAAAAACGATAACATACAAGATACATGAGTTATCTGCCTTGTCTCAACTCGCCCATATGCACACTTACGCTTACGTACTTGGGCACTCGCATACTCAGTAGGCATATTCGCATGATATACGAATACCCAAGTAATCTCACACAATTCATTATCAATATGTTAAGGTAGTTCACCACTGAATCGAGTTTGTTTAGATATTCATGAAATTTGAACTATGTGCCAAGAATGACCTAATGCATGCACAGTTAAATTTTTTCTGAACTTCTGACGTACAGAAAATAAGATATTGGCCTCGGAAGTGGGATGTTTCAACACGGAAAGCATAGGGCCAAGGCTGTCAAAACCAACGTTTTGATTGATAGCATTGTTTTGCTTCTATAGAGTTTGATAAATAAAACTAACGTGTAGTAAGTTGAGTATATGCATTTCGAATTTTATTCCAAAAGATGAAAGCGATCTGACGTATAGTTTCTGTGGAATAAGCTGTGACAATGTACTGTGAGGGAAAAACTAGAGGGAGGAAGGCACAGCAACGCTTTGCAGCGGCGTAGTCGTACGCACATAGTATATGACACACGGAAGGAGGACGATAGAACGAGAAGCATGTGCTCAGCGCGCTCAAACTCTTGGCTTGGACTGTGGGTAGTGAACCACCTTAAATTGGAAACATGTTAAAGTATGTTCCCACTCGTTATATTCACGTGTCAAGAAGTGTATGCAATCAACTTGGTCGAATAAACAATGTGTTATGCGGTACTGGGATTGAAAATGAACATCTATTTTATTCGAAATTAAAGTTAATCATCGCTCACGACCTTTAATTATACCCTATAATAATGATAATTATTATTACTGCTAGATTATTGAAACTTATGTGGATTTTATTGTCGATGCTCAGGAAACAAAAATCCGTTCATTATTTAGCTATTCAATTTTCAAGTATAAATAATTTACACACAAATCGAGAATAGATCCGTTTTTCCCACGATATAGTTTAATAAATAAATATTCTAATCTTATACACAAATTAGTATTCACAGTAATACATATCATGGTTCGACTCGTCAAGAATTATAATTAAACAATGTAACTCTGCCACTCGAATAGTGAAATAACTTGTTACTCTACAAATAATTGTAACGAATATAATATTAGTATTACAATGTGCACCCATCAGACTCATTACTATGAGATGAACTTTTAATGGAGCAGAGTACGTGGCCAGCTAGGGGCAGTTTCTCGAGTATGACTTGTCAATAGTTTCGGGAAGTAAACGTAACATTGCATTGATACATATTGTTTGTAAATCAACTCGACAAATTTTAGCGAAGCCAAAATTCTTCTTTTTTTTCGAATGGTGTATATATATATATATGGTTTATTGAAATGGACAGCCTCTGGGAGTATCGGTTCTGTAGAAAGTCGACTAAGGTAGTCATTCCCTCGGTGCTTTGACTGCTTCGGTTCCAGGTGCAGAGAATGGTTGTCTTGTAGAATTTTGAAGTTTTTCTTTCGAAGATGACAGAAGCTTGATTGCCTCGTTAGACAACACCTGCAAAGTTGAAAAAACAAAAAAAAAAAACAGATAAAAATTAGGTTCATTGGTCTTCTAGGCAGACGTGTCATTGGTACAATGATAAAATAACTTCACGTGTTACTCGAGCAAACATTTTTGACTAAAAATCAAATTTTCAAGTGTGATCGTGCGTCTGGCTTATTTTTAGGGGTATAATAGATATTCTTAACAAAACCTGTTATAATATATTTCTTATGATTGATTTTACGAGCCAGTCTTGAACATTTATAAATGTAATATTAACTTCAAATAATTTTCAAAAGCGAGAACATCCAATTGTCATTTATTATAAACGCTGTGCAAATGAACAGATTTTTTAATTTTGTCAACTGCTTCGACTAATAACAACCACCCGACACTCGAGGGTGAATTTTCACAAATATTGAATTTTGTAGTACAAGCCAACAATAACAAAGATGATGTCTGATCGGTTCAACGATAATCTACATTTATATACATTTCCAAGCCTCTAAATTCCTTTTTTCACTACCCACGTATATCCTTAGTACAAGGTCAATCTACCTATATATTCAATCGAAGGAAATAAAGTAAATACTCATTTTATTGAGCTTTATGAATCGATTTGAACTTTTGTCGATTCAACAGAAATATCCAAGTTTCACCCTGATGCATATTTGTCTTCGCATTGGACTTTGTTATTAGAAAAATAGAAGTTATGGAATTTAGAACTAGTATGCTGTATTTCCTAGACTTATTCTACAATAAGATATACAAGTATAAAGACGCACATCACGTAAATATTAGTATTCATCTTGAGGTTTATTATTATGACGTCTGTATCCCATTCCTGACAACTGAGTAGAAACAAGTCGCCGTGAAAGTATATCGATGAAAAATGGGGATATCCTGCTCGTCTGTGACAACGGTTACTCGAATGGGAGGAGTTTTTCAGTCGGGTGGCCGTGGTGCTCCATAACCGCTCTCATATCATGTCCAAACAGCCCGAAAACCATATGGTACCGATGACTTGATATGTAAACTGTCCAGGTCTCATTTTCCTTCCCCGATTCTGAAACGTCAAGAGATTATAATTGCGATTATGAGAACAAACTTTGCTGCATATAGAGTTATGTACTCTCTAGGTATCTGATAATAAGGAAATGCATTTTGATATCTATAATTGAATACAATTTTCAGCTGATGTAATACAAAGCTCACCATTGTGTTCGTTGATTATTCATTCATGAAAAGCTACGTGGTATCGGATACCGGTCTCATATGCATTCGGTGCAACACTGACCCGATGCGGGGCAAGATCTATGCATCCGAAGTATTGAAAATGTCCATTGAGTTCAGAGTCGAGAAATAATGCTGTTGAAAAATAGAAGAAGAAACTGTAAAGTACGATTCAAAGTAATTATCGATATGATGAGATGATGATTATTTCAAGTTTGAATGATTACAACTTTGCATATGTTTGTGAGAAATATCCATTTTCACATTCGCGGGTAAAAAGGATAGAAAATATGCTTGAAGACAAAACAATATCTATTATTACAATCAGAGTCTGCTGGTAGAAATACGCAGCGTGTGAAATTTAAGGAGAAAATAAATTTCGTTGATCAGCGGAACCCCTCGACTCATTGGCGCTGCAAAGGTCACTGAACTTCGTAGAATCAGCCGGTTCTCTGAAATCGAGTGGAGTGGAGTTGATTCTGAACAATTGTCAGAGTGGGATGCAATAATTCTACGATAACTGCGTGAAATATAAAATACCTGCATTATTGTATGAAAAGTTAGTTGTTCAGTCAAATGTGCTGATTAGCATGACCCATATATATATATGTAATTATCCGATTATTTAACATGCATCATATCAGGTAATTCGCAGAGGAAAGTGTCTTGGTGTTATTTATATTGTTTGTTAAATGATGAAATCAGCGCATTGGTTGGTGGTGGAGGTGGAGGGGGGGGGGGCACGTAAAGGCAACCAACACCACCCTACCGCCTGAAAAATGAAGATTTTTATTAGTCACAATATTCAATTGATGAAACCTGCAGATCCTGTGGACGCTGTAGAACTTGAAGAACTTGAAGGACTTGTAGAGCCTGTAAAACCTGTTGGTGCTACAGAATATAACGAGTATTGATTAAATTTGAATTAATGAATGGATCAGAAAGTAGCATAAGCAATTATTCATCATATAAATACATGAGAAAGACACAGCAAAATAATTTTCAAATCATCGTATAAATAATAATCAGAATAGTTATTATTAATTAGAGAAGCACGACAGTTAGTAACAATATCAATGACACGAGAGAGAAGAAAGAATGGAAAAGCATGGAAACGATAAAATTCGTGGATCTCGCGGACCTAATGAGAGCTGTAAAACGTAAAAGGTATAATTAAGTTGTGTGCGTGTAATTTCGACATACAGTAATAAATGAATGAATTTAAATGAATGAATGGATCAGAAAGTAGCATAAGCAATTATTCATCATATAAATACATGAGAAAGACACAGCAAAATAATTTTCAAAGCATCGTATAAATAATATTCAGAATAGTTATTATTAATTAGAGAAGCACGACAGTTAGTAATAAGATCAATGACACGAGAGAGAAGAAAGAATGGAAAAGCATGGAAACGATGAAATTCGTGGATCTCGCGGACCTAATGAGAACTGTAAAACGTAAAAGGTATAATTAAGTTGTGTGCGTGTAATTTCGACATACAGTAATAAATGAAGTACGTAGATAATAATACATGGAATATTTGGGACATGAAAGAGGTCAAGTATGGATGAAATATGTGAATCTTGTAGAATCTGTAGACCCTCAAAAACCTGAAAGACAGGAAGGGTCTGAAAGAATAGAATAGTTTATTAACATTCTCGTTATGTCGGTCAACAGAAAAGTACAACAGTACGCATTATGAGAGTAAAAAATAGAGTTACATGCACACGATGCACTTACGGCTAGCTAAACTAATTCAAATTAAGCTAAGATATACCAGCGCGTTGCAGCAAAAAGAGGATAGATAGATAGATAGATAGCAAAATTCATTATATACCACTGCGAGCCAAAAAGCAACAATCACCAAAGATTTTACAAAAAAAAAAGAACTCAAAAATAAAGAAAAATATAACAATAGAAGAGAGGAGCGATAGAAGTCAAAGGAAGAGAGCAAGAAAGACGTAATGGACCCCAAAAAAACGCGAAAAACCCTCGGAAAACGCAAAAGACGCCCAAGAGAAAAGAAAAACTCGAGGAACCCGAAGGACCCCCGAAAAAAGAGACTCGAGGAACCCGAAGGTCCCTCGAAAGACGCGAAATACCCCTGAAAGACGAGGAAAACTCGAGGAACCCGAAGGATCCCCGAAAAAAGAGAAAGACTCGAGGACCCCGAAGGATCCTCTAAAGACGCGAAAGGCCCTCGGAAGACTCGACAGACGCGAATGACTCGAAATACTCGAAAAACGCGAAAGTCCCACGAAAGACGAGAAAACTCGAAGAATCCGAAGATCCCTCGAAAGCCGCGAAAGACCCTCGAAAGACTCTAGACGCGAATGACTAATGACTCGAATGACTCGAAATACCCTCGCAAGACGAGAAAAACTCAAGGACCCCGAAGGATCCTCGAAAGACGCGGAAGACCCTCGAAAGACTTGAAAGACTCTAATGACGCGAAAAATTCAAAAGACGCGAAAGACTCGTGAAATATTAAATACGTGGAAGAGGTGAATAACAAAAGTCAAATATAATATAATAGAATAGAATAGAATAGAATAGAATAGAATGGAATAGAATAGAGTGGGATGCAATAATTCTACGATGACTGCGTGAAATACAAAATACATGCTCTATCGACTAAAAAGTTGGTTGTTCAGTCAAATGCGCTGACTAGCAAGACTTCTGGATACGTTAATTTAATGATAATTTGATAATTTTACGTTTATTTGATAAAAACTTGTTAAGTTTTCGACTATTTAATATGCAACTTTTCTTGTTAAATGATGAAATCAGCGCATTTGTTCGGGGGGCACCACGAGAAGGCAACCAACACCACCCCCCGTCTGAAAAATGAAGATTTTCGGTTAGTCGCAATATTCAATTGATGAAACCCGCAGATCCTGTAGAACTTGAAGAACTTGTGGAGCCTGTGAAACCTATCGGAGCTATAGAAAATAACGAGTATTATTCAAATTTCAATAAGTGAATAGTTTTAATAAGAGACGATGAATGAATGAATTAGTAAGTAACACAAACGATCATTTTGCACAGCAATACATAAGAAATATACAGAAAAATAATTTTCACAATGGTTATAATTAATTAAAAAAAGAAACAGTTTGTAATAATATTGATTACACGAGAGAGAAGAATAGAAATGCACAGAATGTGAGAGACAATGAAATTGGTAGATCTTGTGGAACCTATAAAACCTGTAAAATGTAACGAGTATCATTTAAATTTCAATAAATGAATAGTTTCAATAGAATACGAATAATGAATTAATTAGATAGAAGCACAAACGATCATTTTCATCATCACAGTAATACATAAGCAAGATACGGTAAAATAATTTTCAAAGCACTGCGTTAATATTCAACAGAATGGTTATGAAATTAGAAAAACAACAGTTGGTAATAATATTATTGACACGAGATAGAGGAAAGAATAGAAATGCATGGAAACGATAAAATTCGCAGATCTCGTAGAACCTATAAGACCTGTAATACGAGAGAGGAATAATCAAATCAAGGGTGTGTTATAACATACAGTAATAAATGAAATACGTAGATATATATTATACATCTATATTCAATTTCAATTTATTCAGAAGTTCAGTTTCCAATCAGGAAACGAAGGTCTCCGATGTAGACTCCCATAGAGGTGACAAAATCACCTGTGCATGGGTTTCTGTGGAAGTATGTCGTATACAATAAAATAAACATAACAAAGGTAAGACAATCAGATAAAAACATGAATAGATAAAAACATTAATAGTTAAAAGCATTAAAAATATATAATGGACAACATATATATATATATATATATAGACAATAAATAGACAAAAACATTCAAAATATTATACAACGATATCAAGACATGAAATATTCAAGAGGTATTCGATCAAATCTACAGACCATATGGAACTTGTTAGCCCTGTGAATACTGTTAAACCTATGAGAGCTGTAAGAGCTGTGAAATATACAAGGGAATAGGTTATATGTATTAAGAAATTTGATACTTATCTTCGGTCATCCCTCTACCAAATCTTTCCCAGCAAAACTGCTCCGGTGAGATGATGGAAAGAAAGCCAGTTACCAAAAATCAGAAGACTCACTGTCGCTGCCGAGTAGGGGGAGAGCATTTGCACCCGGATGTGTGTGCTTGGCCTTCGGCATACCAGAACAGGTTCGGGTCAGCATTGGATCAACTTTCATCAGTTGCAATGTGAAGGCTTGATGTGAACGTGACTGAAAAATATTGAAATGCCGATATATTTGAATTTTGATACAGAAATAGGCTGATAAAATCCAGGAATCTTCTCAAGGTATTCTCAACTCTTCAATATAGAAGAAAATCAAGATTCTTTAGCATAATATGTTGCGATACAAAGGATCTACATATTCGGTAAGAAGATTGTTAATCCAAATATCACAATCTTACCTAGTCGCTACTTCTCGGCATAGTCTCCTCATAATCAGTCCTGTCCATGTCTGGTTCATGACCATCTAATAGAAACAGAACAGAGAAGCAGAAGATTTATTTTACGAGCGTATTCATATCATTTTCATAGATTAGCGATATTTCACACGAAGAAAAACCGTTTGAAATCATGAATGTAGGTACCGATTTGAGTCGGACTATGATTAACCTCTTCCCGGCCGAATTTTTTTGTTTCGTAAAAAAAAAATGTTTCAGGAAATTTTTTTAAAAAATAACACAACAACGTACGCACGCTAAAGGTTACTTTAACTTTTGTTCCATATATGGAACAGTGGCCGGGAAGAGGTTAAATTTGATTAAAAAGGCAAATGCAGTTGAAATTACTGTTTACCTTTAAATCGATTCATCGCTAAGATTAGATTTGTATAATCTGCCTCCGGAATCTATCCTAATGCATTTCAGCAGCATCTCTAGAATTTTCATACTTGGATGTTCGTTTTCATTCCTTCGTCCGTGTTGTCTCTTCTTCTCCGGGATCCTCAACGGATGCACCTTGTAACAGTTTCGCCGGCAGCTTTCCATGCAACTCGGTCATGGAGAATTTTTCAAGGCAGGCTGGAACGAAATGCACATGAAACATAGATAAACGTAAGAGCGTCAGAAGAATGAACGAAACAAATTATGGGTTGCATTATTTATATTTCTAAGATCATCGTGGACGACCTGAGATCTATATATTTACATCTCGTTGATATTATGTTGATAGATATTCTTAGATAAGATTTTTGGAAGAAGTTGGATATTTTTTTCTTATTTCGCATTTCGGATAAGAATCGACGAGTAATCTCTGCGAACGCGATCGAATATTTCGAAAGATGAGACAATACATATATATATATATTATGTATAATATAAATATATATATATATATATATATATATATATATATATATATATATATAGGAAATTGAAATGATTATCCAATGTCTACGCAGAAAATACGTGAAATTACAATGTACGGTAAGATACGTAAAGAGGTTATGTACTCACGTGTGTGTTCGGCACAGCACAGCACAGCACGTCTGGATTCGCAACGGACATCGTTGTAAGCTGAAAAACAATACGATACAACGTTAATGAGAAAAGAGAAGCAGATTTCTCAATTCGAACGCGTATAATAAAATGAATAACAGAAAACCGGTCTAAACATTTTTTCAACTTGGTCCGAATGTTATAGCGTCTTCGACTGGGACCATCTTTGTCTCCCTCAAAGAAAGGAAGAGACAAAATGATGGCATACACTACATACACCAGTCAAAAACGATAATATATATTTTTGTTGTCAGACTATTTACGTTTCATACACGATTAACACGATACGCAGATCAACTATTTTACAACACTGTTAATTGTAATCGAAGTTTATTTAAAATAAATTTATTCGAAAGATACGCAATTGTTGGCTACTTACGAGTAAAAGTAATAATTCAGGTCCAACTGTCGGAACCAACTGCAACTAAATGCCCGATACGAACCGGTTAAAAAAAACTTTTACGCGCAGTGTCATTTTGTAGAACATTTTATCGGAAATAAATATCATGCTCGGACTTGAATTTTACTTCTGACAGTCGCGGAATAGATAGAAAAAACTATTTTCACTTTTTATATTATCTTAACGACGTTCTTTCGGCTCAAAAACATCAATTTACTTGAAATGATCATTCTTCCGCTAACTGTTGCGACAAAGATGGCGGTTAGCGCGATCGTCATTTTTTTTTTTACCCGTCATCCGCCCCGGATTTTTTTGCCGTATAAAGTATAAAACGTGTTTTCGATCAGATCGAATTACTTGTATGCAGAATTTAATCAGGACTCGATATTAATACGCGATGAATTAAAGAGTTTACGTTAAATAACGAAGAATGAATATAAATACTCGCCACCAACCGGTCGAGACAAGTCGAGAGAAAAATTCTCACTGGCATGCATTTTCACGGCAATCGGAATTAAACCGCTATTTTTCCCTCAGATAATGATTGTTGAATCAAATGATCGCAATCTCTTGCCTCAAAAAATAGGAGTACATCGAATTATAACAACATGTCTAAACTATGAGACGCCGAAACTATACGTCGACCGGAGCCACTCACATCGGGTTCAAGACTGAGGATCGAGCGGCAGCGCCAGTGGCGAGCTGATGAAAAAGTCGCCACGCCGCGGCGTCCGGCGTGAAGTACGACCTGAACGGGGGAGCAGTTTTCTGCTCATGCGTTGGCAACTTCAGTGCGTTAGGTTGCCGCCGGATCTACCGCGAGTTTTGATTTCGAATTTTGACAACAATTCTGATAATCCGTTCGTTTAAAAAGTGAATAGACGCCGAGGGGTTAATCACTTTTGAAGTCCGGTGTACACAGTGTGCGAAGTCCCATGAAGTCTTTGAAGTCCCCGTGAAGTCCGTGAAGTCCCATGAAATCCCGTAAAGTCCCATGAAATCCCGTGAAGTCCCATGAAATCCCGTGAAGTCCCATGAAATCCCGTAAAGTCTTGTGAAGTCCGTTGAAATCTTTTGAAGTCCCATGATGTCTTTGAAGTCCTCGTGAAGTCCACGAAGTCCGTGAATTCCCGTAGAGTCCCGTGAAGTTTCATGAAGTCCCGTGAAGTCTTATGAAGTCCCTTGAAATCTTTTGGAGTTTTTGAAATTTCGGACGTCCCACGAAGCCCCGACAAGGCCTATGAAGTCTCACAAATTCCCGTGAAGTTCTATTAAATTCTACCCCTTGTGTAATTGCGAAAGGGCATTGAAGCCTTTTCAGATATCAATTTTGGAACGATTCGAGGAACAATTGAGTATTGCAAAACTATATTTAAACGAGTTTAAAACACTGACTTAAAACGTTCTTGAAGTCCGAGTTGAAGTCATATTTTCGCGTGTTTTTGTAAATTATCCAATAGCTCATGTGCCTGAAGTTCCGAATGTTCATTTGAACGAAAATTCGAAAATGGCAAGCTTACCACGATTGTTAATCGACTAAAAATATCTACAAATTTGAGATAGATTGAAGATCGGAGGTCAGTTATTGAGATTTCGAAATTTATAAATTTCGGACGTCAAATAAGTGTGATATAGGGTTTTTTCAGAAGTTTTATTCAAATGAACGTTCGGAACTTCAGGCACATAATAGCTCAATGAACTACGAGATGAATAATAAGTATCAGCAATAAGCGGGAATAAGTAATCAAATTTAAAGAATAAGCCAGGAGAGGGCCAGAGATGGTGCAGTAGCCACAAACGATTTTTCTACTTTAGTTCGACTTTCACATCAAATTAGTATAGATCGAGGTACAGATACTCGAATGCTTGTAGGCGCCAGTCAGCTATTCTTATTTACTGATGTCCAGAGTCAGAAAAAACTCGGAAAAAACTAGTACACTGAAAACGGTAAGCTTACACCTCGTGAAACACCTGGAACACTGAATTATACTTGACGATGACATTGAAGTTTGCATCGTTGGAACGCAACGAAATTCAACGTAAATTTAAAAACAATATACAGAGCATAAAAATGATCCTACTAGGTTTATTAACATTTTCAAGTTATTTCTAGTCCTTTTATTTTTCAAACATAGCAGGATCATTTTTGGTAAATTAAAATATTTAAATTATTATTTTTTTCGGATTAATTTCGGATATTTTTTTTTTACTAGTATAATATAATTATACAAAAGACATGTACTTGGCAATTGTATCTGATTTCAATCCTTTTGTATAAGTAGACATTTTTATAGTACCACTTTTGTCAAGGAGGAATTTTGATTGGTAGATTTTTTTTCGAGTAGTGATCATTATTGTACTTGGCGAAAGGTTTTTGTATCAGAGGTTATATAACACTCTTATAATTATTATTGTATGAGTCGTATTATTATTATCAAAGCCCTTGAAATTCTATGGACTATGAGGTTTCAAGTCTTTGAAGTCCCGTGAAATCTTTGAAGTCCTGTAAATTCCCGTGAAATCTTTTGAAGTCCCATGAAATCTTCTGAAGTCATTCGGAAGTCGTTGAAGTCACGTGAAGTCTTTGAAGTCCCGTGAAGTCTTCGAAGTCTGTGAAGTCCCATGAAGTCCCGTGAAGTCCCATGAAGTCCCGCGAAGTCCCGTGAGGTCCCGCGAAGTCTCTTGAAGTCCGATGAAATCTTCTGAAGTCTTTGAAATCTTTGAAGTCCCATGAAGTCTTTGAAGTCTTTGAAGTCTCTGAAGTCTTGAAGTCTGGTGTACGCGATTTTTTGGAGTGATTAACCCCTCGATAGACGCGAAAACTTCTTCTTCAAAGAAGCCAATATTTAAATAATGAATCAAGTAGGAAACGGGAGTAAAAAATCTAGTCATTTCACCGAGAAATCGTATAAATTTTCAAGCGAACATAATTATTATAGAATATTTGACGATTTTTACCCGGAATACATATTTATAGTGCCGAGGTTCTTACCCCACGATCACTTGAATTTTCTGCAGTATTTGGGGTCAAGTTAAATTTACGATTCACAAATTATTCCGATAAAAATACAAATTCGACCCTGGAATCTGCACGAATATCGTCCCTATATACGTACGAATACGGTTCTGTGCTCAGATTCAGTTTTTTAGAACAACACGCAATTGAGGATACGATAGAGGAGAATACCAATTACAAATCTATATTTTCTATTTCTGTACACACCCCTGCCTGATAAACGAATTGTAATAATAAAAATAATTATGATGATGAATATGAATATGAGTATGAATAAATGATGATTGATGAACATTGATATAATTATATCTCGTTATAATGCTCACCTTTTCCTCATTCGTCAATCCTTCAATCCCTCTAATTTGTTTCTGGAGTTCGCTAGATCTTCTGGAAAAGAATTTTGCTCGGGCGGTCGAATTCCTTACACTGTGACAGATAGATAAAAAGACGAAAATGAATTATCAAACTAACATTCATATAAATGTAATTGCGATATATTCATAAAGAAAAAGATTTTTTTAGGCGTATAATTCCATTCTGTCTAATTCGAAATTGGGAAAAAAACAAGCTGGGATTTCAAATATACGTATATAGATTCTATACTAGCCGTCTACAGTCGTTGAACCTTGGAGAAAATCGGAAGTACTCGAAGAAACTTTCATCAGAATCGTATTTCACTTAATTAATCTAGAATCCGAATTTTGAGGGAAAAAAAAAGACCTATCAGTCGCGTGTATATGATTATTCTAGCTATTCCGATGTCTAAATCGCGTTCCTAATTCACTCAATATCTGGTATTTGAAAAAGGAAAGTTCTATCAGTCGCGACTTAAAATTCGTCAAATTTGAAGGAAAAAATTTCAGTTCTATAGCTATAGCTACATTTTTCGGAAATATGAAAATTGAAAATCTGAAGTGATAAAGCTGTCATTCCTGAGTCTACGATCACGACGAGAACGATTCATACAAAATCGATAAGGAATATTGAAATTCACGTTTGAATTCGAAGAAGAACCAGAAATCAATTTTAAAGCTATAGATATAATTTTTGAAAAAATTAAAAACGAAACATGTGAAGAAATTGAGCCATCATTCCTTAGTCTACGATCACAACGAGACTGAATCATACGGAACCAATGAGGAATGGTGAAACACGTTTAAATTCGAAAAAGAACGGAAATCCAAATTTTAAGGCTGTAGAATTTTATAGCTATGTAATCGTTGGAGGAAGAAAAAAAAAATCTGGAGCAATTGAGCCTTCGTTCCTTAGGCTACGATTACAACAAGACGCAATCATACGGAATCAATGAGAAATAGTGAAACCCACGTTTACATTCAAAGAAAAACGGAAATTCAAATTCTATAGCTATTGATATATTCTATAGCGACTAATAGAAAGGCTCGGACATATGAAAATCTCAGATTTCTGTATCGTATGCACGATTAATGATAGACACGATATACGATAGAGAAACGTTGGGGTAATAGAACTTTTGATTTTTATAATAATTACTGATTAAAACCGAATAAATAATAGAAAATGTCTACGATATGAAAATCCCTGATTTCTGGATCGTTTGCATGGGCTATTTGAACTTTTAATTTTCATCATACATACTGATTGAAACCGAATACATGATAGAAAATGTCTATAAGATATCAAAATCCCTGATATCTGGATCGTATGCACGATTAATGGTAGACACGATATACGAGGGAGAAACGTTGGGCTTTTTTAAATTTTTAATTTTCATAATGAATACTAATTGAAACCGAATAATAGAAAATGTCTAAGATATCAAAATCCCTGATTTCTGGATCGTATGCACGATTAATGGTACACACGATATACGAGAGAGAAACGTCGGGCTATTTGAAATTTTAATTTTCATAATAAATACTAATTAAAACCGAACAACAGAAAATGTCTAAGATATCAAAATCCCTGATTTCTGGATCGTATGCACGATTAATGGTAGACACGATATACGAGAGAGAAACGTTGGGCTATTTGAACGTTTAATTTTCATAATTAATACTAATTAAAACCGAATAATAGAAAATGTCCAAGATATCAAAATCCCTGATTTCTGGATCGTATGCACGATTAATGGTAGACACGATATACGAGAGAGAAACGTTGGGCTATTCAGTCTTTTAATTTTCATAATAAATACTAATTAAAACCGAATAATAGAAAATGTCCAAGATATCAAAATCCCTGATTTCTGGATCGTATGCACGATTAATGGTAGACACGATATACGAGAGAGGAACGTTGGGCTATTTGGAATTTTAATTTTCATATTCAATACTAATTAAAACCGAATAATAGAAAATGTCCAAGATATCAAAATCCCTGATTTCTGGATCGTATGCACGATTAATGGTAGACACGATATACGAGAGAGAAACGTCGGGCTATTTGAAATTTTAATTTTCATAATAAATACTAATTAAAACCGAACAACAGAAAATGTCTAAGATATCAAAATCCCTGATTTCTGGATCGTATGCACGATTAATGGTAGACACGATATACGAGAGAGAAACGTTGGGCTATTTGAACGTTTAATTTTCATAATTAATACTAATTAAAACCGAATAATAGAAAATGTCCAAGATATCAAAATCCCTGATTTCTGGATCGTATGCACGATTAATGGTAGACACGATATACGAGAGAGAAACGTTGGGCTATTCAGTCTTTTAATTTTCATAATAAATACTAATTAAAACCGAATAATAGAAAATGTCCAAGATATCAAAATCCCTGATTTCTGGATCGTATGCACGATTAATGGTAGACACGATATACGAGAGAGGAACGTTGGGCTATTTGGAATTTTAATTTTCATATTCAATACTAATTAAAACCGAATAATAGAAAATGTCCAAGATATCAAAATCCCTGATTTCTGGATCGTATGCACGATTAATGGTAGACACGATATACGAGAGAGAAACGTTGGGCTATTCAGTCTTTTAATTTTCATAATAAATACTAATTAAAACCGAATAATAGAAAATGTCCAAGATATCAAAATCCCTGATTTCTGGATCGTATGCACGATTAATGGTAGACACGATATACGAGAGAGGAACGTTGGGCTATTTGGAATTTTAATTTTCATATTCAATACTAATTAAAACCGAATAATAGAAAATGTCCAAGATATCAAAATCCCTGATTTCTGGATCGTATGCACGATTAATGGTAGACACGATATACGAGAGAGAAACGTTGGGCTATTTGAACGTTTAATTTTCATAATTAATACTAATTAAAACCGAATAATAGAAAATGTCCAAGATATCAAAATCCCTGATTTCTGGATCGTATGCACGATTAATGGTAGACACGATATACGAGAGAGAAACGTTGGGCTATTCAGTCTTTTAATTTTCATAATAAATACTAATTAAAACCGAATAATAGAAAATGTCCAAGATATCAAAATCCCTGATTTCTGGATCGTATGCACGATTAATGGTAGACACGATATACGAGAGAGGAACGTTGGGCTATTTGGAATTTTAATTTTCATATTCAATACTAATTAAAACCGAATAATAGAAAATGTCCAAGATATCAAAATCCCTGATTTCTGGATCGTATGCACGATTAATGGTAGACACGATATACGAGAGAGAAACGTTGGGCTATTCAGTCTTTTAATTTTCATAATAAATACTAATTAAAACCGAATAATAGAAAATGTCCAAGATATCAAAATCCCTGATTTCTGGATCGTATGCACGATTAATGGTAGACACGATATACGAGAGAGGAACGTTGGGCTATTTGGAATTTTAATTTTCATATTCAATACTAATTAAAACCGAATAATAGAAAATGTCCAAGATATCAAAATCCCTGATTTCTGGATCGTATGCACGATTAATGGTAGACACGATATACGAGAGAGAAACGTTGGGCTATTTGAACGTTTAATTTTCATAATTAATACTAATTAAAACCGAATAATAGAAAATGTCCAAGATATCAAAATCCCTGATTTCTGGATCGTATGCACGATTAATGGTAGACACGATATACGAGAGAGAAACGTTGGGCTATTTGGAATTTTAATTTTCATAATGAATACTAATTAAAACCGAATAATAGAAAATGTCTAAGATATCAAAATCCCTAATTTCTGAATCGTATGCACGATTAATGGTAGACACGATATACGAGAGAGAAACGTTGGGCTATTCGGAATTTTAATTTTCATATTCAATACTAATTAAAACCGAATAATAGAAAATGTCTAAGATATCAAAATCCCTGATATCTGGATCGTATGCACGATTAATGGTAGACACGATATACGAGAGAGAAACGTTGGGCTATTTGGAATTTTAATTTTCATAATGAATACTAATTAAAACCGAATAATAGAAAATGTCTAAGATATCAAAATCCCTAATTTCTGAATCGTATGCACGATTAATGGTAGACACGATATACGAGAGAGGAACGTTGGGCTATTTGGAATTTTAATTTTCATATTCAATACTAATTAAAACCGAATAATAGAAAATGTCCAAGATATCAAAATCCCTGATTTCTGGATCGTATGCACGATTAATGGTAGACACGATATACGAGAGAGAAACGTTGGGCTATTCAGTCTTTTAATTTTCATAATAAATACTAATTAAAACCGAATAATAGAAAATGTCCAAGATATCAAAATCCCTGATTTCTGGATCGTATGCACGATTAATGGTAGACACGATATACGAGAGAGGAACGTTGGGCTATTTGGAATTTTAATTTTCATATTCAATACTAATTAAAACCGAATAATAGAAAATGTCCAAGATATCAAAATCCCTGATTTCTGGATCGTATGCACGATTAATGGTAGACACGATATACGAGAGAGAAACGTTGGGCTATTCAGTCTTTTAATTTTCATAATAAATACTAATTAAAACCGAATAATAGAAAATGTCCAAGATATCAAAATCCCTGATTTCTGGATCGTATGCACGATTAATGGTAGACACGATATACGAGAGAGGAACGTTGGGCTATTTGGAATTTTAATTTTCATATTCAATACTAATTAAAACCGAATAATAGAAAATGTCCAAGATATCAAAATCCCTGATTTCTGGATCGTATGCACGATTAATGGTAGACACGATATACGAGAGAGAAACGTTGGGCTATTTGAACGTTTAATTTTCATAATTAATACTAATTAAAACCGAATAATAGAAAATGTCCAAGATATCAAAATCCCTGATTTCTGGATCGTATGCACGATTAATGGTAGACACGATATACGAGAGAGAAACGTTGGGCTATTCAGTCTTTTGATTTTCATAATAAATACTAATTAAAACCGAATAATAGAAAATGTCCAAGATATCAAAATCCCTGATTTCTGGATCGTATGCACGATTAATGGTAGACACGATATACGAGAGAGGAACGTTGGGCTATTTGGAATTTTAATTTTCATATTCAATACTAATTAAAACCGAATAATAGAAAATGTCCAAGATATCAAAATCCCTGATTTCTGGATCGTATGCACGATTAATGGTAGACACGATATACGAGAGAGAAACGTTGGGCTATTCAGTCTTTTAATTTTCATAATAAATACTAATTAAAACCGAATAATAGAAAATGTCCAAGATATCAAAATCCCTGATTTCTGGATCGTATGCACGATTAATGGTAGACACGATATACGAGAGAGAAACGTTGGGCTATTTGAACGTTTAATTTTCATAATTAATACTAATTAAAACCGAATAATAGAAAATGTCCAAGATATCAAAATCCCTGATTTCTGGATCGTATGCACGATTAATGGTAGACACGATATACGAGAGAGAAACGTTGGGCTATTCAGTCTTTTAATTTTCATAATAAATACTAATTAAAACCGAATAATAGAAAATGTCCAAGATATCAAAATCCCTGATTTCTGGATCGTATGCACGATTAATGGTAGACACGATATACGAGAGAGAAACGTTGGGCTATTTGAACGTTTAATTTTCATAATTAATACTAATTAAAACCGAATAATAGAAAATGTCCAAGATATCAAAATCCCTGATTTCTGGATCGTATGCACGATTAATGGTAGACACGATATACGAGAGAGAAACGTTGGGCTATTCAGTCTTTTAATTTTCATAATAAATACTAATTAAAACCGAATAATAGAAAATGTCCAAGATATCAAAATCCCTGATTTCTGGATCGTATGCACGATTAATGGTAGACACGATATACGAGAGAGAAACGTTGGGCTATTTGGAATTTTAATTTTCATAATGAATACTAATTAAAACCGAATAATAGAAAATGTCTAAGATATCAAAATCCCTAATTTCTGAATCGTATGCACGATTAATGGTAGACACGATATACGAGAGAGAAACGTTGGGCTATTCGGAATTTTAATTTTCATATTCAATACTAATTAAAACCGAATAATAGAAAATGTCTAAGATATCAAAATCCCTGATATCTGGATCGTATGCACGATTAATGGTAGACACGATATACGAGGGAGAAACGTTGGGCTTTTTTAAATTTTTAATTTTCATAATGAATACTAATTGAAACCGAATAATAGAAAATGTCTAAGATATCAAAATCCCTGATTTCTGGATCGTATGCACGATTAATGGTACACACGATATACGAGAGAGAAACGTCGGGCTATTTGAAATTTTAATTTTCATAATAAATACTAATTAAAACCGAACAACAGAAAATGTCTAAGATATCAAAATCCCTGATTTCTGGATCGTATGCACGATTAATGGTAGACACGATATACGAGAGAGAAACGTTGGGCTATTTGAACGTTTAATTTTCATAATTAATACTAATTAAAACCGAATAATAGAAAATGTCCAAGATATCAAAATCCCTGATTTCTGGATCGTATGCACGATTAATGGTATACACGATATACGAGAGAGAAACGTTGGGCTTTTTTTAATTTTCAATTTTCATAATAAATACTAATTAAAACCGAATACATAATAGAAAATGTCCAAGATATCAAAATCCCTGATTTCTGGATCGTATGCACGATTAATGGTAGACACGATATACGAGAGAGAAACGTTGGGCTATTTGGAATTTTAATTTTCATAATGAATACTAATTAAAACCGAATAATAGAAAATGTCTAAGATATCAAAATCCCTAATTTCTGAATCGTATGCACGATTAATGGTAGACACGATATACGAGAGAGAAACGTTGGGCTATTCGGAATTTTAATTTTCATATTCAATACTAATTAAAACCGAATAATAGAAAATGTCTAAGATATCAAAATCCCTGATATCTGGATCGTATGCACGATTAATGGTAGACACGATATACGAGGGAGAAACGTTGGGCTTTTTTAAATTTTTAATTTTCATAATGAATACTAATTGAAACCGAATAATAGAAAATGTCTAAGATATCAAAATCCCTGATTTCTGGATCGTATGCACGATTAATGGTACACACGATATACGAGAGAGAAACGTCGGGCTATTTGAAATTTTAATTTTCATAATAAATACTAATTAAAACCGAACAACAGAAAATGTCTAAGATATCAAAATCCCTGATTTCTGGATCGTATGCACGATTAATGGTAGACACGATATACGAGAGAGAAACGTTGGGCTATTTGAACGTTTAATTTTCATAATTAATACTAATTAAAACCGAATAATAGAAAATGTCCAAGATATCAAAATCCCTGATTTCTGGATCGTATGCACGATTAATGGTAGACACGATATACGAGAGAGAAACGTTGGGCTATTCAGTCTTTTAATTTTCATAATAAATACTAATTAAAACCGAATAATAGAAAATGTCCAAGATATCAAAATCCCTGATTTCTGGATCGTATGCACGATTAATGGTAGACACGATATACGAGAGAGAAACGTTGGGCTATTTGAACGTTTAATTTTCATAATTAATACTAATTAAAACCGAATAATAGAAAATGTCCAAGATATCAAAATCCCTGATTTCTGGATCGTATGCACGATTAATGGTAGACACGATATACGAGAGAGAAACGTTGGGCTATTCAGTCTTTTGATTTTCATAATAAATACTAATTAAAACCGAATAATAGAAAATGTCCAAGATATCAAAATCCCTGATTTCTGGATCGTATGCACGATTAATGGTATACACGATATACGAGAGAGAAACGTTGGGCTTTTTTTAATTTTCAATTTTCATAATAAATACTAATTAAAACCGAATACATAATAGAAAATGTCCAAGATATCAAAATCCCTGATTTCTGGATCGTATGCACGATTAATGGTAGACACGATATACGAGAGAGAAACGTTGGGCTATTTGAACGTTTAATTTTCATAATTAATACTAATTAAAACCGAATAATAGAAAATGTCCAAGATATCAAAATCCCTGATTTCTGGATCGTATGCACGATTAATGGTAGACACGATATACGAGAGAGAAACGTCGGGCTATTTGAAATTTTAATTTTCATAATAAATACTAATTAAAACCGAACAACAGAAAATGTCTAAGATATCAAAATCCCTGATTTCTGGATCGTATGCACGATTAATGGTAGACACGATATACGAGAGAGAAACGTTGGGCTATTTGAACGTTTAATTTTCATAATTAATACTAATTAAAACCGAATAATAGAAAATGTCCAAGATATCAAAATCCCTGATTTCTGGATCGTATGCACGATTAATGGTAGACACGATATACGAGAGAGAAACGTTGGGCTATTTGGAATTTTAATTTTCATAATGAATACTAATTAAAACCGAATAATAGAAAATGTCTAAGATATCAAAATCCCTAATTTCTGAATCGTATGCACGATTAATGGTAGACACGATATACGAGAGAGAAACGTTGGGCTATTCGGAATTTTAATTTTCATATTCAATACTAATTAAAACCGAATAATAGAAAATGTCTAAGATATCAAAATCCCTGATTTCTGGATCGTATGCACGATTAATGGTAGACACGATATACGAGAGAGAAACGTTGGGCTATTTGGAATTTTAATTTTCATAATGAATACTAATTAAAACCGAATAATAGAAAATGTCTAAGATATCAAAATCCCTAATTTCTGAATCGTATGCACGATTAATGGTAGACACGATATACGAGAGAGAAACGTTGGGCTATTCGGAATTTTAATTTTCATATTCAATACTAATTAAAACCGAATAATAGAAAATGTCTAAGATATCAAAATCCCTGATATCTGGATCGTATGCACGATTAATGGTAGACACGATATACGAGGGAGAAACGTTGGGCTTTTTTAAATTTTTAATTTTCATAATGAATACTAATTGAAACCGAATAATAGAAAATGTCTAAGATATCAAAATCCCTGATTTCTGGATCGTATGCACGATTAATGGTACACACGATATACGAGAGAGAAACGTCGGGCTATTTGAAATTTTAATTTTCATAATAAATACTAATTAAAACCGAATAATAGAAAATGTCCAAGATATCAAAATCCCTGATTTCTGGATCGTATGCACGATTAATGGTAGACACGATATACGAGAGAGAAACGTTGGGCTTTTTTTAATTTTCAATTTTCATAATAAATACTAATTAAAACCGAATACATAATAGAAAATGTCCAAGATATCAAAATCCCTGATTTCTGGATCGTATGCACGATTAATGGTATACACGATATACGAGAGAGAAACGTTGGGCTTTTTTTAATTTTCAATTTTCATAATAAATACTAATTAAAACCGAATACATAATAGAAAATGTCCAAGATATCAAAATCCCTGATTTCTGGATCGTATGCACGATTAATGGTAGACACGATATACGAGAGAGAAACGTTGGGCTATTTGGAATTTTAATTTTCATAATGAATACTAATTAAAACCGAATAATAGAAAATGTCTAAGATATCAAAATCCCTAATTTCTGAATCGTATGCACGATTAATGGTAGACACGATATACGAGAGAGAAACGTTGGGCTATTCGGAATTTTAATTTTCATATTCAATACTAATTAAAACCGAATAATAGAAAATGTCTAAGATATCAAAATCCCTGATATCTGGATCGTATGCACGATTAATGGTAGACACGATATACGAGGGAGAAACGTTGGGCTTTTTTAAATTTTTAATTTTCATAATGAATACTAATTGAAACCGAATAATAGAAAATGTCTAAGATATCAAAATCCCTGATTTCTGGATCGTATGCACGATTAATGGTACACACGATATACGAGAGAGAAACGTCGGGCTATTTGAAATTTTAATTTTCATAATAAATACTAATTAAAACCGAACAACAGAAAATGTCTAAGATATCAAAATCCCTGATTTCTGGATCGTATGCACGATTAATGGTAGACACGATATACGAGAGAGAAACGTTGGGCTATTTGAACGTTTAATTTTCATAATTAATACTAATTAAAACCGAATAATAGAAAATGTCCAAGATATCAAAATCCCTGATTTCTGGATCGTATGCACGATTAATGGTAGACACGATATACGAGAGAGAAACGTTGGGCTATTTGAACGTTTAATTTTCATAATTAATACTAATTAAAACCGAATAATAGAAAATGTCCAAGATATCAAAATCCCTGATTTCTGGATCGTATGCACGATTAATGGTAGACACGATATACGAGAGAGAAACGTTGGGCTATTCAGTCTTTTGATTTTCATAATAAATACTAATTAAAACCGAATAATAGAAAATGTCCAAGATATCAAAATCCCTGATTTCTGGATCGTATGCACGATTAATGGTATACACGATATACGAGAGAGAAACGTTGGGCTTTTTTTAATTTTCAATTTTCATAATAAATACTAATTAAAACCGAATACATAATAGAAAATGTCCAAGATATCAAAATCCCTGATTTCTGGATCGTATGCACGATTAATGGTAGACACGATATACGAGAGAGAAACGTTGGGCTATTTGGAATTTTAATTTTCATAATGAATACTAATTAAAACCGAATAATAGAAAATGTCTAAGATATCAAAATCCCTAATTTCTGAATCGTATGCACGATTAATGGTAGACACGATATACGAGAGAGAAACGTTGGGCTATTCGGAATTTTAATTTTCATATTCAATACTAATTAAAACCGAATAATAGAAAATGTCTAAGATATCAAAATCCCTGATATCTGGATCGTATGCACGATTAATGGTAGACACGATATACGAGGGAGAAACGTTGGGCTTTTTTAAATTTTTAATTTTCATAATGAATACTAATTGAAACCGAACAACAGAAAATGTCTAAGATATCAAAATCCCTGATTTCTGGATCGTATGCACGATTAATGGTAGACACGATATACGAGAGAGAAACGTTGGGCTATTCAGTCTTTTAATTTTCATAATAAATACTAATTAAAACCGAATAATAGAAAATGTCCAAGATATCAAAATCCCTGATTTCTGGATCGTATGCACGATTAATGGTAGACACGATATACGAGAGAGAAACGTTGGGCTATTTGAACGTTTAATTTTCATAATTAATACTAATTAAAACCGAATAATAGAAAATGTCCAAGATATCAAAATCCCTGATTTCTGGATCGTATGCACGATTAATGGTAGACACGATATACGAGAGAGAAACGTTGGGCTATTCAGTCTTTTAATTTTCATAATAAATACTAATTAAAACCGAATAATAGAAAATGTCCAAGATATCAAAATCCCTGATTTCTGGATCGTATGCACGATTAATGGTAGACACGATATACGAGAGAGAAACGTCGGGCTATTTGAAATTTTAATTTTCATAATAAATACTAATTAAAACCGAACAACAGAAAATGTCTAAGATATCAAAATCCCTGATTTCTGGATCGTATGCACGATTAATGGTAGACACGATATACGAGAGAGAAACGTTGGGCTATTTGAACGTTTAATTTTCATAATTAATACTAATTAAAACCGAATAATAGAAAATGTCCAAGATATCAAAATCCCTGATTTCTGGATCGTATGCACGATTAATGGTAGACACGATATACGAGAGAGAAACGTTGGGCTATTCAGTCTTTTAATTTTCATAATAAATACTAATTAAAACCGAATAATAGAAAATGTCCAAGATATCAAAATCCCTGATTTCTGGATCGTATGCACGATTAATGGTAGACACGATATACGAGAGAGGAACGTTGGGCTATTTGGAATTTTAATTTTCATATTCAATACTAATTAAAACCGAATAATAGAAAATGTCCAAGATATCAAAATCCCTGATTTCTGGATCGTATGCACGATTAATGGTAGACACGATATACGAGAGAGAAACGTTGGGCTATTCAGTCTTTTAATTTTCATAATAAATACTAATTAAAACCGAATAATAGAAAATGTCCAAGATATCAAAATCCCTGATTTCTGGATCGTATGCACGATTAATGGTAGACACGATATACGAGAGAGGAACGTTGGGCTATTTGGAATTTTAATTTTCATATTCAATACTAATTAAAACCGAATAATAGAAAATGTCCAAGATATCAAAATCCCTGATTTCTGGATCGTATGCACGATTAATGGTAGACACGATATACGAGAGAGAAACGTTGGGCTATTTGAACGTTTAATTTTCATAATTAATACTAATTAAAACCGAATAATAGAAAATGTCCAAGATATCAAAATCCCTGATTTCTGGATCGTATGCACGATTAATGGTAGACACGATATACGAGAGAGAAACGTTGGGCTATTCAGTCTTTTAATTTTCATAATAAATACTAATTAAAACCGAATAATAGAAAATGTCCAAGATATCAAAATCCCTGATTTCTGGATCGTATGCACGATTAATGGTAGACACGATATACGAGAGAGAAACGTCGGGCTATTTGAAATTTTAATTTTCATAATAAATACTAATTAAAACCGAACAACAGAAAATGTCTAAGATATCAAAATCCCTGATTTCTGGATCGTATGCACGATTAATGGTAGACACGATATACGAGAGAGAAACGTTGGGCTATTTGAACGTTTAATTTTCATAATTAATACTAATTAAAACCGAATAATAGAAAATGTCCAAGATATCAAAATCCCTGATTTCTGGATCGTATGCACGATTAATGGTAGACACGATATACGAGAGAGAAACGTTGGGCTATTCAGTCTTTTAATTTTCATAATAAATACTAATTAAAACCGAATAATAGAAAATGTCCAAGATATCAAAATCCCTGATTTCTGGATCGTATGCACGATTAATGGTAGACACGATATACGAGAGAGGAACGTTGGGCTATTTGGAATTTTAATTTTCATATTCAATACTAATTAAAACCGAATAATAGAAAATGTCCAAGATATCAAAATCCCTGATTTCTGGATCGTATGCACGATTAATGGTAGACACGATATACGAGAGAGAAACGTTGGGCTATTTGAACGTTTAATTTTCATAATTAATACTAATTAAAACCGAATAATAGAAAATGTCCAAGATATCAAAATCCCTGATTTCTGGATCGTATGCACGATTAATGGTAGACACGATATACGAGAGAGAAACGTTGGGCTATTCAGTCTTTTAATTTTCATAATAAATACTAATTAAAACCGAATAATAGAAAATGTCCAAGATATCAAAATCCCTGATTTCTGGATCGTATGCACGATTAATGGTAGACACGATATACGAGAGAGAAACGTCGGGCTATTTGAAATTTTAATTTTCATAATAAATACTAATTAAAACCGAACAACAGAAAATGTCTAAGATATCAAAATCCCTGATTTCTGGATCGTATGCACGATTAATGGTAGACACGATATACGAGAGAGAAACGTTGGGCTATTTGAACGTTTAATTTTCATAATTAATACTAATTAAAACCGAATAATAGAAAATGTCCAAGATATCAAAATCCCTGATTTCTGGATCGTATGCACGATTAATGGTAGACACGATATACGAGAGAGAAACGTTGGGCTATTCAGTCTTTTAATTTTCATAATAAATACTAATTAAAACCGAATAATAGAAAATGTCCAAGATATCAAAATCCCTGATTTCTGGATCGTATGCACGATTAATGGTAGACACGATATACGAGAGAGGAACGTTGGGCTATTTGGAATTTTAATTTTCATATTCAATACTAATTAAAACCGAATAATAGAAAATGTCTAAGATATCAAAATCCCTAATTTCTGAATCGTATGCACGATTAATGGTAGACACGATATACGAGAGAGGAACGTTGGGCTATTTGGAATTTTAATTTTCATATTCAATACTAATTAAAACCGAATAATAGAAAATGTCCAAGATATCAAAATCCCTGATTTCTGGATCGTATGCACGATTAATGGTAGACACGATATACGAGAGAGAAACGTTGGGCTATTCAGTCTTTTAATTTTCATAATAAATACTAATTAAAACCGAATAATAGAAAATGTCCAAGATATCAAAATCCCTGATTTCTGGATCGTATGCACGATTAATGGTAGACACGATATACGAGAGAGGAACGTTGGGCTATTTGGAATTTTAATTTTCATATTCAATACTAATTAAAACCGAATAATAGAAAATGTCCAAGATATCAAAATCCCTGATTTCTGGATCGTATGCACGATTAATGGTAGACACGATATACGAGAGAGAAACGTTGGGCTATTCAGTCTTTTAATTTTCATAATAAATACTAATTAAAACCGAATAATAGAAAATGTCCAAGATATCAAAATCCCTGATTTCTGGATCGTATGCACGATTAATGGTAGACACGATATACGAGAGAGGAACGTTGGGCTATTTGGAATTTTAATTTTCATATTCAATACTAATTAAAACCGAATAATAGAAAATGTCCAAGATATCAAAATCCCTGATTTCTGGATCGTATGCACGATTAATGGTAGACACGATATACGAGAGAGAAACGTTGGGCTATTTGAACGTTTAATTTTCATAATTAATACTAATTAAAACCGAATAATAGAAAATGTCCAAGATATCAAAATCCCTGATTTCTGGATCGTATGCACGATTAATGGTAGACACGATATACGAGAGAGAAACGTTGGGCTATTCAGTCTTTTGATTTTCATAATAAATACTAATTAAAACCGAATAATAGAAAATGTCCAAGATATCAAAATCCCTGATTTCTGGATCGTATGCACGATTAATGGTAGACACGATATACGAGAGAGGAACGTTGGGCTATTTGGAATTTTAATTTTCATATTCAATACTAATTAAAACCGAATAATAGAAAATGTCCAAGATATCAAAATCCCTGATTTCTGGATCGTATGCACGATTAATGGTAGACACGATATACGAGAGAGAAACGTTGGGCTATTCAGTCTTTTAATTTTCATAATAAATACTAATTAAAACCGAATAATAGAAAATGTCCAAGATATCAAAATCCCTGATTTCTGGATCGTATGCACGATTAATGGTAGACACGATATACGAGAGAGAAACGTTGGGCTATTTGAACGTTTAATTTTCATAATTAATACTAATTAAAACCGAATAATAGAAAATGTCCAAGATATCAAAATCCCTGATTTCTGGATCGTATGCACGATTAATGGTAGACACGATATACGAGAGAGAAACGTTGGGCTATTCAGTCTTTTAATTTTCATAATAAATACTAATTAAAACCGAATAATAGAAAATGTCCAAGATATCAAAATCCCTGATTTCTGGATCGTATGCACGATTAATGGTAGACACGATATACGAGAGAGAAACGTTGGGCTATTTGAACGTTTAATTTTCATAATTAATACTAATTAAAACCGAATAATAGAAAATGTCCAAGATATCAAAATCCCTGATTTCTGGATCGTATGCACGATTAATGGTAGACACGATATACGAGAGAGAAACGTTGGGCTATTCAGTCTTTTAATTTTCATAATAAATACTAATTAAAACCGAATAATAGAAAATGTCCAAGATATCAAAATCCCTGATTTCTGGATCGTATGCACGATTAATGGTAGACACGATATACGAGAGAGAAACGTTGGGCTATTTGGAATTTTAATTTTCATAATGAATACTAATTAAAACCGAATAATAGAAAATGTCTAAGATATCAAAATCCCTAATTTCTGAATCGTATGCACGATTAATGGTAGACACGATATACGAGAGAGAAACGTTGGGCTATTCGGAATTTTAATTTTCATATTCAATACTAATTAAAACCGAATAATAGAAAATGTCTAAGATATCAAAATCCCTGATATCTGGATCGTATGCACGATTAATGGTAGACACGATATACGAGGGAGAAACGTTGGGCTTTTTTAAATTTTTAATTTTCATAATGAATACTAATTGAAACCGAATAATAGAAAATGTCTAAGATATCAAAATCCCTGATTTCTGGATCGTATGCACGATTAATGGTACACACGATATACGAGAGAGAAACGTCGGGCTATTTGAAATTTTAATTTTCATAATAAATACTAATTAAAACCGAACAACAGAAAATGTCTAAGATATCAAAATCCCTGATTTCTGGATCGTATGCACGATTAATGGTAGACACGATATACGAGAGAGAAACGTTGGGCTATTTGAACGTTTAATTTTCATAATTAATACTAATTAAAACCGAATAATAGAAAATGTCCAAGATATCAAAATCCCTGATTTCTGGATCGTATGCACGATTAATGGTATACACGATATACGAGAGAGAAACGTTGGGCTTTTTTTAATTTTCAATTTTCATAATAAATACTAATTAAAACCGAATACATAATAGAAAATGTCCAAGATATCAAAATCCCTGATTTCTGGATCGTATGCACGATTAATGGTAGACACGATATACGAGAGAGAAACGTTGGGCTATTTGGAATTTTAATTTTCATAATGAATACTAATTAAAACCGAATAATAGAAAATGTCTAAGATATCAAAATCCCTAATTTCTGAATCGTATGCACGATTAATGGTAGACACGATATACGAGAGAGAAACGTTGGGCTATTCGGAATTTTAATTTTCATATTCAATACTAATTAAAACCGAATAATAGAAAATGTCTAAGATATCAAAATCCCTGATATCTGGATCGTATGCACGATTAATGGTAGACACGATATACGAGGGAGAAACGTTGGGCTTTTTTAAATTTTTAATTTTCATAATGAATACTAATTGAAACCGAATAATAGAAAATGTCTAAGATATCAAAATCCCTGATTTCTGGATCGTATGCACGATTAATGGTACACACGATATACGAGAGAGAAACGTCGGGCTATTTGAAATTTTAATTTTCATAATAAATACTAATTAAAACCGAACAACAGAAAATGTCTAAGATATCAAAATCCCTGATTTCTGGATCGTATGCACGATTAATGGTAGACACGATATACGAGAGAGAAACGTTGGGCTATTTGAACGTTTAATTTTCATAATTAATACTAATTAAAACCGAATAATAGAAAATGTCCAAGATATCAAAATCCCTGATTTCTGGATCGTATGCACGATTAATGGTAGACACGATATACGAGAGAGAAACGTTGGGCTATTCAGTCTTTTAATTTTCATAATAAATACTAATTAAAACCGAATAATAGAAAATGTCCAAGATATCAAAATCCCTGATTTCTGGATCGTATGCACGATTAATGGTAGACACGATATACGAGAGAGAAACGTTGGGCTATTTGAACGTTTAATTTTCATAATTAATACTAATTAAAACCGAATAATAGAAAATGTCCAAGATATCAAAATCCCTGATTTCTGGATCGTATGCACGATTAATGGTAGACACGATATACGAGAGAGAAACGTTGGGCTATTCAGTCTTTTGATTTTCATAATAAATACTAATTAAAACCGAATAATAGAAAATGTCCAAGATATCAAAATCCCTGATTTCTGGATCGTATGCACGATTAATGGTATACACGATATACGAGAGAGAAACGTTGGGCTTTTTTTAATTTTCAATTTTCATAATAAATACTAATTAAAACCGAATACATAATAGAAAATGTCCAAGATATCAAAATCCCTGATTTCTGGATCGTATGCACGATTAATGGTAGACACGATATACGAGAGAGAAACGTTGGGCTATTTGAACGTTTAATTTTCATAATTAATACTAATTAAAACCGAATAATAGAAAATGTCCAAGATATCAAAATCCCTGATTTCTGGATCGTATGCACGATTAATGGTAGACACGATATACGAGAGAGAAACGTCGGGCTATTTGAAATTTTAATTTTCATAATAAATACTAATTAAAACCGAACAACAGAAAATGTCTAAGATATCAAAATCCCTGATTTCTGGATCGTATGCACGATTAATGGTAGACACGATATACGAGAGAGAAACGTTGGGCTATTTGAACGTTTAATTTTCATAATTAATACTAATTAAAACCGAATAATAGAAAATGTCCAAGATATCAAAATCCCTGATTTCTGGATCGTATGCACGATTAATGGTAGACACGATATACGAGAGAGAAACGTTGGGCTATTTGGAATTTTAATTTTCATAATGAATACTAATTAAAACCGAATAATAGAAAATGTCTAAGATATCAAAATCCCTAATTTCTGAATCGTATGCACGATTAATGGTAGACACGATATACGAGAGAGAAACGTTGGGCTATTCGGAATTTTAATTTTCATATTCAATACTAATTAAAACCGAATAATAGAAAATGTCTAAGATATCAAAATCCCTGATTTCTGGATCGTATGCACGATTAATGGTAGACACGATATACGAGAGAGAAACGTTGGGCTATTTGGAATTTTAATTTTCATAATGAATACTAATTAAAACCGAATAATAGAAAATGTCTAAGATATCAAAATCCCTAATTTCTGAATCGTATGCACGATTAATGGTAGACACGATATACGAGAGAGAAACGTTGGGCTATTCGGAATTTTAATTTTCATATTCAATACTAATTAAAACCGAATAATAGAAAATGTCTAAGATATCAAAATCCCTGATATCTGGATCGTATGCACGATTAATGGTAGACACGATATACGAGGGAGAAACGTTGGGCTTTTTTAAATTTTTAATTTTCATAATGAATACTAATTGAAACCGAATAATAGAAAATGTCTAAGATATCAAAATCCCTGATTTCTGGATCGTATGCACGATTAATGGTACACACGATATACGAGAGAGAAACGTCGGGCTATTTGAAATTTTAATTTTCATAATAAATACTAATTAAAACCGAATAATAGAAAATGTCCAAGATATCAAAATCCCTGATTTCTGGATCGTATGCACGATTAATGGTAGACACGATATACGAGAGAGAAACGTTGGGCTTTTTTTAATTTTCAATTTTCATAATAAATACTAATTAAAACCGAATACATAATAGAAAATGTCCAAGATATCAAAATCCCTGATTTCTGGATCGTATGCACGATTAATGGTATACACGATATACGAGAGAGAAACGTTGGGCTTTTTTTAATTTTCAATTTTCATAATAAATACTAATTAAAACCGAATACATAATAGAAAATGTCCAAGATATCAAAATCCCTGATTTCTGGATCGTATGCACGATTAATGGTAGACACGATATACGAGAGAGAAACGTTGGGCTATTTGGAATTTTAATTTTCATAATGAATACTAATTAAAACCGAATAATAGAAAATGTCTAAGATATCAAAATCCCTAATTTCTGAATCGTATGCACGATTAATGGTAGACACGATATACGAGAGAGAAACGTTGGGCTATTCGGAATTTTAATTTTCATATTCAATACTAATTAAAACCGAATAATAGAAAATGTCTAAGATATCAAAATCCCTGATATCTGGATCGTATGCACGATTAATGGTAGACACGATATACGAGGGAGAAACGTTGGGCTTTTTTAAATTTTTAATTTTCATAATGAATACTAATTGAAACCGAATAATAGAAAATGTCTAAGATATCAAAATCCCTGATTTCTGGATCGTATGCACGATTAATGGTACACACGATATACGAGAGAGAAACGTCGGGCTATTTGAAATTTTAATTTTCATAATAAATACTAATTAAAACCGAACAACAGAAAATGTCTAAGATATCAAAATCCCTGATTTCTGGATCGTATGCACGATTAATGGTAGACACGATATACGAGAGAGAAACGTTGGGCTATTTGAACGTTTAATTTTCATAATTAATACTAATTAAAACCGAATAATAGAAAATGTCCAAGATATCAAAATCCCTGATTTCTGGATCGTATGCACGATTAATGGTAGACACGATATACGAGAGAGAAACGTTGGGCTATTTGAACGTTTAATTTTCATAATTAATACTAATTAAAACCGAATAATAGAAAATGTCCAAGATATCAAAATCCCTGATTTCTGGATCGTATGCACGATTAATGGTAGACACGATATACGAGAGAGAAACGTTGGGCTATTCAGTCTTTTGATTTTCATAATAAATACTAATTAAAACCGAATAATAGAAAATGTCCAAGATATCAAAATCCCTGATTTCTGGATCGTATGCACGATTAATGGTATACACGATATACGAGAGAGAAACGTTGGGCTTTTTTTAATTTTCAATTTTCATAATAAATACTAATTAAAACCGAATACATAATAGAAAATGTCCAAGATATCAAAATCCCTGATTTCTGGATCGTATGCACGATTAATGGTAGACACGATATACGAGAGAGAAACGTTGGGCTATTTGGAATTTTAATTTTCATAATGAATACTAATTAAAACCGAATAATAGAAAATGTCTAAGATATCAAAATCCCTAATTTCTGAATCGTATGCACGATTAATGGTAGACACGATATACGAGAGAGAAACGTTGGGCTATTCGGAATTTTAATTTTCATATTCAATACTAATTAAAACCGAATAATAGAAAATGTCTAAGATATCAAAATCCCTGATATCTGGATCGTATGCACGATTAATGGTAGACACGATATACGAGGGAGAAACGTTGGGCTTTTTTAAATTTTTAATTTTCATAATGAATACTAATTGAAACCGAACAACAGAAAATGTCTAAGATATCAAAATCCCTGATTTCTGGATCGTATGCACGATTAATGGTAGACACGATATACGAGAGAGAAACGTTGGGCTATTCAGTCTTTTAATTTTCATAATAAATACTAATTAAAACCGAATAATAGAAAATGTCCAAGATATCAAAATCCCTGATTTCTGGATCGTATGCACGATTAATGGTAGACACGATATACGAGAGAGAAACGTTGGGCTATTTGAACGTTTAATTTTCATAATTAATACTAATTAAAACCGAATAATAGAAAATGTCCAAGATATCAAAATCCCTGATTTCTGGATCGTATGCACGATTAATGGTAGACACGATATACGAGAGAGAAACGTTGGGCTATTCAGTCTTTTAATTTTCATAATAAATACTAATTAAAACCGAATAATAGAAAATGTCCAAGATATCAAAATCCCTGATTTCTGGATCGTATGCACGATTAATGGTAGACACGATATACGAGAGAGAAACGTCGGGCTATTTGAAATTTTAATTTTCATAATAAATACTAATTAAAACCGAACAACAGAAAATGTCTAAGATATCAAAATCCCTGATTTCTGGATCGTATGCACGATTAATGGTAGACACGATATACGAGAGAGAAACGTTGGGCTATTTGAACGTTTAATTTTCATAATTAATACTAATTAAAACCGAATAATAGAAAATGTCCAAGATATCAAAATCCCTGATTTCTGGATCGTATGCACGATTAATGGTAGACACGATATACGAGAGAGAAACGTTGGGCTATTCAGTCTTTTAATTTTCATAATAAATACTAATTAAAACCGAATAATAGAAAATGTCCAAGATATCAAAATCCCTGATTTCTGGATCGTATGCACGATTAATGGTAGACACGATATACGAGAGAGGAACGTTGGGCTATTTGGAATTTTAATTTTCATATTCAATACTAATTAAAACCGAATAATAGAAAATGTCCAAGATATCAAAATCCCTGATTTCTGGATCGTATGCACGATTAATGGTAGACACGATATACGAGAGAGAAACGTTGGGCTATTCAGTCTTTTAATTTTCATAATAAATACTAATTAAAACCGAATAATAGAAAATGTCCAAGATATCAAAATCCCTGATTTCTGGATCGTATGCACGATTAATGGTAGACACGATATACGAGAGAGGAACGTTGGGCTATTTGGAATTTTAATTTTCATATTCAATACTAATTAAAACCGAATAATAGAAAATGTCCAAGATATCAAAATCCCTGATTTCTGGATCGTATGCACGATTAATGGTAGACACGATATACGAGAGAGAAACGTTGGGCTATTTGAACGTTTAATTTTCATAATTAATACTAATTAAAACCGAATAATAGAAAATGTCCAAGATATCAAAATCCCTGATTTCTGGATCGTATGCACGATTAATGGTAGACACGATATACGAGAGAGAAACGTTGGGCTATTCAGTCTTTTAATTTTCATAATAAATACTAATTAAAACCGAATAATAGAAAATGTCCAAGATATCAAAATCCCTGATTTCTGGATCGTATGCACGATTAATGGTAGACACGATATACGAGAGAGAAACGTCGGGCTATTTGAAATTTTAATTTTCATAATAAATACTAATTAAAACCGAACAACAGAAAATGTCTAAGATATCAAAATCCCTGATTTCTGGATCGTATGCACGATTAATGGTAGACACGATATACGAGAGAGAAACGTTGGGCTATTTGAACGTTTAATTTTCATAATTAATACTAATTAAAACCGAATAATAGAAAATGTCCAAGATATCAAAATCCCTGATTTCTGGATCGTATGCACGATTAATGGTAGACACGATATACGAGAGAGAAACGTTGGGCTATTCAGTCTTTTAATTTTCATAATAAATACTAATTAAAACCGAATAATAGAAAATGTCCAAGATATCAAAATCCCTGATTTCTGGATCGTATGCACGATTAATGGTAGACACGATATACGAGAGAGGAACGTTGGGCTATTTGGAATTTTAATTTTCATATTCAATACTAATTAAAACCGAATAATAGAAAATGTCCAAGATATCAAAATCCCTGATTTCTGGATCGTATGCACGATTAATGGTAGACACGATATACGAGAGAGAAACGTTGGGCTATTTGAACGTTTAATTTTCATAATTAATACTAATTAAAACCGAATAATAGAAAATGTCCAAGATATCAAAATCCCTGATTTCTGGATCGTATGCACGATTAATGGTAGACACGATATACGAGAGAGAAACGTTGGGCTATTCAGTCTTTTAATTTTCATAATAAATACTAATTAAAACCGAATAATAGAAAATGTCCAAGATATCAAAATCCCTGATTTCTGGATCGTATGCACGATTAATGGTAGACACGATATACGAGAGAGAAACGTCGGGCTATTTGAAATTTTAATTTTCATAATAAATACTAATTAAAACCGAACAACAGAAAATGTCTAAGATATCAAAATCCCTGATTTCTGGATCGTATGCACGATTAATGGTAGACACGATATACGAGAGAGAAACGTTGGGCTATTTGAACGTTTAATTTTCATAATTAATACTAATTAAAACCGAATAATAGAAAATGTCCAAGATATCAAAATCCCTGATTTCTGGATCGTATGCACGATTAATGGTAGACACGATATACGAGAGAGAAACGTTGGGCTATTCAGTCTTTTAATTTTCATAATAAATACTAATTAAAACCGAATAATAGAAAATGTCCAAGATATCAAAATCCCTGATTTCTGGATCGTATGCACGATTAATGGTAGACACGATATACGAGAGAGGAACGTTGGGCTATTTGGAATTTTAATTTTCATATTCAATACTAATTAAAACCGAATAATAGAAAATGTCCAAGATATCAAAATCCCTGATTTCTGGATCGTATGCACGATTAATGGTAGACACGATATACGAGAGAGAAACGTTGGGCTATTCAGTCTTTTAATTTTCATAATAAATACTAATTAAAACCGAATAATAGAAAATGTCCAAGATATCAAAATCCCTGATTTCTGGATCGTATGCACGATTAATGGTAGACACGATATACGAGAGAGGAACGTTGGGCTATTTGGAATTTTAATTTTCATATTCAATACTAATTAAAACCGAATAATAGAAAATGTCCAAGATATCAAAATCCCTGATTTCTGGATCGTATGCACGATTAATGGTAGACACGATATACGAGAGAGAAACGTTGGGCTATTTGAACGTTTAATTTTCATAATTAATACTAATTAAAACCGAATAATAGAAAATGTCCAAGATATCAAAATCCCTGATTTCTGGATCGTATGCACGATTAATGGTAGACACGATATACGAGAGAGAAACGTTGGGCTATTCAGTCTTTTAATTTTCATAATAAATACTAATTAAAACCGAATAATAGAAAATGTCCAAGATATCAAAATCCCTGATTTCTGGATCGTATGCACGATTAATGGTAGACACGATATACGAGAGAGGAACGTTGGGCTATTTGGAATTTTAATTTTCATATTCAATACTAATTAAAACCGAATAATAGAAAATGTCCAAGATATCAAAATCCCTGATTTCTGGATCGTATGCACGATTAATGGTAGACACGATATACGAGAGAGAAACGTTGGGCTATTCAGTCTTTTAATTTTCATAATAAATACTAATTAAAACCGAATAATAGAAAATGTCCAAGATATCAAAATCCCTGATTTCTGGATCGTATGCACGATTAATGGTAGACACGATATACGAGAGAGGAACGTTGGGCTATTTGGAATTTTAATTTTCATATTCAATACTAATTAAAACCGAATAATAGAAAATGTCCAAGATATCAAAATCCCTGATTTCTGGATCGTATGCACGATTAATGGTAGACACGATATACGAGAGAGAAACGTTGGGCTATTTGAACGTTTAATTTTCATAATTAATACTAATTAAAACCGAATAATAGAAAATGTCCAAGATATCAAAATCCCTGATTTCTGGATCGTATGCACGATTAATGGTAGACACGATATACGAGAGAGAAACGTTGGGCTATTTGGAATTTTAATTTTCATAATGAATACTAATTAAAACCGAATAATAGAAAATGTCTAAGATATCAAAATCCCTAATTTCTGAATCGTATGCACGATTAATGGTAGACACGATATACGAGAGAGAAACGTTGGGCTATTCGGAATTTTAATTTTCATATTCAATACTAATTAAAACCGAATAATAGAAAATGTCTAAGATATCAAAATCCCTGATATCTGGATCGTATGCACGATTAATGGTAGACACGATATACGAGAGAGAAACGTTGGGCTATTTGGAATTTTAATTTTCATAATGAATACTAATTAAAACCGAATAATAGAAAATGTCTAAGATATCAAAATCCCTAATTTCTGAATCGTATGCACGATTAATGGTAGACACGATATACGAGAGAGGAACGTTGGGCTATTTGGAATTTTAATTTTCATATTCAATACTAATTAAAACCGAATAATAGAAAATGTCCAAGATATCAAAATCCCTGATTTCTGGATCGTATGCACGATTAATGGTAGACACGATATACGAGAGAGAAACGTTGGGCTATTCAGTCTTTTAATTTTCATAATAAATACTAATTAAAACCGAATAATAGAAAATGTCCAAGATATCAAAATCCCTGATTTCTGGATCGTATGCACGATTAATGGTAGACACGATATACGAGAGAGGAACGTTGGGCTATTTGGAATTTTAATTTTCATATTCAATACTAATTAAAACCGAATAATAGAAAATGTCCAAGATATCAAAATCCCTGATTTCTGGATCGTATGCACGATTAATGGTAGACACGATATACGAGAGAGAAACGTTGGGCTATTCAGTCTTTTAATTTTCATAATAAATACTAATTAAAACCGAATAATAGAAAATGTCCAAGATATCAAAATCCCTGATTTCTGGATCGTATGCACGATTAATGGTAGACACGATATACGAGAGAGGAACGTTGGGCTATTTGGAATTTTAATTTTCATATTCAATACTAATTAAAACCGAATAATAGAAAATGTCCAAGATATCAAAATCCCTGATTTCTGGATCGTATGCACGATTAATGGTAGACACGATATACGAGAGAGAAACGTTGGGCTATTTGAACGTTTAATTTTCATAATTAATACTAATTAAAACCGAATAATAGAAAATGTCCAAGATATCAAAATCCCTGATTTCTGGATCGTATGCACGATTAATGGTAGACACGATATACGAGAGAGAAACGTTGGGCTATTCAGTCTTTTGATTTTCATAATAAATACTAATTAAAACCGAATAATAGAAAATGTCCAAGATATCAAAATCCCTGATTTCTGGATCGTATGCACGATTAATGGTAGACACGATATACGAGAGAGGAACGTTGGGCTATTTGGAATTTTAATTTTCATATTCAATACTAATTAAAACCGAATAATAGAAAATGTCCAAGATATCAAAATCCCTGATTTCTGGATCGTATGCACGATTAATGGTAGACACGATATACGAGAGAGAAACGTTGGGCTATTCAGTCTTTTAATTTTCATAATAAATACTAATTAAAACCGAATAATAGAAAATGTCCAAGATATCAAAATCCCTGATTTCTGGATCGTATGCACGATTAATGGTAGACACGATATACGAGAGAGAAACGTTGGGCTATTTGAACGTTTAATTTTCATAATTAATACTAATTAAAACCGAATAATAGAAAATGTCCAAGATATCAAAATCCCTGATTTCTGGATCGTATGCACGATTAATGGTAGACACGATATACGAGAGAGAAACGTTGGGCTATTCAGTCTTTTAATTTTCATAATAAATACTAATTAAAACCGAATAATAGAAAATGTCCAAGATATCAAAATCCCTGATTTCTGGATCGTATGCACGATTAATGGTAGACACGATATACGAGAGAGAAACGTTGGGCTATTTGAACGTTTAATTTTCATAATTAATACTAATTAAAACCGAATAATAGAAAATGTCCAAGATATCAAAATCCCTGATTTCTGGATCGTATGCACGATTAATGGTAGACACGATATACGAGAGAGAAACGTTGGGCTATTCAGTCTTTTAATTTTCATAATAAATACTAATTAAAACCGAATAATAGAAAATGTCCAAGATATCAAAATCCCTGATTTCTGGATCGTATGCACGATTAATGGTAGACACGATATACGAGAGAGAAACGTTGGGCTATTTGGAATTTTAATTTTCATAATGAATACTAATTAAAACCGAATAATAGAAAATGTCTAAGATATCAAAATCCCTAATTTCTGAATCGTATGCACGATTAATGGTAGACACGATATACGAGAGAGAAACGTTGGGCTATTCGGAATTTTAATTTTCATATTCAATACTAATTAAAACCGAATAATAGAAAATGTCTAAGATATCAAAATCCCTGATATCTGGATCGTATGCACGATTAATGGTAGACACGATATACGAGGGAGAAACGTTGGGCTTTTTTAAATTTTTAATTTTCATAATGAATACTAATTGAAACCGAATAATAGAAAATGTCTAAGATATCAAAATCCCTGATTTCTGGATCGTATGCACGATTAATGGTACACACGATATACGAGAGAGAAACGTCGGGCTATTTGAAATTTTAATTTTCATAATAAATACTAATTAAAACCGAACAACAGAAAATGTCTAAGATATCAAAATCCCTGATTTCTGGATCGTATGCACGATTAATGGTAGACACGATATACGAGAGAGAAACGTTGGGCTATTTGAACGTTTAATTTTCATAATTAATACTAATTAAAACCGAATAATAGAAAATGTCCAAGATATCAAAATCCCTGATTTCTGGATCGTATGCACGATTAATGGTATACACGATATACGAGAGAGAAACGTTGGGCTTTTTTTAATTTTCAATTTTCATAATAAATACTAATTAAAACCGAATACATAATAGAAAATGTCCAAGATATCAAAATCCCTGATTTCTGGATCGTATGCACGATTAATGGTAGACACGATATACGAGAGAGAAACGTTGGGCTATTTGGAATTTTAATTTTCATAATGAATACTAATTAAAACCGAATAATAGAAAATGTCTAAGATATCAAAATCCCTAATTTCTGAATCGTATGCACGATTAATGGTAGACACGATATACGAGAGAGAAACGTTGGGCTATTCGGAATTTTAATTTTCATATTCAATACTAATTAAAACCGAATAATAGAAAATGTCTAAGATATCAAAATCCCTGATATCTGGATCGTATGCACGATTAATGGTAGACACGATATACGAGGGAGAAACGTTGGGCTTTTTTAAATTTTTAATTTTCATAATGAATACTAATTGAAACCGAATAATAGAAAATGTCTAAGATATCAAAATCCCTGATTTCTGGATCGTATGCACGATTAATGGTACACACGATATACGAGAGAGAAACGTCGGGCTATTTGAAATTTTAATTTTCATAATAAATACTAATTAAAACCGAACAACAGAAAATGTCTAAGATATCAAAATCCCTGATTTCTGGATCGTATGCACGATTAATGGTAGACACGATATACGAGAGAGAAACGTTGGGCTATTTGAACGTTTAATTTTCATAATTAATACTAATTAAAACCGAATAATAGAAAATGTCCAAGATATCAAAATCCCTGATTTCTGGATCGTATGCACGATTAATGGTAGACACGATATACGAGAGAGAAACGTTGGGCTATTCAGTCTTTTAATTTTCATAATAAATACTAATTAAAACCGAATAATAGAAAATGTCCAAGATATCAAAATCCCTGATTTCTGGATCGTATGCACGATTAATGGTAGACACGATATACGAGAGAGAAACGTTGGGCTATTTGAACGTTTAATTTTCATAATTAATACTAATTAAAACCGAATAATAGAAAATGTCCAAGATATCAAAATCCCTGATTTCTGGATCGTATGCACGATTAATGGTAGACACGATATACGAGAGAGAAACGTTGGGCTATTCAGTCTTTTGATTTTCATAATAAATACTAATTAAAACCGAATAATAGAAAATGTCCAAGATATCAAAATCCCTGATTTCTGGATCGTATGCACGATTAATGGTATACACGATATACGAGAGAGAAACGTTGGGCTTTTTTTAATTTTCAATTTTCATAATAAATACTAATTAAAACCGAATACATAATAGAAAATGTCCAAGATATCAAAATCCCTGATTTCTGGATCGTATGCACGATTAATGGTAGACACGATATACGAGAGAGAAACGTTGGGCTATTTGAACGTTTAATTTTCATAATTAATACTAATTAAAACCGAATAATAGAAAATGTCCAAGATATCAAAATCCCTGATTTCTGGATCGTATGCACGATTAATGGTAGACACGATATACGAGAGAGAAACGTTGGGCTATTTGAACGTTTAATTTTCATAATTAATACTAATTAAAACCGAATAATAGAAAATGTCCAAGATATCAAAATCCCTGATTTCTGGATCGTATGCACGATTAATGGTAGACACGATATACGAGAGAGAAACGTTGGGCTATTTGGAATTTTAATTTTCATAATGAATACTAATTAAAACCGAATAATAGAAAATGTCTAAGATATCAAAATCCCTAATTTCTGAATCGTATGCACGATTAATGGTAGACACGATATACGAGAGAGAAACGTTGGGCTATTCGGAATTTTAATTTTCATATTCAATACTAATTAAAACCGAATAATAGAAAATGTCTAAGATATCAAAATCCCTGATTTCTGGATCGTATGCACGATTAATGGTAGACACGATATACGAGAGAGAAACGTTGGGCTATTTGGAATTTTAATTTTCATAATGAATACTAATTAAAACCGAATAATAGAAAATGTCTAAGATATCAAAATCCCTAATTTCTGAATCGTATGCACGATTAATGGTAGACACGATATACGAGAGAGAAACGTTGGGCTATTCGGAATTTTAATTTTCATATTCAATACTAATTAAAACCGAATAATAGAAAATGTCTAAGATATCAAAATCCCTGATATCTGGATCGTATGCACGATTAATGGTAGACACGATATACGAGGGAGAAACGTTGGGCTTTTTTAAATTTTTAATTTTCATAATGAATACTAATTGAAACCGAATAATAGAAAATGTCTAAGATATCAAAATCCCTGATTTCTGGATCGTATGCACGATTAATGGTACACACGATATACGAGAGAGAAACGTCGGGCTATTTGAAATTTTAATTTTCATAATAAATACTAATTAAAACCGAATAATAGAAAATGTCCAAGATATCAAAATCCCTGATTTCTGGATCGTATGCACGATTAATGGTAGACACGATATACGAGAGAGAAACGTTGGGCTTTTTTTAATTTTCAATTTTCATAATAAATACTAATTAAAACCGAATACATAATAGAAAATGTCCAAGATATCAAAATCCCTGATTTCTGGATCGTATGCACGATTAATGGTATACACGATATACGAGAGAGAAACGTTGGGCTTTTTTTAATTTTCAATTTTCATAATAAATACTAATTAAAACCGAATACATAATAGAAAATGTCCAAGATATCAAAATCCCTGATTTCTGGATCGTATGCACGATTAATGGTAGACACGATATACGAGAGAGAAACGTTGGGCTATTTGGAATTTTAATTTTCATAATGAATACTAATTAAAACCGAATAATAGAAAATGTCTAAGATATCAAAATCCCTAATTTCTGAATCGTATGCACGATTAATGGTAGACACGATATACGAGAGAGAAACGTTGGGCTATTCGGAATTTTAATTTTCATATTCAATACTAATTAAAACCGAATAATAGAAAATGTCTAAGATATCAAAATCCCTGATATCTGGATCGTATGCACGATTAATGGTAGACACGATATACGAGGGAGAAACGTTGGGCTTTTTTAAATTTTTAATTTTCATAATGAATACTAATTGAAACCGAATAATAGAAAATGTCTAAGATATCAAAATCCCTGATTTCTGGATCGTATGCACGATTAATGGTACACACGATATACGAGAGAGAAACGTCGGGCTATTTGAAATTTTAATTTTCATAATAAATACTAATTAAAACCGAACAACAGAAAATGTCTAAGATATCAAAATCCCTGATTTCTGGATCGTATGCACGATTAATGGTAGACACGATATACGAGAGAGAAACGTTGGGCTATTTGAACGTTTAATTTTCATAATTAATACTAATTAAAACCGAATAATAGAAAATGTCCAAGATATCAAAATCCCTGATTTCTGGATCGTATGCACGATTAATGGTAGACACGATATACGAGAGAGAAACGTTGGGCTATTCAGTCTTTTAATTTTCATAATAAATACTAATTAAAACCGAATAATAGAAAATGTCCAAGATATCAAAATCCCTGATTTCTGGATCGTATGCACGATTAATGGTAGACACGATATACGAGAGAGAAACGTTGGGCTATTTGAACGTTTAATTTTCATAATTAATACTAATTAAAACCGAATAATAGAAAATGTCCAAGATATCAAAATCCCTGATTTCTGGATCGTATGCACGATTAATGGTAGACACGATATACGAGAGAGAAACGTTGGGCTATTCAGTCTTTTGATTTTCATAATAAATACTAATTAAAACCGAATAATAGAAAATGTCCAAGATATCAAAATCCCTGATTTCTGGATCGTATGCACGATTAATGGTATACACGATATACGAGAGAGAAACGTTGGGCTTTTTTTAATTTTCAATTTTCATAATAAATACTAATTAAAACCGAATACATAATAGAAAATGTCCAAGATATCAAAATCCCTGATTTCTGGATCGTATGCACGATTAATGGTAGACACGATATACGAGAGAGAAACGTTGGGCTATTTGAACGTTTAATTTTCATAATTAATACTAATTAAAACCGAATAATAGAAAATGTCCAAGATATCAAAATCCCTGATTTCTGGATCGTATGCACGATTAATGGTAGACACGATATACGAGAGAGAAACGTTGGGCTATTTGAACGTTTAATTTTCATAATTAATACTAATTAAAACCGAATAATAGAAAATGTCCAAGATATCAAAATCCCTGATTTCTGGATCGTATGCACGATTAATGGTAGACACGATATACGAGAGAGAAACGTTGGGCTATTTGGAATTTTAATTTTCATAATGAATACTAATTAAAACCGAATAATAGAAAATGTCTAAGATATCAAAATCCCTAATTTCTGAATCGTATGCACGATTAATGGTAGACACGATATACGAGAGAGAAACGTTGGGCTATTCGGAATTTTAATTTTCATATTCAATACTAATTAAAACCGAATAATAGAAAATGTCTAAGATATCAAAATCCCTGATTTCTGGATCGTATGCACGATTAATGGTAGACACGATATACGAGAGAGAAACGTTGGGCTATTTGGAATTTTAATTTTCATAATGAATACTAATTAAAACCGAATAATAGAAAATGTCTAAGATATCAAAATCCCTAATTTCTGAATCGTATGCACGATTAATGGTAGACACGATATACGAGAGAGAAACGTTGGGCTATTCGGAATTTTAATTTTCATATTCAATACTAATTAAAACCGAATAATAGAAAATGTCTAAGATATCAAAATCCCTGATATCTGGATCGTATGCACGATTAATGGTAGACACGATATACGAGGGAGAAACGTTGGGCTTTTTTAAATTTTTAATTTTCATAATGAATACTAATTGAAACCGAATAATAGAAAATGTCTAAGATATCAAAATCCCTGATTTCTGGATCGTATGCACGATTAATGGTACACACGATATACGAGAGAGAAACGTCGGGCTATTTGAAATTTTAATTTTCATAATAAATACTAATTAAAACCGAATAATAGAAAATGTCCAAGATATCAAAATCCCTGATTTCTGGATCGTATGCACGATTAATGGTAGACACGATATACGAGAGAGAAACGTTGGGCTTTTTTTAATTTTCAATTTTCATAATAAATACTAATTAAAACCGAATACATAATAGAAAATGTCCAAGATATCAAAATCCCTGATTTCTGGATCGTATGCACGATTAATGGTATACACGATATACGAGAGAGAAACGTTGGGCTTTTTTTAATTTTCAATTTTCATAATAAATACTAATTAAAACCGAATACATAATAGAAAATGTCCAAGATATCAAAATCCCTGATTTCTGGATCGTATGCACGATTAATGGTAGACACGATATACGAGAGAGAAACGTTGGGCTATTTGGAATTTTAATTTTCATAATGAATACTAATTAAAACCGAATAATAGAAAATGTCTAAGATATCAAAATCCCTAATTTCTGAATCGTATGCACGATTAATGGTAGACACGATATACGAGAGAGAAACGTTGGGCTATTCGGAATTTTAATTTTCATATTCAATACTAATTAAAACCGAATAATAGAAAATGTCTAAGATATCAAAATCCCTGATATCTGGATCGTATGCACGATTAATGGTAGACACGATATACGAGGGAGAAACGTTGGGCTTTTTTAAATTTTTAATTTTCATAATGAATACTAATTGAAACCGAATAATAGAAAATGTCTAAGATATCAAAATCCCTGATTTCTGGATCGTATGCACGATTAATGGTACACACGATATACGAGAGAGAAACGTCGGGCTATTTGAAATTTTAATTTTCATAATAAATACTAATTAAAACCGAACAACAGAAAATGTCTAAGATATCAAAATCCCTGATTTCTGGATCGTATGCACGATTAATGGTAGACACGATATACGAGAGAGAAACGTTGGGCTATTTGAACGTTTAATTTTCATAATTAATACTAATTAAAACCGAATAATAGAAAATGTCCAAGATATCAAAATCCCTGATTTCTGGATCGTATGCACGATTAATGGTAGACACGATATACGAGAGAGAAACGTTGGGCTATTCAGTCTTTTAATTTTCATAATAAATACTAATTAAAACCGAATAATAGAAAATGTCCAAGATATCAAAATCCCTGATTTCTGGATCGTATGCACGATTAATGGTAGACACGATATACGAGAGAGAAACGTTGGGCTATTTGAACGTTTAATTTTCATAATTAATACTAATTAAAACCGAATAATAGAAAATGTCCAAGATATCAAAATCCCTGATTTCTGGATCGTATGCACGATTAATGGTAGACACGATATACGAGAGAGAAACGTTGGGCTATTCAGTCTTTTGATTTTCATAATAAATACTAATTAAAACCGAATAATAGAAAATGTCCAAGATATCAAAATCCCTGATTTCTGGATCGTATGCACGATTAATGGTATACACGATATACGAGAGAGAAACGTTGGGCTTTTTTTAATTTTCAATTTTCATAATAAATACTAATTAAAACCGAATACATAATAGAAAATGTCCAAGATATCAAAATCCCTGATTTCTGGATCGTATGCACGATTAATGGTAGACACGATATACGAGAGAGAAACGTTGGGCTATTTGAACGTTTAATTTTCATAATTAATACTAATTAAAACCGAATAATAGAAAATGTCCAAGATATCAAAATCCCTGATTTCTGGATCGTATGCACGATTAATGGTAGACACGATATACGAGAGAGAAACGTTGGGCTATTTGAACGTTTAATTTTCATAATTAATACTAATTAAAACCGAATAATAGAAAATGTCCAAGATATCAAAATCCCTGATTTCTGGATCGTATGCACGATTAATGGTAGACACGATATACGAGAGAGAAACGTTGGGCTATTTGGAATTTTAATTTTCATAATGAATACTAATTAAAACCGAATAATAGAAAATGTCTAAGATATCAAAATCCCTAATTTCTGAATCGTATGCACGATTAATGGTAGACACGATATACGAGAGAGAAACGTTGGGCTATTCGGAATTTTAATTTTCATATTCAATACTAATTAAAACCGAATAATAGAAAATGTCTAAGATATCAAAATCCCTGATTTCTGGATCGTATGCACGATTAATGGTAGACACGATATACGAGAGAGAAACGTTGGGCTATTTGGAATTTTAATTTTCATAATGAATACTAATTAAAACCGAATAATAGAAAATGTCTAAGATATCAAAATCCCTAATTTCTGAATCGTATGCACGATTAATGGTAGACACGATATACGAGAGAGAAACGTTGGGCTATTCGGAATTTTAATTTTCATATTCAATACTAATTAAAACCGAATAATAGAAAATGTCTAAGATATCAAAATCCCTGATATCTGGATCGTATGCACGATTAATGGTAGACACGATATACGAGGGAGAAACGTTGGGCTTTTTTAAATTTTTAATTTTCATAATGAATACTAATTGAAACCGAATAATAGAAAATGTCTAAGATATCAAAATCCCTGATTTCTGGATCGTATGCACGATTAATGGTACACACGATATACGAGAGAGAAACGTCGGGCTATTTGAAATTTTAATTTTCATAATAAATACTAATTAAAACCGAATAATAGAAAATGTCCAAGATATCAAAATCCCTGATTTCTGGATCGTATGCACGATTAATGGTAGACACGATATACGAGAGAGAAACGTTGGGCTTTTTTTAATTTTCAATTTTCATAATAAATACTAATTAAAACCGAATACATAATAGAAAATGTCCAAGATATCAAAATCCCTGATTTCTGGATCGTATGCACGATTAATGGTATACACGATATACGAGAGAGAAACGTTGGGCTTTTTTTAATTTTCAATTTTCATAATAAATACTAATTAAAACCGAATACATAATAGAAAATGTCCAAGATATCAAAATCCCTGATTTCTGGATCGTATGCACGATTAATGGTAGACACGATATACGAGAGAGAAACGTTGGGCTATTTGGAATTTTAATTTTCATAATGAATACTAATTAAAACCGAATAATAGAAAATGTCTAAGATATCAAAATCCCTAATTTCTGAATCGTATGCACGATTAATGGTAGACACGATATACGAGAGAGAAACGTTGGGCTATTCGGAATTTTAATTTTCATATTCAATACTAATTAAAACCGAATAATAGAAAATGTCTAAGATATCAAAATCCCTGATATCTGGATCGTATGCACGATTAATGGTAGACACGATATACGAGGGAGAAACGTTGGGCTTTTTTAAATTTTTAATTTTCATAATGAATACTAATTGAAACCGAATAATAGAAAATGTCTAAGATATCAAAATCCCTGATTTCTGGATCGTATGCACGATTAATGGTACACACGATATACGAGAGAGAAACGTCGGGCTATTTGAAATTTTAATTTTCATAATAAATACTAATTAAAACCGAACAACAGAAAATGTCTAAGATATCAAAATCCCTGATTTCTGGATCGTATGCACGATTAATGGTAGACACGATATACGAGAGAGAAACGTTGGGCTATTTGAACGTTTAATTTTCATAATTAATACTAATTAAAACCGAATAATAGAAAATGTCCAAGATATCAAAATCCCTGATTTCTGGATCGTATGCACGATTAATGGTAGACACGATATACGAGAGAGAAACGTTGGGCTATTTGAACGTTTAATTTTCATAATTAATACTAATTAAAACCGAATAATAGAAAATGTCCAAGATATCAAAATCCCTGATTTCTGGATCGTATGCACGATTAATGGTAGACACGATATACGAGAGAGAAACGTTGGGCTATTCAGTCTTTTGATTTTCATAATAAATACTAATTAAAACCGAATAATAGAAAATGTCCAAGATATCAAAATCCCTGATTTCTGGATCGTATGCACGATTAATGGTATACACGATATACGAGAGAGAAACGTTGGGCTTTTTTTAATTTTCAATTTTCATAATAAATACTAATTAAAACCGAATACATAATAGAAAATGTCCAAGATATCAAAATCCCTGATTTCTGGATCGTATGCACGATTAATGGTAGACACGATATACGAGAGAGAAACGTTGGGCTATTTGGAATTTTAATTTTCATAATGAATACTAATTAAAACCGAATAATAGAAAATGTCTAAGATATCAAAATCCCTAATTTCTGAATCGTATGCACGATTAATGGTAGACACGATATACGAGAGAGAAACGTTGGGCTATTCGGAATTTTAATTTTCATATTCAATACTAATTAAAACCGAATAATAGAAAATGTCTAAGATATCAAAATCCCTGATATCTGGATCGTATGCACGATTAATGGTAGACACGATATACGAGGGAGAAACGTTGGGCTTTTTTAAATTTTTAATTTTCATAATGAATACTAATTGAAACCGAACAACAGAAAATGTCTAAGATATCAAAATCCCTGATTTCTGGATCGTATGCACGATTAATGGTAGACACGATATACGAGAGAGAAACGTTGGGCTATTCAGTCTTTTAATTTTCATAATAAATACTAATTAAAACCGAATAATAGAAAATGTCCAAGATATCAAAATCCCTGATTTCTGGATCGTATGCACGATTAATGGTAGACACGATATACGAGAGAGAAACGTTGGGCTATTTGAACGTTTAATTTTCATAATTAATACTAATTAAAACCGAATAATAGAAAATGTCCAAGATATCAAAATCCCTGATTTCTGGATCGTATGCACGATTAATGGTAGACACGATATACGAGAGAGAAACGTTGGGCTATTCAGTCTTTTGATTTTCATAATAAATACTAATTAAAACCGAATAATAGAAAATGTCCAAGATATCAAAATCCCTGATTTCTGGATCGTATGCACGATTAATGGTATACACGATATACGAGAGAGAAACGTTGGGCTTTTTTTAATTTTCAATTTTCATAATAAATACTAATTAAAACCGAATACATAATAGAAAATGTCCAAGATATCAAAATCCCTGATTTCTGGATCGTATGCACGATTAATGGTAGACACGATATACGAGAGAGAAACGTTGGGCTATTTGGAATTTTAATTTTCATAATGAATACTAATTAAAACCGAATAATAGAAAATGTCTAAGATATCAAAATCCCTAATTTCTGAATCGTATGCACGATTAATGGTAGACACGATATACGAGAGAGAAACGTTGGGCTATTCGGAATTTTAATTTTCATATTCAATACTAATTAAAACCGAATAATAGAAAATGTCTAAGATATCAAAATCCCTGATATCTGGATCGTATGCACGATTAATGGTAGACACGATATACGAGGGAGAAACGTTGGGCTTTTTTAAATTTTTAATTTTCATAATGAATACTAATTGAAACCGAACAACAGAAAATGTCTAAGATATCAAAATCCCTGATTTCTGGATCGTATGCACGATTAATGGTAGACACGATATACGAGAGAGAAACGTTGGGCTATTCAGTCTTTTAATTTTCATAATAAATACTAATTAAAACCGAATAATAGAAAATGTCCAAGATATCAAAATCCCTGATTTCTGGATCGTATGCACGATTAATGGTAGACACGATATACGAGAGAGAAACGTTGGGCTATTCAGTCTTTTAATTTTCATAATAAATACTAATTAAAACCGAATAATAGAAAATGTCCAAGATATCAAAATCCCTGATTTCTGGATCGTATGCACGATTAATGGTAGACACGATATACGAGAGAGGAACGTTGGGCTATTTGGAATTTTAATTTTCATATTCAATACTAATTAAAACCGAATAATAGAAAATGTCCAAGATATCAAAATCCCTGATTTCTGGATCGTATGCACGATTAATGGTAGACACGATATACGAGAGAGAAACGTTGGGCTATTTGAACGTTTAATTTTCATAATTAATACTAATTAAAACCGAATAATAGAAAATGTCCAAGATATCAAAATCCCTGATTTCTGGATCGTATGCACGATTAATGGTAGACACGATATACGAGAGAGAAACGTTGGGCTATTCAGTCTTTTAATTTTCATAATAAATACTAATTAAAACCGAATAATAGAAAATGTCCAAGATATCAAAATCCCTGATTTCTGGATCGTATGCACGATTAATGGTAGACACGATATACGAGAGAGGAACGTTGGGCTATTTGGAATTTTAATTTTCATATTCAATACTAATTAAAACCGAATAATAGAAAATGTCCAAGATATCAAAATCCCTGATTTCTGGATCGTATGCACGATTAATGGTAGACACGATATACGAGAGAGAAACGTTGGGCTATTTGAACGTTTAATTTTCATAATTAATACTAATTAAAACCGAATAATAGAAAATGTCCAAGATATCAAAATCCCTGATTTCTGGATCGTATGCACGATTAATGGTAGACACGATATACGAGAGAGAAACGTTGGGCTATTCAGTCTTTTAATTTTCATAATAAATACTAATTAAAACCGAATAATAGAAAATGTCCAAGATATCAAAATCCCTGATTTCTGGATCGTATGCACGATTAATGGTAGACACGATATACGAGAGAGAAACGTTGGGCTTTTTTAAATTTTTAATTTTCATAATGAATACTAATTGAAACCGAATAATAGAAAATGTCTAAGATATCAAAATCCCTGATTTCTGGATCGTATGCACGATTAATGGTACACACGATATACGAGAGAGAAACGTCGGGCTATTTGAAATTTTAATTTTCATAATAAATACTAATTAAAACCGAACAACAGAAAATGTCTAAGATATCAAAATCCCTGATTTCTGGATCGTATGCACGATTAATGGTAGACACGATATACGAGAGAGAAACGTTGGGCTATTTGAACGTTTAATTTTCATAATTAATACTAATTAAAACCGAATAATAGAAAATGTCCAAGATATCAAAATCCCTGATTTCTGGATCGTATGCACGATTAATGGTAGACACGATATACGAGAGAGAAACGTTGGGCTATTCAGTCTTTTGATTTTCATAATAAATACTAATTAAAACCGAATAATAGAAAATGTCCAAGATATCAAAATCCCTGATTTCTGGATCGTATGCACGATTAATGGTATACACGATATACGAGAGAGAAACGTTGGGCTTTTTTTAATTTTCAATTTTCATAATAAATACTAATTAAAACCGAATACATAATAGAAAATGTCCAAGATATCAAAATCCCTGATTTCTGGATCGTATGCACGATTAATGGTAGACACGATATACGAGAGAGAAACGTTGGGCTATTTGGAATTTTAATTTTCATAATGAATACTAATTAAAACCGAATAATAGAAAATGTCTAAGATATCAAAATCCCTAATTTCTGAATCGTATGCACGATTAATGGTAGACACGATATACGAGAGAGAAACGTTGGGCTATTCGGAATTTTAATTTTCATATTCAATACTAATTAAAACCGAATAATAGAAAATGTCTAAGATATCAAAATCCCTGATATCTGGATCGTATGCACGATTAATGGTAGACACGATATACGAGGGAGAAACGTTGGGCTTTTTTAAATTTTTAATTTTCATAATGAATACTAATTGAAACCGAACAACAGAAAATGTCTAAGATATCAAAATCCCTGATTTCTGGATCGTATGCACGATTAATGGTAGACACGATATACGAGAGAGAAACGTTGGGCTATTCAGTCTTTTGATTTTCATAATAAATACTAATTAAAACCGAATAATAGAAAATGTCCAAGATATCAAAATCCCTGATTTCTGGATCGTATGCACGATTAATGGTATACACGATATACGAGAGAGAAACGTTGGGCTTTTTTTAATTTTCAATTTTCATAATAAATACTAATTAAAACCGAATACATAATAGAAAATGTCCAAGATATCAAAATCCCTGATTTCTGGATCGTATGCACGATTAATGGTAGACACGATATACGAGAGAGAAACGTTGGGCTATTTGGAATTTTAATTTTCATAATGAATACTAATTAAAACCGAATAATAGAAAATGTCTAAGATATCAAAATCCCTAATTTCTGAATCGTATGCACGATTAATGGTAGACACGATATACGAGAGAGAAACGTTGGGCTATTCGGAATTTTAATTTTCATATTCAATACTAATTAAAACCGAATAATAGAAAATGTCTAAGATATCAAAATCCCTGATATCTGGATCGTATGCACGATTAATGGTAGACACGATATACGAGGGAGAAACGTTGGGCTTTTTTAAATTTTTAATTTTCATAATGAATACTAATTGAAACCGAACAACAGAAAATGTCTAAGATATCAAAATCCCTGATTTCTGGATCGTATGCACGATTAATGGTAGACACGATATACGAGAGAGAAACGTTGGGCTATTCAGTCTTTTAATTTTCATAATAAATACTAATTAAAACCGAATAATAGAAAATGTCCAAGATATCAAAATCCCTGATTTCTGGATCGTATGCACGATTAATGGTAGACACGATATACGAGAGAGAAACGTTGGGCTATTCAGTCTTTTAATTTTCATAATAAATACTAATTAAAACCGAATAATAGAAAATGTCCAAGATATCAAAATCCCTGATTTCTGGATCGTATGCACGATTAATGGTAGACACGATATACGAGAGAGGAACGTTGGGCTATTTGGAATTTTAATTTTCATATTCAATACTAATTAAAACCGAATAATAGAAAATGTCCAAGATATCAAAATCCCTGATTTCTGGATCGTATGCACGATTAATGGTAGACACGATATACGAGAGAGAAACGTTGGGCTATTTGAACGTTTAATTTTCATAATTAATACTAATTAAAACCGAATAATAGAAAATGTCCAAGATATCAAAATCCCTGATTTCTGGATCGTATGCACGATTAATGGTAGACACGATATACGAGAGAGAAACGTTGGGCTATTCAGTCTTTTAATTTTCATAATAAATACTAATTAAAACCGAATAATAGAAAATGTCCAAGATATCAAAATCCCTGATTTCTGGATCGTATGCACGATTAATGGTAGACACGATATACGAGAGAGGAACGTTGGGCTATTTGGAATTTTAATTTTCATATTCAATACTAATTAAAACCGAATAATAGAAAATGTCCAAGATATCAAAATCCCTGATTTCTGGATCGTATGCACGATTAATGGTAGACACGATATACGAGAGAGAAACGTTGGGCTATTTGAACGTTTAATTTTCATAATTAATACTAATTAAAACCGAATAATAGAAAATGTCCAAGATATCAAAATCCCTGATTTCTGGATCGTATGCACGATTAATGGTAGACACGATATACGAGAGAGAAACGTTGGGCTATTCAGTCTTTTAATTTTCATAATAAATACTAATTAAAACCGAATAATAGAAAATGTCCAAGATATCAAAATCCCTGATTTCTGGATCGTATGCACGATTAATGGTAGACACGATATACGAGAGAGGAACGTTGGGCTATTTGGAATTTTAATTTTCATATTCAATACTAATTAAAACCGAATAATAGAAAATGTCCAAGATATCAAAATCCCTGATTTCTGGATCGTATGCACGATTAATGGTAGACACGATATACGAGAGAGAAACGTTGGGCTATTTGAACGTTTAATTTTCATAATTAATACTAATTAAAACCGAATAATAGAAAATGTCCAAGATATCAAAATCCCTGATTTCTGGATCGTATGCACGATTAATGGTAGACACGATATACGAGAGAGAAACGTTGGGCTATTCAGTCTTTTAATTTTCATAATAAATACTAATTAAAACCGAATAATAGAAAATGTCCAAGATATCAAAATCCCTGATTTCTGGATCGTATGCACGATTAATGGTAGACACGATATACGAGAGAGAAACGTTGGGCTATTCAGTCTTTTAATTTTCATAATAAATACTAATTAAAACCGAATAATAGAAAATGTCCAAGATATCAAAATCCCTGATTTCTGGATCGTATGCACGATTAATGGTAGACACGATATACGAGAGAGAAACGTTGGGCTATTTGAACGTTTAATTTTCATAATTAATACTAATTAAAACCGAATAATAGAAAATGTCCAAGATATCAAAATCCCTGATTTCTGGATCGTATGCACGATTAATGGTAGACACGATATACGAGAGAGAAACGTTGGGCTATTTGAACGTTTAATTTTCATAATTAATACTAATTAAAACCGAATAATAGAAAATGTCCAAGATATCAAAATCCCTGATTTCTGGATCGTATGCACGATTAATGGTAGACACGATATACGAGAGAGAAACGTTGGGCTATTTGAACGTTTAATTTTCATAATTAATACTAATTAAAACCGAATAATAGAAAATGTCCAAGATATCAAAATCCCTGATTTCTGGATCGTATGCACGATTAATGGTAGACACGATATACGAGAGAGAAACGTTGGGCTATTTGAACGTTTAATTTTCATAATTAATACTAATTAAAACCGAATAATAGAAAATGTCCAAGATATCAAAATCCCTGATTTCTGGATCGTATGCACGATTAATGGTAGACACGATATACGAGAGAGAAACGTTGGGCTATTCAGTCTTTTGATTTTCATAATAAATACTAATTAAAACCGAATAATAGAAAATGTCCAAGATATCAAAATCCCTGATTTCTGGATCGTATGCACGATTAATGGTATACACGATATACGAGAGAGAAACGTTGGGCTATTCAGTCTTTTGATTTTCATAATAAATACTAATTAAAACCGAATAATAGAAAATGTCCAAGATATCAAAATCCCTGATTTCTGGATCGTATGCACGATTAATGGTAGACACGATATACGAGAGAGGAACGTTGGGCTATTTGGAATTTTAATTTTCATATTCAATACTAATTAAAACCGAATAATAGAAAATGTCCAAGATATCAAAATCCCTGATTTCTGGATCGTATGCACGATTAATGGTAGACACGATATACGAGAGAGAAACGTTGGGCTATTTGAACGTTTAATTTTCATAATTAATACTAATTAAAACCGAATAATAGAAAATGTCCAAGATATCAAAATCCCTGATTTCTGGATCGTATGCACGATTAATGGTAGACACGATATACGAGAGAGGAACGTTGGGCTATTTGGAATTTTAATTTTCATATTCAATACTAATTAAAACCGAATAATAGAAAATGTCCAAGATATCAAAATCCCTGATTTCTGGATCGTATGCACGATTAATGGTAGACACGATATACGAGAGAGAAACGTTGGGCTATTTGAACGTTTAATTTTCATAATTAATACTAATTAAAACCGAATAATAGAAAATGTCCAAGATATCAAAATCCCTGATTTCTGGATCGTATGCACGATTAATGGTAGACACGATATACGAGAGAGAAACGTTGGGCTATTCAGTCTTTTAATTTTCATAATAAATACTAATTAAAACCGAATAATAGAAAATGTCCAAGATATCAAAATCCCTGATTTCTGGATCGTATGCACGATTAATGGTAGACACGATATACGAGAGAGAAACGTTGGGCTATTTGAACGTTTAATTTTCATAATTAATACTAATTAAAACCGAATAATAGAAAATGTCCAAGATATCAAAATCCCTGATTTCTGGATCGTATGCACGATTAATGGTAGACACGATATACGAGAGAGAAACGTTGGGCTATTCAGTCTTTTAATTTTCATAATAAATACTAATTAAAACCGAATAATAGAAAATGTCCAAGATATCAAAATCCCTGATTTCTGGATCGTATGCACGATTAATGGTAGACACGATATACGAGAGAGAAACGTTGGGCTATTCAGTCTTTTAATTTTCATAATAAATACTAATTAAAACCGAATAATAGAAAATGTCCAAGATATCAAAATCCCTGATTTCTGGATCGTATGCACGATTAATGGTAGACACGATATACGAGAGAGGAACGTTGGGCTATTTGGAATTTTAATTTTCATATTCAATACTAATTAAAACCGAATAATAGAAAATGTCCAAGATATCAAAATCCCTGATTTCTGGATCGTATGCACGATTAATGGTAGACACGATATACGAGAGAGAAACGTTGGGCTATTTGAACGTTTAATTTTCATAATTAATACTAATTAAAACCGAATAATAGAAAATGTCCAAGATATCAAAATCCCTGATTTCTGGATCGTATGCACGATTAATGGTAGACACGATATACGAGAGAGAAACGTTGGGCTATTTGAACGTTTAATTTTCATAATTAATACTAATTAAAACCGAATAATAGAAAATGTCCAAGATATCAAAATCCCTGATTTCTGGATCGTATGCACGATTAATGGTAGACACGATATACGAGAGAGAAACGTTGGGCTATTTGAACGTTTAATTTTCATAATTAATACTAATTAAAACCGAATAATAGAAAATGTCCAAGATATCAAAATCCCTGATTTCTGGATCGTATGCACGATTAATGGTAGACACGATATACGAGAGAGAAACGTTGGGCTATTCAGTCTTTTGATTTTCATAATAAATACTAATTAAAACCGAATAATAGAAAATGTCCAAGATATCAAAATCCCTGATTTCTGGATCGTATGCACGATTAATGGTATACACGATATACGAGAGAGAAACGTTGGGCTATTCAGTCTTTTGATTTTCATAATAAATACTAATTAAAACCGAATAATAGAAAATGTCCAAGATATCAAAATCCCTGATTTCTGGATCGTATGCACGATTAATGGTAGACACGATATACGAGAGAGGAACGTTGGGCTATTTGGAATTTTAATTTTCATATTCAATACTAATTAAAACCGAATAATAGAAAATGTCCAAGATATCAAAATCCCTGATTTCTGGATCGTATGCACGATTAATGGTAGACACGATATACGAGAGAGAAACGTTGGGCTATTTGAACGTTTAATTTTCATAATTAATACTAATTAAAACCGAATAATAGAAAATGTCCAAGATATCAAAATCCCTGATTTCTGGATCGTATGCACGATTAATGGTAGACACGATATACGAGAGAGAAACGTTGGGCTATTCAGTCTTTTAATTTTCATAATAAATACTAATTAAAACCGAATAATAGAAAATGTCCAAGATATCAAAATCCCTGATTTCTGGATCGTATGCACGATTAATGGTAGACACGATATACGAGAGAGAAACGTTGGGCTATTTGAACGTTTAATTTTCATAATTAATACTAATTAAAACCGAATAATAGAAAATGTCCAAGATATCAAAATCCCTGATTTCTGGATCGTATGCACGATTAATGGTAGACACGATATACGAGAGAGAAACGTTGGGCTATTCAGTCTTTTGATTTTCATAATAAATACTAATTAAAACCGAATAATAGAAAATGTCCAAGATATCAAAATCCCTGATTTCTGGATCGTATGCACGATTAATGGTAGACACGATATACGAGAGAGGAACGTTGGGCTATTTGGAATTTTAATTTTCATATTCAATACTAATTAAAACCGAATAATAGAAAATGTCCAAGATATCAAAATCCCTGATTTCTGGATCGTATGCACGATTAATGGTAGACACGATATACGAGAGAGAAACGTTGGGCTATTCAGTCTTTTAATTTTCATAATAAATACTAATTAAAACCGAATAATAGAAAATGTCCAAGATATCAAAATCCCTGATTTCTGGATCGTATGCACGATTAATGGTAGACACGATATACGAGAGAGAAACGTTGGGCTATTTGAACGTTTAATTTTCATAATTAATACTAATTAAAACCGAATAATAGAAAATGTCCAAGATATCAAAATCCCTGATTTCTGGATCGTATGCACGATTAATGGTAGACACGATATACGAGAGAGAAACGTTGGGCTATTCAGTCTTTTGATTTTCATAATAAATACTAATTAAAACCGAATAATAGAAAATGTCCAAGATATCAAAATCCCTGATTTCTGGATCGTATGCACGATTAATGGTAGACACGATATACGAGAGAGGAACGTTGGGCTATTTGGAATTTTAATTTTCATATTCAATACTAATTAAAACCGAATAATAGAAAATGTCCAAGATATCAAAATCCCTGATTTCTGGATCGTATGCACGATTAATGGTAGACACGATATACGAGAGAGAAACGTTGGGCTTTTTTAAATTTTTAATTTTCATAATGAATACTAATTGAAACCGAATAATAGAAAATGTCCAAGATATCAAAATCCCTGATTTCTGGATCGTATGCACGATTAATGGTAGACACGATATACGAGAGAGGAACGTTGGGCTATTTGGAATTTTAATTTTCATATTCAATACTAATTAAAACCGAATAATAGAAAATGTCCAAGATATCAAAATCCCTGATTTCTGGATCGTATGCACGATTAATGGTAGACACGATATACGAGAGAGAAACGTTGGGCTATTTGAACGTTTAATTTTCATAATTAATACTAATTAAAACCGAATAATAGAAAATGTCCAAGATATCAAAATCCCTGATTTCTGGATCGTATGCACGATTAATGGTAGACACGATATACGAGAGAGAAACGTTGGGCTATTCAGTCTTTTAATTTTCATAATAAATACTAATTAAAACCGAATAATAGAAAATGTCCAAGATATCAAAATCCCTGATTTCTGGATCGTATGCACGATTAATGGTAGACACGATATACGAGAGAGAAACGTTGGGCTATTTGAACGTTTAATTTTCATAATTAATACTAATTAAAACCGAATAATAGAAAATGTCCAAGATATCAAAATCCCTGATTTCTGGATCGTATGCACGATTAATGGTAGACACGATATACGAGAGAGAAACGTTGGGCTATTCAGTCTTTTGATTTTCATAATAAATACTAATTAAAACCGAATAATAGAAAATGTCCAAGATATCAAAATCCCTGATTTCTGGATCGTATGCACGATTAATGGTAGACACGATATACGAGAGAGGAACGTTGGGCTATTTGGAATTTTAATTTTCATATTCAATACTAATTAAAACCGAATAATAGAAAATGTCCAAGATATCAAAATCCCTGATTTCTGGATCGTATGCACGATTAATGGTAGACACGATATACGAGAGAGAAACGTTGGGCTATTCAGTCTTTTAATTTTCATAATAAATACTAATTAAAACCGAATAATAGAAAATGTCCAAGATATCAAAATCCCTGATTTCTGGATCGTATGCACGATTAATGGTAGACACGATATACGAGAGAGAAACGTTGGGCTATTTGAACGTTTAATTTTCATAATTAATACTAATTAAAACCGAATAATAGAAAATGTCCAAGATATCAAAATCCCTGATTTCTGGATCGTATGCACGATTAATGGTAGACACGATATACGAGAGAGAAACGTTGGGCTATTCAGTCTTTTGATTTTCATAATAAATACTAATTAAAACCGAATAATAGAAAATGTCCAAGATATCAAAATCCCTGATTTCTGGATCGTATGCACGATTAATGGTAGACACGATATACGAGAGAGGAACGTTGGGCTATTTGGAATTTTAATTTTCATATTCAATACTAATTAAAACCGAATAATAGAAAATGTCCAAGATATCAAAATCCCTGATTTCTGGATCGTATGCACGATTAATGGTAGACACGATATACGAGAGAGAAACGTTGGGCTTTTTTAAATTTTTAATTTTCATAATGAATACTAATTGAAACCGAATAATAGAAAATGTCCAAGATATCAAAATCCCTGATTTCTGGATCGTATGCACGATTAATGGTAGACACGATATACGAGAGAGAAACGTTGGGCTATTTGAACGTTTAATTTTCATAATTAATACTAATTAAAACCGAATAATAGAAAATGTCCAAGATATCAAAATCCCTGATTTCTGGATCGTATGCACGATTAATGGTATACACGATATACGAGAGAGAAACGTTGGGCTTTTTTTAATTTTCAATTTTCATAATAAATACTAATTAAAACCGAATACATAATAGAAAATGTCCAAGATATCAAAATCCCTGATTTCTGGATCGTATGCACGATTAATGGTAGACACGATATACGAGAGAGAAACGTTGGGCTATTTGGAATTTTAATTTTCATAATGAATACTAATTAAAACCGAATAATAGAAAATGTCTAAGATATCAAAATCCCTAATTTCTGAATCGTATGCACGATTAATGGTAGACACGATATACGAGAGAGAAACGTTGGGCTATTCGGAATTTTAATTTTCATATTCAATACTAATTAAAACCGAATAATAGAAAATGTCTAAGATATCAAAATCCCTGATATCTGGATCGTATGCACGATTAATGGTAGACACGATATACGAGGGAGAAACGTTGGGCTTTTTTAAATTTTTAATTTTCATAATGAATACTAATTGAAACCGAACAACAGAAAATGTCTAAGATATCAAAATCCCTGATTTCTGGATCGTATGCACGATTAATGGTAGACACGATATACGAGAGAGAAACGTTGGGCTATTCAGTCTTTTGATTTTCATAATAAATACTAATTAAAACCGAATAATAGAAAATGTCCAAGATATCAAAATCCCTGATTTCTGGATCGTATGCACGATTAATGGTAGACACGATATACGAGAGAGGAACGTTGGGCTATTTGGAATTTTAATTTTCATATTCAATACTAATTAAAACCGAATAATAGAAAATGTCCAAGATATCAAAATCCCTGATTTCTGGATCGTATGCACGATTAATGGTAGACACGATATACGAGAGAGAAACGTTGGGCTATTCAGTCTTTTAATTTTCATAATAAATACTAATTAAAACCGAATAATAGAAAATGTCCAAGATATCAAAATCCCTGATTTCTGGATCGTATGCACGATTAATGGTAGACACGATATACGAGAGAGAAACGTTGGGCTATTTGAACGTTTAATTTTCATAATTAATACTAATTAAAACCGAATAATAGAAAATGTCCAAGATATCAAAATCCCTGATTTCTGGATCGTATGCACGATTAATGGTAGACACGATATACGAGAGAGAAACGTTGGGCTATTTGAACGTTTAATTTTCATAATTAATACTAATTAAAACCGAATAATAGAAAATGTCCAAGATATCAAAATCCCTGATTTCTGGATCGTATGCACGATTAATGGTAGACACGATATACGAGAGAGAAACGTTGGGCTATTCAGTCTTTTAATTTTCATAATAAATACTAATTAAAACCGAATAATAGAAAATGTCCAAGATATCAAAATCCCTGATTTCTGGATCGTATGCACGATTAATGGTAGACACGATATACGAGAGAGAAACGTTGGGCTATTCAGTCTTTTAATTTTCATAATAAATACTAATTAAAACCGAATAATAGAAAATGTCCAAGATATCAAAATCCCTGATTTCTGGATCGTATGCACGATTAATGGTAGACACGATATACGAGAGAGGAACGTTGGGCTATTTGGAATTTTAATTTTCATATTCAATACTAATTAAAACCGAATAATAGAAAATGTCCAAGATATCAAAATCCCTGATTTCTGGATCGTATGCACGATTAATGGTAGACACGATATACGAGAGAGAAACGTTGGGCTATTTGAACGTTTAATTTTCATAATTAATACTAATTAAAACCGAATAATAGAAAATGTCCAAGATATCAAAATCCCTGATTTCTGGATCGTATGCACGATTAATGGTAGACACGATATACGAGAGAGAAACGTTGGGCTATTCAGTCTTTTAATTTTCATAATAAATACTAATTAAAACCGAATAATAGAAAATGTCCAAGATATCAAAATCCCTGATTTCTGGATCGTATGCACGATTAATGGTAGACACGATATACGAGAGAGGAACGTTGGGCTATTTGGAATTTTAATTTTCATATTCAATACTAATTAAAACCGAATAATAGAAAATGTCCAAGATATCAAAATCCCTGATTTCTGGATCGTATGCACGATTAATGGTAGACACGATATACGAGAGAGAAACGTTGGGCTATTTGAACGTTTAATTTTCATAATTAATACTAATTAAAACCGAATAATAGAAAATGTCCAAGATATCAAAATCCCTGATTTCTGGATCGTATGCACGATTAATGGTAGACACGATATACGAGAGAGAAACGTTGGGCTATTTGAACGTTTAATTTTCATAATTAATACTAATTAAAACCGAATAATAGAAAATGTCCAAGATATCAAAATCCCTGATTTCTGGATCGTATGCACGATTAATGGTAGACACGATATACGAGAGAGAAACGTTGGGCTATTCAGTCTTTTAATTTTCATAATAAATACTAATTAAAACCGAATAATAGAAAATGTCCAAGATATCAAAATCCCTGATTTCTGGATCGTATGCACGATTAATGGTAGACACGATATACGAGAGAGGAACGTTGGGCTATTTGGAATTTTAATTTTCATATTCAATACTAATTAAAACCGAATAATAGAAAATGTCCAAGATATCAAAATCCCTGATTTCTGGATCGTATGCACGATTAATGGTAGACACGATATACGAGAGAGAAACGTTGGGCTATTTGAACGTTTAATTTTCATAATTAATACTAATTAAAACCGAATAATAGAAAATGTCCAAGATATCAAAATCCCTGATTTCTGGATCGTATGCACGATTAATGGTAGACACGATATACGAGAGAGAAACGTTGGGCTATTCAGTCTTTTAATTTTCATAATAAATACTAATTAAAACCGAATAATAGAAAATGTCCAAGATATCAAAATCCCTGATTTCTGGATCGTATGCACGATTAATGGTAGACACGATATACGAGAGAGGAACGTTGGGCTATTTGGAATTTTAATTTTCATATTCAATACTAATTAAAACCGAATAATAGAAAATGTCCAAGATATCAAAATCCCTGATTTCTGGATCGTATGCACGATTAATGGTAGACACGATATACGAGAGAGAAACGTTGGGCTATTTGAACGTTTAATTTTCATAATTAATACTAATTAAAACCGAATAATAGAAAATGTCCAAGATATCAAAATCCCTGATTTCTGGATCGTATGCACGATTAATGGTAGACACGATATACGAGAGAGAAACGTTGGGCTATTCAGTCTTTTAATTTTCATAATAAATACTAATTAAAACCGAATAATAGAAAATGTCCAAGATATCAAAATCCCTGATTTCTGGATCGTATGCACGATTAATGGTAGACACGATATACGAGAGAGAAACGTTGGGCTATTCAGTCTTTTAATTTTCATAATAAATACTAATTAAAACCGAATAATAGAAAATGTCCAAGATATCAAAATCCCTGATTTCTGGATCGTATGCACGATTAATGGTAGACACGATATACGAGAGAGGAACGTTGGGCTATTTGGAATTTTAATTTTCATATTCAATACTAATTAAAACCGAATAATAGAAAATGTCCAAGATATCAAAATCCCTGATTTCTGGATCGTATGCACGATTAATGGTAGACACGATATACGAGAGAGAAACGTTGGGCTATTTGAACGTTTAATTTTCATAATTAATACTAATTAAAACCGAATAATAGAAAATGTCCAAGATATCAAAATCCCTGATTTCTGGATCGTATGCACGATTAATGGTAGACACGATATACGAGAGAGAAACGTTGGGCTATTTGAACGTTTAATTTTCATAATTAATACTAATTAAAACCGAATAATAGAAAATGTCCAAGATATCAAAATCCCTGATTTCTGGATCGTATGCACGATTAATGGTAGACACGATATACGAGAGAGAAACGTTGGGCTATTTGAACGTTTAATTTTCATAATTAATACTAATTAAAACCGAATAATAGAAAATGTCCAAGATATCAAAATCCCTGATTTCTGGATCGTATGCACGATTAATGGTAGACACGATATACGAGAGAGAAACGTTGGGCTTTTTTAAATTTTTAATTTTCATAATGAATACTAATTGAAACCGAATAATAGAAAATGTCTAAGATATCAAAATCCCTGATTTCTGGATCGTATGCACGATTAATGGTACACACGATATACGAGAGAGAAACGTCGGGCTATTTGAAATTTTAATTTTCATAATAAATACTAATTAAAACCGAACAACAGAAAATGTCTAAGATATCAAAATCCCTGATTTCTGGATCGTATGCACGATTAATGGTAGACACGATATACGAGAGAGAAACGTTGGGCTATTTGAACGTTTAATTTTCATAATTAATACTAATTAAAACCGAATAATAGAAAATGTCCAAGATATCAAAATCCCTGATTTCTGGATCGTATGCACGATTAATGGTAGACACGATATACGAGAGAGAAACGTTGGGCTATTCAGTCTTTTAATTTTCATAATAAATACTAATTAAAACCGAATAATAGAAAATGTCCAAGATATCAAAATCCCTGATTTCTGGATCGTATGCACGATTAATGGTAGACACGATATACGAGAGAGAAACGTTGGGCTATTCAGTCTTTTAATTTTCATAATAAATACTAATTAAAACCGAATAATAGAAAATGTCCAAGATATCAAAATCCCTGATTTCTGGATCGTATGCACGATTAATGGTAGACACGATATACGAGAGAGGAACGTTGGGCTATTTGGAATTTTAATTTTCATATTCAATACTAATTAAAACCGAATAATAGAAAATGTCCAAGATATCAAAATCCCTGATTTCTGGATCGTATGCACGATTAATGGTAGACACGATATACGAGAGAGAAACGTTGGGCTATTTGAACGTTTAATTTTCATAATTAATACTAATTAAAACCGAATAATAGAAAATGTCCAAGATATCAAAATCCCTGATTTCTGGATCGTATGCACGATTAATGGTAGACACGATATACGAGAGAGAAACGTTGGGCTATTCAGTCTTTTAATTTTCATAATAAATACTAATTAAAACCGAATAATAGAAAATGTCCAAGATATCAAAATCCCTGATTTCTGGATCGTATGCACGATTAATGGTAGACACGATATACGAGAGAGGAACGTTGGGCTATTTGGAATTTTAATTTTCATATTCAATACTAATTAAAACCGAATAATAGAAAATGTCCAAGATATCAAAATCCCTGATTTCTGGATCGTATGCACGATTAATGGTAGACACGATATACGAGAGAGAAACGTTGGGCTATTTGAACGTTTAATTTTCATAATTAATACTAATTAAAACCGAATAATAGAAAATGTCCAAGATATCAAAATCCCTGATTTCTGGATCGTATGCACGATTAATGGTAGACACGATATACGAGAGAGAAACGTTGGGCTATTCAGTCTTTTAATTTTCATAATAAATACTAATTAAAACCGAATAATAGAAAATGTCCAAGATATCAAAATCCCTGATTTCTGGATCGTATGCACGATTAATGGTAGACACGATATACGAGAGAGGAACGTTGGGCTATTTGGAATTTTAATTTTCATATTCAATACTAATTAAAACCGAATAATAGAAAATGTCCAAGATATCAAAATCCCTGATTTCTGGATCGTATGCACGATTAATGGTAGACACGATATACGAGAGAGGAACGTTGGGCTATTTGGAATTTTAATTTTCATATTCAATACTAATTAAAACCGAATAATAGAAAATGTCCAAGATATCAAAATCCCTGATTTCTGGATCGTATGCACGATTAATGGTAGACACGATATACGAGAGAGAAACGTTGGGCTATTCAGTCTTTTAATTTTCATAATAAATACTAATTAAAACCGAATAATAGAAAATGTCCAAGATATCAAAATCCCTGATTTCTGGATCGTATGCACGATTAATGGTAGACACGATATACGAGAGAGGAACGTTGGGCTATTTGGAATTTTAATTTTCATATTCAATACTAATTAAAACCGAATAATAGAAAATGTCCAAGATATCAAAATCCCTGATTTCTGGATCGTATGCACGATTAATGGTAGACACGATATACGAGAGAGAAACGTTGGGCTATTCAGTCTTTTAATTTTCATAATAAATACTAATTAAAACCGAATAATAGAAAATGTCCAAGATATCAAAATCCCTGATTTCTGGATCGTATGCACGATTAATGGTAGACACGATATACGAGAGAGGAACGTTGGGCTATTTGGAATTTTAATTTTCATATTCAATACTAATTAAAACCGAATAATAGAAAATGTCCAAGATATCAAAATCCCTGATTTCTGGATCGTATGCACGATTAATGGTAGACACGATATACGAGAGAGAAACGTTGGGCTATTTGAACGTTTAATTTTCATAATTAATACTAATTAAAACCGAATAATAGAAAATGTCCAAGATATCAAAATCCCTGATTTCTGGATCGTATGCACGATTAATGGTAGACACGATATACGAGAGAGAAACGTTGGGCTATTCAGTCTTTTAATTTTCATAATAAATACTAATTAAAACCGAATAATAGAAAATGTCCAAGATATCAAAATCCCTGATTTCTGGATCGTATGCACGATTAATGGTAGACACGATATACGAGAGAGGAACGTTGGGCTATTTGGAATTTTAATTTTCATATTCAATACTAATTAAAACCGAATAATAGAAAATGTCCAAGATATCAAAATCCCTGATTTCTGGATCGTATGCACGATTAATGGTAGACACGATATACGAGAGAGAAACGTTGGGCTATTTGAACGTTTAATTTTCATAATTAATACTAATTAAAACCGAATAATAGAAAATGTCCAAGATATCAAAATCCCTGATTTCTGGATCGTATGCACGATTAATGGTAGACACGATATACGAGAGAGAAACGTTGGGCTATTCAGTCTTTTAATTTTCATAATAAATACTAATTAAAACCGAATAATAGAAAATGTCCAAGATATCAAAATCCCTGATTTCTGGATCGTATGCACGATTAATGGTAGACACGATATACGAGAGAGGAACGTTGGGCTATTTGGAATTTTAATTTTCATATTCAATACTAATTAAAACCGAATAATAGAAAATGTCCAAGATATCAAAATCCCTGATTTCTGGATCGTATGCACGATTAATGGTAGACACGATATACGAGAGAGGAACGTTGGGCTATTTGGAATTTTAATTTTCATATTCAATACTAATTAAAACCGAATAATAGAAAATGTCCAAGATATCAAAATCCCTGATTTCTGGATCGTATGCACGATTAATGGTAGACACGATATACGAGAGAGAAACGTTGGGCTATTCAGTCTTTTAATTTTCATAATAAATACTAATTAAAACCGAATAATAGAAAATGTCCAAGATATCAAAATCCCTGATTTCTGGATCGTATGCACGATTAATGGTAGACACGATATACGAGAGAGGAACGTTGGGCTATTTGGAATTTTAATTTTCATATTCAATACTAATTAAAACCGAATAATAGAAAATGTCCAAGATATCAAAATCCCTGATTTCTGGATCGTATGCACGATTAATGGTAGACACGATATACGAGAGAGAAACGTTGGGCTATTCAGTCTTTTAATTTTCATAATAAATACTAATTAAAACCGAATAATAGAAAATGTCCAAGATATCAAAATCCCTGATTTCTGGATCGTATGCACGATTAATGGTAGACACGATATACGAGAGAGGAACGTTGGGCTATTTGGAATTTTAATTTTCATATTCAATACTAATTAAAACCGAATAATAGAAAATGTCCAAGATATCAAAATCCCTGATTTCTGGATCGTATGCACGATTAATGGTAGACACGATATACGAGAGAGAAACGTTGGGCTATTTGAACGTTTAATTTTCATAATTAATACTAATTAAAACCGAATAATAGAAAATGTCCAAGATATCAAAATCCCTGATTTCTGGATCGTATGCACGATTAATGGTAGACACGATATACGAGAGAGAAACGTTGGGCTATTCAGTCTTTTAATTTTCATAATAAATACTAATTAAAACCGAATAATAGAAAATGTCCAAGATATCAAAATCCCTGATTTCTGGATCGTATGCACGATTAATGGTAGACACGATATACGAGAGAGGAACGTTGGGCTATTTGGAATTTTAATTTTCATATTCAATACTAATTAAAACCGAATAATAGAAAATGTCCAAGATATCAAAATCCCTGATTTCTGGATCGTATGCACGATTAATGGTAGACACGATATACGAGAGAGAAACGTTGGGCTTTTTTAAATTTTTAATTTTCATAATGAATACTAATTGAAACCGAATAATAGAAAATGTCTAAGATATCAAAATCCCTGATTTCTGGATCGTATGCACGATTAATGGTACACACGATATACGAGAGAGAAACGTCGGGCTATTTGAAATTTTAATTTTCATAATAAATACTAATTAAAACCGAACAACAGAAAATGTCTAAGATATCAAAATCCCTGATTTCTGGATCGTATGCACGATTAATGGTAGACACGATATACGAGAGAGAAACGTTGGGCTATTTGAACGTTTAATTTTCATAATTAATACTAATTAAAACCGAATAATAGAAAATGTCCAAGATATCAAAATCCCTGATTTCTGGATCGTATGCACGATTAATGGTAGACACGATATACGAGAGAGAAACGTTGGGCTATTCAGTCTTTTGATTTTCATAATAAATACTAATTAAAACCGAATAATAGAAAATGTCCAAGATATCAAAATCCCTGATTTCTGGATCGTATGCACGATTAATGGTATACACGATATACGAGAGAGAAACGTTGGGCTTTTTTTAATTTTCAATTTTCATAATAAATACTAATTAAAACCGAATACATAATAGAAAATGTCCAAGATATCAAAATCCCTGATTTCTGGATCGTATGCACGATTAATGGTAGACACGATATACGAGAGAGAAACGTTGGGCTATTTGGAATTTTAATTTTCATAATGAATACTAATTAAAACCGAATAATAGAAAATGTCTAAGATATCAAAATCCCTAATTTCTGAATCGTATGCACGATTAATGGTAGACACGATATACGAGAGAGAAACGTTGGGCTATTCGGAATTTTAATTTTCATATTCAATACTAATTAAAACCGAATAATAGAAAATGTCTAAGATATCAAAATCCCTGATATCTGGATCGTATGCACGATTAATGGTAGACACGATATACGAGGGAGAAACGTTGGGCTTTTTTAAATTTTTAATTTTCATAATGAATACTAATTGAAACCGAACAACAGAAAATGTCTAAGATATCAAAATCCCTGATTTCTGGATCGTATGCACGATTAATGGTAGACACGATATACGAGAGAGAAACGTTGGGCTATTCAGTCTTTTGATTTTCATAATAAATACTAATTAAAACCGAATAATAGAAAATGTCCAAGATATCAAAATCCCTGATTTCTGGATCGTATGCACGATTAATGGTATACACGATATACGAGAGAGAAACGTTGGGCTTTTTTTAATTTTCAATTTTCATAATAAATACTAATTAAAACCGAATACATAATAGAAAATGTCCAAGATATCAAAATCCCTGATTTCTGGATCGTATGCACGATTAATGGTAGACACGATATACGAGAGAGAAACGTTGGGCTATTTGGAATTTTAATTTTCATAATGAATACTAATTAAAACCGAATAATAGAAAATGTCTAAGATATCAAAATCCCTAATTTCTGAATCGTATGCACGATTAATGGTAGACACGATATACGAGAGAGAAACGTTGGGCTATTCGGAATTTTAATTTTCATATTCAATACTAATTAAAACCGAATAATAGAAAATGTCTAAGATATCAAAATCCCTGATATCTGGATCGTATGCACGATTAATGGTAGACACGATATACGAGGGAGAAACGTTGGGCTTTTTTAAATTTTTAATTTTCATAATGAATACTAATTGAAACCGAACAACAGAAAATGTCTAAGATATCAAAATCCCTGATTTCTGGATCGTATGCACGATTAATGGTAGACACGATATACGAGAGAGAAACGTTGGGCTATTCAGTCTTTTAATTTTCATAATAAATACTAATTAAAACCGAATAATAGAAAATGTCCAAGATATCAAAATCCCTGATTTCTGGATCGTATGCACGATTAATGGTAGACACGATATACGAGAGAGAAACGTTGGGCTATTTGAACGTTTAATTTTCATAATTAATACTAATTAAAACCGAATAATAGAAAATGTCCAAGATATCAAAATCCCTGATTTCTGGATCGTATGCACGATTAATGGTAGACACGATATACGAGAGAGAAACGTTGGGCTATTTGAACGTTTAATTTTCATAATTAATACTAATTAAAACCGAATAATAGAAAATGTCCAAGATATCAAAATCCCTGATTTCTGGATCGTATGCACGATTAATGGTAGACACGATATACGAGAGAGAAACGTTGGGCTATTCAGTCTTTTAATTTTCATAATAAATACTAATTAAAACCGAATAATAGAAAATGTCCAAGATATCAAAATCCCTGATTTCTGGATCGTATGCACGATTAATGGTAGACACGATATACGAGAGAGAAACGTTGGGCTATTCAGTCTTTTAATTTTCATAATAAATACTAATTAAAACCGAATAATAGAAAATGTCCAAGATATCAAAATCCCTGATTTCTGGATCGTATGCACGATTAATGGTAGACACGATATACGAGAGAGAAACGTTGGGCTATTTGAACGTTTAATTTTCATAATTAATACTAATTAAAACCGAATAATAGAAAATGTCCAAGATATCAAAATCCCTGATTTCTGGATCGTATGCACGATTAATGGTAGACACGATATACGAGAGAGAAACGTTGGGCTATTCAGTCTTTTAATTTTCATAATAAATACTAATTAAAACCGAATAATAGAAAATGTCCAAGATATCAAAATCCCTGATTTCTGGATCGTATGCACGATTAATGGTAGACACGATATACGAGAGAGGAACGTTGGGCTATTTGGAATTTTAATTTTCATATTCAATACTAATTAAAACCGAATAATAGAAAATGTCCAAGATATCAAAATCCCTGATTTCTGGATCGTATGCACGATTAATGGTAGACACGATATACGAGAGAGAAACGTTGGGCTATTTGAACGTTTAATTTTCATAATTAATACTAATTAAAACCGAATAATAGAAAATGTCCAAGATATCAAAATCCCTGATTTCTGGATCGTATGCACGATTAATGGTAGACACGATATACGAGAGAGAAACGTTGGGCTATTCAGTCTTTTAATTTTCATAATAAATACTAATTAAAACCGAATAATAGAAAATGTCCAAGATATCAAAATCCCTGATTTCTGGATCGTATGCACGATTAATGGTAGACACGATATACGAGAGAGGAACGTTGGGCTATTTGGAATTTTAATTTTCATATTCAATACTAATTAAAACCGAATAATAGAAAATGTCCAAGATATCAAAATCCCTGATTTCTGGATCGTATGCACGATTAATGGTAGACACGATATACGAGAGAGAAACGTTGGGCTATTTGAACGTTTAATTTTCATAATTAATACTAATTAAAACCGAATAATAGAAAATGTCCAAGATATCAAAATCCCTGATTTCTGGATCGTATGCACGATTAATGGTAGACACGATATACGAGAGAGAAACGTTGGGCTATTCAGTCTTTTAATTTTCATAATAAATACTAATTAAAACCGAATAATAGAAAATGTCCAAGATATCAAAATCCCTGATTTCTGGATCGTATGCACGATTAATGGTAGACACGATATACGAGAGAGGAACGTTGGGCTATTTGGAATTTTAATTTTCATATTCAATACTAATTAAAACCGAATAATAGAAAATGTCCAAGATATCAAAATCCCTGATTTCTGGATCGTATGCACGATTAATGGTAGACACGATATACGAGAGAGAAACGTTGGGCTATTTGAACGTTTAATTTTCATAATTAATACTAATTAAAACCGAATAATAGAAAATGTCCAAGATATCAAAATCCCTGATTTCTGGATCGTATGCACGATTAATGGTAGACACGATATACGAGAGAGAAACGTTGGGCTATTCAGTCTTTTAATTTTCATAATAAATACTAATTAAAACCGAATAATAGAAAATGTCCAAGATATCAAAATCCCTGATTTCTGGATCGTATGCACGATTAATGGTAGACACGATATACGAGAGAGGAACGTTGGGCTATTTGGAATTTTAATTTTCATATTCAATACTAATTAAAACCGAATAATAGAAAATGTCCAAGATATCAAAATCCCTGATTTCTGGATCGTATGCACGATTAATGGTAGACACGATATACGAGAGAGAAACGTTGGGCTATTCAGTCTTTTAATTTTCATAATAAATACTAATTAAAACCGAATAATAGAAAATGTCCAAGATATCAAAATCCCTGATTTCTGGATCGTATGCACGATTAATGGTAGACACGATATACGAGAGAGAAACGTTGGGCTATTCAGTCTTTTAATTTTCATAATAAATACTAATTAAAACCGAATAATAGAAAATGTCCAAGATATCAAAATCCCTGATTTCTGGATCGTATGCACGATTAATGGTAGACACGATATACGAGAGAGAAACGTTGGGCTATTTGAACGTTTAATTTTCATAATTAATACTAATTAAAACCGAATAATAGAAAATGTCCAAGATATCAAAATCCCTGATTTCTGGATCGTATGCACGATTAATGGTAGACACGATATACGAGAGAGAAACGTTGGGCTATTCAGTCTTTTAATTTTCATAATAAATACTAATTAAAACCGAATAATAGAAAATGTCCAAGATATCAAAATCCCTGATTTCTGGATCGTATGCACGATTAATGGTAGACACGATATACGAGAGAGGAACGTTGGGCTATTTGGAATTTTAATTTTCATATTCAATACTAATTAAAACCGAATAATAGAAAATGTCCAAGATATCAAAATCCCTGATTTCTGGATCGTATGCACGATTAATGGTAGACACGATATACGAGAGAGAAACGTTGGGCTATTTGAACGTTTAATTTTCATAATTAATACTAATTAAAACCGAATAATAGAAAATGTCCAAGATATCAAAATCCCTGATTTCTGGATCGTATGCACGATTAATGGTAGACACGATATACGAGAGAGAAACGTTGGGCTATTCAGTCTTTTAATTTTCATAATAAATACTAATTAAAACCGAATAATAGAAAATGTCCAAGATATCAAAATCCCTGATTTCTGGATCGTATGCACGATTAATGGTAGACACGATATACGAGAGAGGAACGTTGGGCTATTTGGAATTTTAATTTTCATATTCAATACTAATTAAAACCGAATAATAGAAAATGTCCAAGATATCAAAATCCCTGATTTCTGGATCGTATGCACGATTAATGGTAGACACGATATACGAGAGAGAAACGTTGGGCTATTTGAACGTTTAATTTTCATAATTAATACTAATTAAAACCGAATAATAGAAAATGTCCAAGATATCAAAATCCCTGATTTCTGGATCGTATGCACGATTAATGGTAGACACGATATACGAGAGAGAAACGTTGGGCTATTCAGTCTTTTAATTTTCATAATAAATACTAATTAAAACCGAATAATAGAAAATGTCCAAGATATCAAAATCCCTGATTTCTGGATCGTATGCACGATTAATGGTAGACACGATATACGAGAGAGGAACGTTGGGCTATTTGGAATTTTAATTTTCATATTCAATACTAATTAAAACCGAATAATAGAAAATGTCCAAGATATCAAAATCCCTGATTTCTGGATCGTATGCACGATTAATGGTAGACACGATATACGAGAGAGAAACGTTGGGCTATTTGAACGTTTAATTTTCATAATTAATACTAATTAAAACCGAATAATAGAAAATGTCCAAGATATCAAAATCCCTGATTTCTGGATCGTATGCACGATTAATGGTAGACACGATATACGAGAGAGAAACGTTGGGCTATTCAGTCTTTTAATTTTCATAATAAATACTAATTAAAACCGAATAATAGAAAATGTCCAAGATATCAAAATCCCTGATTTCTGGATCGTATGCACGATTAATGGTAGACACGATATACGAGAGAGAAACGTTGGGCTTTTTTAAATTTTTAATTTTCATAATGAATACTAATTGAAACCGAATAATAGAAAATGTCTAAGATATCAAAATCCCTGATTTCTGGATCGTATGCACGATTAATGGTAGACACGATATACGAGAGAGAAACGTTGGGCTATTTGAACGTTTAATTTTCATAATTAATACTAATTAAAACCGAATAATAGAAAATGTCCAAGATATCAAAATCCCTGATTTCTGGATCGTATGCACGATTAATGGTAGACACGATATACGAGAGAGAAACGTTGGGCTATTCAGTCTTTTGATTTTCATAATAAATACTAATTAAAACCGAATAATAGAAAATGTCCAAGATATCAAAATCCCTGATTTCTGGATCGTATGCACGATTAATGGTATACACGATATACGAGAGAGAAACGTTGGGCTTTTTTTAATTTTCAATTTTCATAATAAATACTAATTAAAACCGAATACATAATAGAAAATGTCCAAGATATCAAAATCCCTGATTTCTGGATCGTATGCACGATTAATGGTAGACACGATATACGAGAGAGAAACGTTGGGCTATTTGGAATTTTAATTTTCATAATGAATACTAATTAAAACCGAATAATAGAAAATGTCTAAGATATCAAAATCCCTAATTTCTGAATCGTATGCACGATTAATGGTAGACACGATATACGAGAGAGAAACGTTGGGCTATTCGGAATTTTAATTTTCATATTCAATACTAATTAAAACCGAATAATAGAAAATGTCTAAGATATCAAAATCCCTGATATCTGGATCGTATGCACGATTAATGGTAGACACGATATACGAGGGAGAAACGTTGGGCTTTTTTAAATTTTTAATTTTCATAATGAATACTAATTGAAACCGAACAACAGAAAATGTCTAAGATATCAAAATCCCTGATTTCTGGATCGTATGCACGATTAATGGTAGACACGATATACGAGAGAGAAACGTTGGGCTATTCAGTCTTTTGATTTTCATAATAAATACTAATTAAAACCGAATAATAGAAAATGTCCAAGATATCAAAATCCCTGATTTCTGGATCGTATGCACGATTAATGGTATACACGATATACGAGAGAGAAACGTTGGGCTTTTTTTAATTTTCAATTTTCATAATAAATACTAATTAAAACCGAATACATAATAGAAAATGTCCAAGATATCAAAATCCCTGATTTCTGGATCGTATGCACGATTAATGGTAGACACGATATACGAGAGAGAAACGTTGGGCTATTTGGAATTTTAATTTTCATAATGAATACTAATTAAAACCGAATAATAGAAAATGTCTAAGATATCAAAATCCCTAATTTCTGAATCGTATGCACGATTAATGGTAGACACGATATACGAGAGAGAAACGTTGGGCTATTCGGAATTTTAATTTTCATATTCAATACTAATTAAAACCGAATAATAGAAAATGTCTAAGATATCAAAATCCCTGATATCTGGATCGTATGCACGATTAATGGTAGACACGATATACGAGGGAGAAACGTTGGGCTTTTTTAAATTTTTAATTTTCATAATGAATACTAATTGAAACCGAACAACAGAAAATGTCTAAGATATCAAAATCCCTGATTTCTGGATCGTATGCACGATTAATGGTAGACACGATATACGAGAGAGAAACGTTGGGCTATTCAGTCTTTTAATTTTCATAATAAATACTAATTAAAACCGAATAATAGAAAATGTCCAAGATATCAAAATCCCTGATTTCTGGATCGTATGCACGATTAATGGTAGACACGATATACGAGAGAGAAACGTTGGGCTATTTGAACGTTTAATTTTCATAATTAATACTAATTAAAACCGAATAATAGAAAATGTCCAAGATATCAAAATCCCTGATTTCTGGATCGTATGCACGATTAATGGTAGACACGATATACGAGAGAGAAACGTTGGGCTATTTGAACGTTTAATTTTCATAATTAATACTAATTAAAACCGAATAATAGAAAATGTCCAAGATATCAAAATCCCTGATTTCTGGATCGTATGCACGATTAATGGTAGACACGATATACGAGAGAGAAACGTTGGGCTATTCAGTCTTTTAATTTTCATAATAAATACTAATTAAAACCGAATAATAGAAAATGTCCAAGATATCAAAATCCCTGATTTCTGGATCGTATGCACGATTAATGGTAGACACGATATACGAGAGAGAAACGTTGGGCTATTCAGTCTTTTAATTTTCATAATAAATACTAATTAAAACCGAATAATAGAAAATGTCCAAGATATCAAAATCCCTGATTTCTGGATCGTATGCACGATTAATGGTAGACACGATATACGAGAGAGAAACGTTGGGCTATTTGAACGTTTAATTTTCATAATTAATACTAATTAAAACCGAATAATAGAAAATGTCCAAGATATCAAAATCCCTGATTTCTGGATCGTATGCACGATTAATGGTAGACACGATATACGAGAGAGAAACGTTGGGCTATTCAGTCTTTTAATTTTCATAATAAATACTAATTAAAACCGAATAATAGAAAATGTCCAAGATATCAAAATCCCTGATTTCTGGATCGTATGCACGATTAATGGTAGACACGATATACGAGAGAGAAACGTTGGGCTATTTGAACGTTTAATTTTCATAATTAATACTAATTAAAACCGAATAATAGAAAATGTCCAAGATATCAAAATCCCTGATTTCTGGATCGTATGCACGATTAATGGTAGACACGATATACGAGAGAGAAACGTTGGGCTATTCAGTCTTTTAATTTTCATAATAAATACTAATTAAAACCGAATAATAGAAAATGTCCAAGATATCAAAATCCCTGATTTCTGGATCGTATGCACGATTAATGGTAGACACGATATACGAGAGAGGAACGTTGGGCTATTTGGAATTTTAATTTTCATATTCAATACTAATTAAAACCGAATAATAGAAAATGTCCAAGATATCAAAATCCCTGATTTCTGGATCGTATGCACGATTAATGGTAGACACGATATACGAGAGAGAAACGTTGGGCTATTCAGTCTTTTAATTTTCATAATAAATACTAATTAAAACCGAATAATAGAAAATGTCCAAGATATCAAAATCCCTGATTTCTGGATCGTATGCACGATTAATGGTAGACACGATATACGAGAGAGGAACGTTGGGCTATTTGGAATTTTAATTTTCATATTCAATACTAATTAAAACCGAATAATAGAAAATGTCCAAGATATCAAAATCCCTGATTTCTGGATCGTATGCACGATTAATGGTAGACACGATATACGAGAGAGAAACGTTGGGCTATTTGAACGTTTAATTTTCATAATTAATACTAATTAAAACCGAATAATAGAAAATGTCCAAGATATCAAAATCCCTGATTTCTGGATCGTATGCACGATTAATGGTAGACACGATATACGAGAGAGAAACGTTGGGCTATTCAGTCTTTTAATTTTCATAATAAATACTAATTAAAACCGAATAATAGAAAATGTCCAAGATATCAAAATCCCTGATTTCTGGATCGTATGCACGATTAATGGTAGACACGATATACGAGAGAGGAACGTTGGGCTATTTGGAATTTTAATTTTCATATTCAATACTAATTAAAACCGAATAATAGAAAATGTCCAAGATATCAAAATCCCTGATTTCTGGATCGTATGCACGATTAATGGTAGACACGATATACGAGAGAGAAACGTTGGGCTATTCAGTCTTTTAATTTTCATAATAAATACTAATTAAAACCGAATAATAGAAAATGTCCAAGATATCAAAATCCCTGATTTCTGGATCGTATGCACGATTAATGGTAGACACGATATACGAGAGAGGAACGTTGGGCTATTTGGAATTTTAATTTTCATATTCAATACTAATTAAAACCGAATAATAGAAAATGTCCAAGATATCAAAATCCCTGATTTCTGGATCGTATGCACGATTAATGGTAGACACGATATACGAGAGAGAAACGTTGGGCTATTTGAACGTTTAATTTTCATAATTAATACTAATTAAAACCGAATAATAGAAAATGTCCAAGATATCAAAATCCCTGATTTCTGGATCGTATGCACGATTAATGGTAGACACGATATACGAGAGAGAAACGTTGGGCTATTCAGTCTTTTGATTTTCATAATAAATACTAATTAAAACCGAATAATAGAAAATGTCCAAGATATCAAAATCCCTGATTTCTGGATCGTATGCACGATTAATGGTAGACACGATATACGAGAGAGAAACGTTGGGCTATTCAGTCTTTTGATTTTCATAATAAATACTAATTAAAACCGAATAATAGAAAATGTCCAAGATATCAAAATCCCTGATTTCTGGATCGTATGCACGATTAATGGTATACACGATATACGAGAGAGAAACGTTGGGCTTTTTTTAATTTTCAATTTTCATAATAAATACTAATTAAAACCGAATACATAATAGAAAATGTCCAAGATATCAAAATCCCTGATTTCTGGATCGTATGCACGATTAATGGTAGACACGATATACGAGAGAGAAACGTTGGGCTATTCAGTCTTTTGATTTTCATAATAAATACTAATTAAAACCGAATAATAGAAAATGTCCAAGATATCAAAATCCCTGATTTCTGGATCGTATGCACGATTAATGGTAGACACGATATACGAGAGAGAAACGTTGGGCTATTCAGTCTTTTGATTTTCATAATAAATACTAATTAAAACCGAATAATAGAAAATGTCCAAGATATCAAAATCCCTGATTTCTGGATCGTATGCACGATTAATGGTATACACGATATACGAGAGAGAAACGTTGGGCTTTTTTTAATTTTCAATTTTCATAATAAATACTAATTAAAACCGAATACATAATAGAAAATGTCCAAGATATCAAAATCCCTGATTTCTGGATCGTATGCACGATTAATGGTAGACACGATATACGAGAGAGAAACGTTGGGCTATTCAGTCTTTTGATTTTCATAATAAATACTAATTAAAACCGAATAATAGAAAATGTCCAAGATATCAAAATCCCTGATTTCTGGATCGTATGCACGATTAATGGTAGACACGATATACGAGAGAGAAACGTCGGGCTATTTGAAATTTTAATTTTCATAATAAATACTAATTAAAACCGAACAACAGAAAATGTCTAAGATATCAAAATCCCTGATTTCTGGATCGTATGCACGATTAATGGTAGACACGATATACGAGAGAGAAACGTTGGGCTATTTGAACGTTTAATTTTCATAATTAATACTAATTAAAACCGAATAATAGAAAATGTCCAAGATATCAAAATCCCTGATTTCTGGATCGTATGCACGATTAATGGTAGACACGATATACGAGAGAGGAACGTTGGGCTATTTGGAATTTTAATTTTCATATTCAATACTAATTAAAACCGAATAATAGAAAATGTCCAAGATATCAAAATCCCTGATTTCTGGATCGTATGCACGATTAATGGTAGACACGATATACGAGAGAGAAACGTTGGGCTATTTGAACGTTTAATTTTCATAATTAATACTAATTAAAACCGAATAATAGAAAATGTCCAAGATATCAAAATCCCTGATTTCTGGATCGTATGCACGATTAATGGTAGACACGATATACGAGAGAGAAACGTTGGGCTATTCAGTCTTTTAATTTTCATAATAAATACTAATTAAAACCGAATAATAGAAAATGTCCAAGATATCAAAATCCCTGATTTCTGGATCGTATGCACGATTAATGGTAGACACGATATACGAGAGAGGAACGTTGGGCTATTTGGAATTTTAATTTTCATATTCAATACTAATTAAAACCGAATAATAGAAAATGTCCAAGATATCAAAATCCCTGATTTCTGGATCGTATGCACGATTAATGGTAGACACGATATACGAGAGAGAAACGTCGGGCTATTTGAAATTTTAATTTTCATAATAAATACTAATTAAAACCGAACAACAGAAAATGTCTAAGATATCAAAATCCCTGATTTCTGGATCGTATGCACGATTAATGGTAGACACGATATACGAGAGAGAAACGTTGGGCTATTTGAACGTTTAATTTTCATAATTAATACTAATTAAAACCGAATAATAGAAAATGTCCAAGATATCAAAATCCCTGATTTCTGGATCGTATGCACGATTAATGGTAGACACGATATACGAGAGAGAAACGTTGGGCTATTCAGTCTTTTAATTTTCATAATAAATACTAATTAAAACCGAATAATAGAAAATGTCCAAGATATCAAAATCCCTGATTTCTGGATCGTATGCACGATTAATGGTAGACACGATATACGAGAGAGGAACGTTGGGCTATTTGGAATTTTAATTTTCATATTCAATACTAATTAAAACCGAATAATAGAAAATGTCCAAGATATCAAAATCCCTGATTTCTGGATCGTATGCACGATTAATGGTAGACACGATATACGAGAGAGAAACGTTGGGCTATTTGAACGTTTAATTTTCATAATTAATACTAATTAAAACCGAATAATAGAAAATGTCCAAGATATCAAAATCCCTGATTTCTGGATCGTATGCACGATTAATGGTAGACACGATATACGAGAGAGAAACGTTGGGCTATTCAGTCTTTTAATTTTCATAATAAATACTAATTAAAACCGAATAATAGAAAATGTCCAAGATATCAAAATCCCTGATTTCTGGATCGTATGCACGATTAATGGTAGACACGATATACGAGAGAGGAACGTTGGGCTATTTGGAATTTTAATTTTCATATTCAATACTAATTAAAACCGAATAATAGAAAATGTCCAAGATATCAAAATCCCTGATTTCTGGATCGTATGCACGATTAATGGTAGACACGATATACGAGAGAGAAACGTTGGGCTATTCAGTCTTTTAATTTTCATAATAAATACTAATTAAAACCGAATAATAGAAAATGTCCAAGATATCAAAATCCCTGATTTCTGGATCGTATGCACGATTAATGGTAGACACGATATACGAGAGAGGAACGTTGGGCTATTTGGAATTTTAATTTTCATATTCAATACTAATTAAAACCGAATAATAGAAAATGTCCAAGATATCAAAATCCCTGATTTCTGGATCGTATGCACGATTAATGGTAGACACGATATACGAGAGAGAAACGTTGGGCTATTTGAACGTTTAATTTTCATAATTAATACTAATTAAAACCGAATAATAGAAAATGTCCAAGATATCAAAATCCCTGATTTCTGGATCGTATGCACGATTAATGGTAGACACGATATACGAGAGAGAAACGTTGGGCTATTCAGTCTTTTGATTTTCATAATAAATACTAATTAAAACCGAATAATAGAAAATGTCCAAGATATCAAAATCCCTGATTTCTGGATCGTATGCACGATTAATGGTAGACACGATATACGAGAGAGAAACGTTGGGCTATTCAGTCTTTTGATTTTCATAATAAATACTAATTAAAACCGAATAATAGAAAATGTCCAAGATATCAAAATCCCTGATTTCTGGATCGTATGCACGATTAATGGTATACACGATATACGAGAGAGAAACGTTGGGCTTTTTTTAATTTTCAATTTTCATAATAAATACTAATTAAAACCGAATACATAATAGAAAATGTCCAAGATATCAAAATCCCTGATTTCTGGATCGTATGCACGATTAATGGTAGACACGATATACGAGAGAGAAACGTTGGGCTATTCAGTCTTTTGATTTTCATAATAAATACTAATTAAAACCGAATAATAGAAAATGTCCAAGATATCAAAATCCCTGATTTCTGGATCGTATGCACGATTAATGGTAGACACGATATACGAGAGAGAAACGTTGGGCTATTCAGTCTTTTGATTTTCATAATAAATACTAATTAAAACCGAATAATAGAAAATGTCCAAGATATCAAAATCCCTGATTTCTGGATCGTATGCACGATTAATGGTATACACGATATACGAGAGAGAAACGTTGGGCTTTTTTTAATTTTCAATTTTCATAATAAATACTAATTAAAACCGAATACATAATAGAAAATGTCCAAGATATCAAAATCCCTGATTTCTGGATCGTATGCACGATTAATGGTAGACACGATATACGAGAGAGAAACGTTGGGCTATTCAGTCTTTTGATTTTCATAATAAATACTAATTAAAACCGAATAATAGAAAATGTCCAAGATATCAAAATCCCTGATTTCTGGATCGTATGCACGATTAATGGTAGACACGATATACGAGAGAGAAACGTTGGGCTATTCAGTCTTTTGATTTTCATAATAAATACTAATTAAAACCGAATAATAGAAAATGTCCAAGATATCAAAATCCCTGATTTCTGGATCGTATGCACGATTAATGGTATACACGATATACGAGAGAGAAACGTTGGGCTTTTTTTAATTTTCAATTTTCATAATAAATACTAATTAAAACCGAATACATAATAGAAAATGTCCAAGATATCAAAATCCCTGATTTCTGGATCGTATGCACGATTAATGGTATACACGATATACGAGAGAGAAACGTTGGGCTTTTTTTAATTTTCAATTTTCATAATAAATACTAATTAAAACCGAATACATAATAGAAAATGTCCAAGATATCAAAATCCCTGATTTCTGGATCGTATGCACGATTAATGGTAGACACGATATACGAGAGAGAAACGTTGGGCTATTTGAACGTTTAATTTTCATAATTAATACTAATTAAAACCGAATAATAGAAAATGTCCAAGATATCAAAATCCCTGATTTCTGGATCGTATGCACGATTAATGGTAGACACGATATACGAGAGAGAAACGTTGGGCTATTCAGTCTTTTGATTTTCATAATAAATACTAATTAAAACCGAATAATAGAAAATGTCCAAGATATCAAAATCCCTGATTTCTGGATCGTATGCACGATTAATGGTATACACGATATACGAGAGAGAAACGTTGGGCTTTTTTTAATTTTCAATTTTCATAATAAATACTAATTAAAACCGAATACATAATAGAAAATGTCCAAGATATCAAAATCCCTGATTTCTGGATCGTATGCACGATTAATGGTAGACACGATATACGAGAGAGAAACGTTGGGCTATTCAGTCTTTTGATTTTCATAATAAATACTAATTAAAACCGAATAATAGAAAATGTCCAAGATATCAAAATCCCTGATTTCTGGATCGTATGCACGATTAATGGTAGACACGATATACGAGAGAGAAACGTTGGGCTATTCAGTCTTTTGATTTTCATAATAAATACTAATTAAAACCGAATAATAGAAAATGTCCAAGATATCAAAATCCCTGATTTCTGGATCGTATGCACGATTAATGGTAGACACGATATACGAGAGAGAAACGTTGGGCTATTTGAACGTTTAATTTTCATAATTAATACTAATTAAAACCGAATAATAGAAAATGTCCAAGATATCAAAATCCCTGATTTCTGGATCGTATGCACGATTAATGGTAGACACGATATACGAGAGAGAAACGTTGGGCTATTCAGTCTTTTAATTTTCATAATAAATACTAATTAAAACCGAATAATAGAAAATGTCCAAGATATCAAAATCCCTGATTTCTGGATCGTATGCACGATTAATGGTAGACACGATATACGAGAGAGGAACGTTGGGCTATTTGGAATTTTAATTTTCATATTCAATACTAATTAAAACCGAATAATAGAAAATGTCCAAGATATCAAAATCCCTGATTTCTGGATCGTATGCACGATTAATGGTAGACACGATATACGAGAGAGAAACGTTGGGCTATTTGAACGTTTAATTTTCATAATTAATACTAATTAAAACCGAATAATAGAAAATGTCCAAGATATCAAAATCCCTGATTTCTGGATCGTATGCACGATTAATGGTAGACACGATATACGAGAGAGAAACGTTGGGCTATTCAGTCTTTTGATTTTCATAATAAATACTAATTAAAACCGAATAATAGAAAATGTCCAAGATATCAAAATCCCTGATTTCTGGATCGTATGCACGATTAATGGTATACACGATATACGAGAGAGAAACGTTGGGCTTTTTTTAATTTTCAATTTTCATAATAAATACTAATTAAAACCGAATACATAATAGAAAATGTCCAAGATATCAAAATCCCTGATTTCTGGATCGTATGCACGATTAATGGTAGACACGATATACGAGAGAGAAACGTTGGGCTATTCAGTCTTTTGATTTTCATAATAAATACTAATTAAAACCGAATAATAGAAAATGTCCAAGATATCAAAATCCCTGATTTCTGGATCGTATGCACGATTAATGGTAGACACGATATACGAGAGAGAAACGTTGGGCTATTCAGTCTTTTGATTTTCATAATAAATACTAATTAAAACCGAATAATAGAAAATGTCCAAGATATCAAAATCCCTGATTTCTGGATCGTATGCACGATTAATGGTAGACACGATATACGAGAGAGAAACGTTGGGCTATTTGAACGTTTAATTTTCATAATTAATACTAATTAAAACCGAATAATAGAAAATGTCCAAGATATCAAAATCCCTGATTTCTGGATCGTATGCACGATTAATGGTAGACACGATATACGAGAGAGAAACGTTGGGCTATTCAGTCTTTTAATTTTCATAATAAATACTAATTAAAACCGAATAATAGAAAATGTCCAAGATATCAAAATCCCTGATTTCTGGATCGTATGCACGATTAATGGTAGACACGATATACGAGAGAGGAACGTTGGGCTATTTGGAATTTTAATTTTCATATTCAATACTAATTAAAACCGAATAATAGAAAATGTCCAAGATATCAAAATCCCTGATTTCTGGATCGTATGCACGATTAATGGTAGACACGATATACGAGAGAGAAACGTTGGGCTATTTGAACGTTTAATTTTCATAATTAATACTAATTAAAACCGAATAATAGAAAATGTCCAAGATATCAAAATCCCTGATTTCTGGATCGTATGCACGATTAATGGTAGACACGATATACGAGAGAGAAACGTTGGGCTATTCAGTCTTTTAATTTTCATAATAAATACTAATTAAAACCGAATAATAGAAAATGTCCAAGATATCAAAATCCCTGATTTCTGGATCGTATGCACGATTAATGGTAGACACGATATACGAGAGAGGAACGTTGGGCTATTTGGAATTTTAATTTTCATATTCAATACTAATTAAAACCGAATAATAGAAAATGTCCAAGATATCAAAATCCCTGATTTCTGGATCGTATGCACGATTAATGGTAGACACGATATACGAGAGAGAAACGTCGGGCTATTTGAAATTTTAATTTTCATAATAAATACTAATTAAAACCGAATAATAGAAAATGTCCAAGATATCAAAATCCCTGATTTCTGGATCGTATGCACGATTAATGGTAGACACGATATACGAGAGAGGAACGTTGGGCTATTTGGAATTTTAATTTTCATATTCAATACTAATTAAAACCGAATAATAGAAAATGTCCAAGATATCAAAATCCCTGATTTCTGGATCGTATGCACGATTAATGGTAGACACGATATACGAGAGAGAAACGTTGGGCTATTCAGTCTTTTGATTTTCATAATAAATACTAATTAAAACCGAATAATAGAAAATGTCCAAGATATCAAAATCCCTGATTTCTGGATCGTATGCACGATTAATGGTATACACGATATACGAGAGAGAAACGTTGGGCTTTTTTTAATTTTCAATTTTCATAATAAATACTAATTAAAACCGAATACATAATAGAAAATGTCCAAGATATCAAAATCCCTGATTTCTGGATCGTATGCACGATTAATGGTAGACACGATATACGAGAGAGAAACGTTGGGCTATTTGAACGTTTAATTTTCATAATTAATACTAATTAAAACCGAATAATAGAAAATGTCCAAGATATCAAAATCCCTGATTTCTGGATCGTATGCACGATTAATGGTAGACACGATATACGAGAGAGAAACGTTGGGCTATTCAGTCTTTTAATTTTCATAATAAATACTAATTAAAACCGAATAATAGAAAATGTCCAAGATATCAAAATCCCTGATTTCTGGATCGTATGCACGATTAATGGTAGACACGATATACGAGAGAGGAACGTTGGGCTATTTGGAATTTTAATTTTCATATTCAATACTAATTAAAACCGAATAATAGAAAATGTCCAAGATATCAAAATCCCTGATTTCTGGATCGTATGCACGATTAATGGTAGACACGATATACGAGAGAGAAACGTCGGGCTATTTGAAATTTTAATTTTCATAATAAATACTAATTAAAACCGAACAACAGAAAATGTCTAAGATATCAAAATCCCTGATTTCTGGATCGTATGCACGATTAATGGTAGACACGATATACGAGAGAGAAACGTTGGGCTATTTGAACGTTTAATTTTCATAATTAATACTAATTAAAACCGAATAATAGAAAATGTCCAAGATATCAAAATCCCTGATTTCTGGATCGTATGCACGATTAATGGTAGACACGATATACGAGAGAGGAACGTTGGGCTATTTGGAATTTTAATTTTCATATTCAATACTAATTAAAACCGAATAATAGAAAATGTCCAAGATATCAAAATCCCTGATTTCTGGATCGTATGCACGATTAATGGTAGACACGATATACGAGAGAGAAACGTCGGGCTATTTGAAATTTTAATTTTCATAATAAATACTAATTAAAACCGAACAACAGAAAATGTCTAAGATATCAAAATCCCTGATTTCTGGATCGTATGCACGATTAATGGTAGACACGATATACGAGAGAGAAACGTTGGGCTATTTGAACGTTTAATTTTCATAATTAATACTAATTAAAACCGAATAATAGAAAATGTCCAAGATATCAAAATCCCTGATTTCTGGATCGTATGCACGATTAATGGTAGACACGATATACGAGAGAGAAACGTTGGGCTATTTGAACGTTTAATTTTCATAATTAATACTAATTAAAACCGAATAATAGAAAATGTCCAAGATATCAAAATCCCTGATTTCTGGATCGTATGCACGATTAATGGTAGACACGATATACGAGAGAGGAACGTTGGGCTATTTGGAATTTTAATTTTCATATTCAATACTAATTAAAACCGAATAATAGAAAATGTCCAAGATATCAAAATCCCTGATTTCTGGATCGTATGCACGATTAATGGTAGACACGATATACGAGAGAGAAACGTTGGGCTATTCAGTCTTTTGATTTTCATAATAAATACTAATTAAAACCGAATAATAGAAAATGTCCAAGATATCAAAATCCCTGATTTCTGGATCGTATGCACGATTAATGGTATACACGATATACGAGAGAGAAACGTTGGGCTTTTTTTAATTTTCAATTTTCATAATAAATACTAATTAAAACCGAATACATAATAGAAAATGTCCAAGATATCAAAATCCCTGATTTCTGGATCGTATGCACGATTAATGGTAGACACGATATACGAGAGAGAAACGTTGGGCTATTTGAACGTTTAATTTTCATAATTAATACTAATTAAAACCGAATAATAGAAAATGTCCAAGATATCAAAATCCCTGATTTCTGGATCGTATGCACGATTAATGGTAGACACGATATACGAGAGAGAAACGTTGGGCTATTCAGTCTTTTAATTTTCATAATAAATACTAATTAAAACCGAATAATAGAAAATGTCCAAGATATCAAAATCCCTGATTTCTGGATCGTATGCACGATTAATGGTAGACACGATATACGAGAGAGGAACGTTGGGCTATTTGGAATTTTAATTTTCATATTCAATACTAATTAAAACCGAATAATAGAAAATGTCCAAGATATCAAAATCCCTGATTTCTGGATCGTATGCACGATTAATGGTAGACACGATATACGAGAGAGAAACGTCGGGCTATTTGAAATTTTAATTTTCATAATAAATACTAATTAAAACCGAACAACAGAAAATGTCTAAGATATCAAAATCCCTGATTTCTGGATCGTATGCACGATTAATGGTAGACACGATATACGAGAGAGAAACGTTGGGCTATTTGAACGTTTAATTTTCATAATTAATACTAATTAAAACCGAATAATAGAAAATGTCCAAGATATCAAAATCCCTGATTTCTGGATCGTATGCACGATTAATGGTAGACACGATATACGAGAGAGGAACGTTGGGCTATTTGGAATTTTAATTTTCATATTCAATACTAATTAAAACCGAATAATAGAAAATGTCCAAGATATCAAAATCCCTGATTTCTGGATCGTATGCACGATTAATGGTAGACACGATATACGAGAGAGAAACGTCGGGCTATTTGAAATTTTAATTTTCATAATAAATACTAATTAAAACCGAACAACAGAAAATGTCTAAGATATCAAAATCCCTGATTTCTGGATCGTATGCACGATTAATGGTAGACACGATATACGAGAGAGAAACGTTGGGCTATTTGAACGTTTAATTTTCATAATTAATACTAATTAAAACCGAATAATAGAAAATGTCCAAGATATCAAAATCCCTGATTTCTGGATCGTATGCACGATTAATGGTAGACACGATATACGAGAGAGAAACGTTGGGCTATTCAGTCTTTTAATTTTCATAATAAATACTAATTAAAACCGAATAATAGAAAATGTCCAAGATATCAAAATCCCTGATTTCTGGATCGTATGCACGATTAATGGTAGACACGATATACGAGAGAGGAACGTTGGGCTATTTGGAATTTTAATTTTCATATTCAATACTAATTAAAACCGAATAATAGAAAATGTCCAAGATATCAAAATCCCTGATTTCTGGATCGTATGCACGATTAATGGTAGACACGATATACGAGAGAGAAACGTTGGGCTATTCAGTCTTTTAATTTTCATAATAAATACTAATTAAAACCGAATAATAGAAAATGTCCAAGATATCAAAATCCCTGATTTCTGGATCGTATGCACGATTAATGGTAGACACGATATACGAGAGAGGAACGTTGGGCTATTTGGAATTTTAATTTTCATATTCAATACTAATTAAAACCGAATAATAGAAAATGTCCAAGATATCAAAATCCCTGATTTCTGGATCGTATGCACGATTAATGGTAGACACGATATACGAGAGAGAAACGTTGGGCTATTTGAACGTTTAATTTTCATAATTAATACTAATTAAAACCGAATAATAGAAAATGTCCAAGATATCAAAATCCCTGATTTCTGGATCGTATGCACGATTAATGGTAGACACGATATACGAGAGAGGAACGTTGGGCTATTTGGAATTTTAATTTTCATATTCAATACTAATTAAAACCGAATAATAGAAAATGTCCAAGATATCAAAATCCCTGATTTCTGGATCGTATGCACGATTAATGGTAGACACGATATACGAGAGAGAAACGTTGGGCTATTCAGTCTTTTAATTTTCATAATAAATACTAATTAAAACCGAATAATAGAAAATGTCCAAGATATCAAAATCCCTGATTTCTGGATCGTATGCACGATTAATGGTAGACACGATATACGAGAGAGGAACGTTGGGCTATTTGGAATTTTAATTTTCATATTCAATACTAATTAAAACCGAATAATAGAAAATGTCCAAGATATCAAAATCCCTGATTTCTGGATCGTATGCACGATTAATGGTAGACACGATATACGAGAGAGAAACGTTGGGCTATTTGAACGTTTAATTTTCATAATTAATACTAATTAAAACCGAATAATAGAAAATGTCCAAGATATCAAAATCCCTGATTTCTGGATCGTATGCACGATTAATGGTATACACGATATACGAGAGAGAAACGTTGGGCTTTTTTTAATTTTCAATTTTCATAATAAATACTAATTAAAACCGAATACATAATAGAAAATGTCCAAGATATCAAAATCCCTGATTTCTGGATCGTATGCACGATTAATGGTATACACGATATACGAGAGAGAAACGTTGGGCTTTTTTTAATTTTCAATTTTCATAATAAATACTAATTAAAACCGAATACATAATAGAAAATGTCCAAGATATCAAAATCCCTGATTTCTGGATCGTATGCACGATTAATGGTAGACACGATATACGAGAGAGAAACGTTGGGCTATTTGAACGTTTAATTTTCATAATTAATACTAATTAAAACCGAATAATAGAAAATGTCCAAGATATCAAAATCCCTGATTTCTGGATCGTATGCACGATTAATGGTAGACACGATATACGAGAGAGAAACGTTGGGCTATTCAGTCTTTTGATTTTCATAATAAATACTAATTAAAACCGAATAATAGAAAATGTCCAAGATATCAAAATCCCTGATTTCTGGATCGTATGCACGATTAATGGTATACACGATATACGAGAGAGAAACGTTGGGCTTTTTTTAATTTTCAATTTTCATAATAAATACTAATTAAAACCGAATACATAATAGAAAATGTCCAAGATATCAAAATCCCTGATTTCTGGATCGTATGCACGATTAATGGTAGACACGATATACGAGAGAGAAACGTTGGGCTATTCAGTCTTTTGATTTTCATAATAAATACTAATTAAAACCGAATAATAGAAAATGTCCAAGATATCAAAATCCCTGATTTCTGGATCGTATGCACGATTAATGGTAGACACGATATACGAGAGAGAAACGTTGGGCTATTCAGTCTTTTGATTTTCATAATAAATACTAATTAAAACCGAATAATAGAAAATGTCCAAGATATCAAAATCCCTGATTTCTGGATCGTATGCACGATTAATGGTAGACACGATATACGAGAGAGAAACGTTGGGCTATTTGAACGTTTAATTTTCATAATTAATACTAATTAAAACCGAATAATAGAAAATGTCCAAGATATCAAAATCCCTGATTTCTGGATCGTATGCACGATTAATGGTAGACACGATATACGAGAGAGAAACGTTGGGCTATTCAGTCTTTTAATTTTCATAATAAATACTAATTAAAACCGAATAATAGAAAATGTCCAAGATATCAAAATCCCTGATTTCTGGATCGTATGCACGATTAATGGTAGACACGATATACGAGAGAGGAACGTTGGGCTATTTGGAATTTTAATTTTCATATTCAATACTAATTAAAACCGAATAATAGAAAATGTCCAAGATATCAAAATCCCTGATTTCTGGATCGTATGCACGATTAATGGTAGACACGATATACGAGAGAGAAACGTCGGGCTATTTGAAATTTTAATTTTCATAATAAATACTAATTAAAACCGAACAACAGAAAATGTCTAAGATATCAAAATCCCTGATTTCTGGATCGTATGCACGATTAATGGTAGACACGATATACGAGAGAGAAACGTTGGGCTATTTGAACGTTTAATTTTCATAATTAATACTAATTAAAACCGAATAATAGAAAATGTCCAAGATATCAAAATCCCTGATTTCTGGATCGTATGCACGATTAATGGTAGACACGATATACGAGAGAGGAACGTTGGGCTATTTGGAATTTTAATTTTCATATTCAATACTAATTAAAACCGAATAATAGAAAATGTCCAAGATATCAAAATCCCTGATTTCTGGATCGTATGCACGATTAATGGTAGACACGATATACGAGAGAGAAACGTTGGGCTATTTGAACGTTTAATTTTCATAATTAATACTAATTAAAACCGAATAATAGAAAATGTCCAAGATATCAAAATCCCTGATTTCTGGATCGTATGCACGATTAATGGTAGACACGATATACGAGAGAGAAACGTTGGGCTATTCAGTCTTTTAATTTTCATAATAAATACTAATTAAAACCGAATAATAGAAAATGTCCAAGATATCAAAATCCCTGATTTCTGGATCGTATGCACGATTAATGGTAGACACGATATACGAGAGAGGAACGTTGGGCTATTTGGAATTTTAATTTTCATATTCAATACTAATTAAAACCGAATAATAGAAAATGTCCAAGATATCAAAATCCCTGATTTCTGGATCGTATGCACGATTAATGGTAGACACGATATACGAGAGAGAAACGTCGGGCTATTTGAAATTTTAATTTTCATAATAAATACTAATTAAAACCGAATAATAGAAAATGTCCAAGATATCAAAATCCCTGATTTCTGGATCGTATGCACGATTAATGGTAGACACGATATACGAGAGAGAAACGTTGGGCTATTTGAACGTTTAATTTTCATAATTAATACTAATTAAAACCGAATAATAGAAAATGTCCAAGATATCAAAATCCCTGATTTCTGGATCGTATGCACGATTAATGGTAGACACGATATACGAGAGAGAAACGTTGGGCTATTCAGTCTTTTAATTTTCATAATAAATACTAATTAAAACCGAATAATAGAAAATGTCCAAGATATCAAAATCCCTGATTTCTGGATCGTATGCACGATTAATGGTAGACACGATATACGAGAGAGGAACGTTGGGCTATTTGGAATTTTAATTTTCATATTCAATACTAATTAAAACCGAATAATAGAAAATGTCCAAGATATCAAAATCCCTGATTTCTGGATCGTATGCACGATTAATGGTAGACACGATATACGAGAGAGAAACGTCGGGCTATTTGAAATTTTAATTTTCATAATAAATACTAATTAAAACCGAACAACAGAAAATGTCTAAGATATCAAAATCCCTGATTTCTGGATCGTATGCACGATTAATGGTAGACACGATATACGAGAGAGAAACGTTGGGCTATTTGAACGTTTAATTTTCATAATTAATACTAATTAAAACCGAATAATAGAAAATGTCCAAGATATCAAAATCCCTGATTTCTGGATCGTATGCACGATTAATGGTAGACACGATATACGAGAGAGAAACGTTGGGCTATTTGAACGTTTAATTTTCATAATTAATACTAATTAAAACCGAATAATAGAAAATGTCCAAGATATCAAAATCCCTGATTTCTGGATCGTATGCACGATTAATGGTAGACACGATATACGAGAGAGAAACGTTGGGCTATTCAGTCTTTTAATTTTCATAATAAATACTAATTAAAACCGAATAATAGAAAATGTCCAAGATATCAAAATCCCTGATTTCTGGATCGTATGCACGATTAATGGTAGACACGATATACGAGAGAGAAACGTTGGGCTATTTGAACGTTTAATTTTCATAATTAATACTAATTAAAACCGAATAATAGAAAATGTCCAAGATATCAAAATCCCTGATTTCTGGATCGTATGCACGATTAATGGTAGACACGATATACGAGAGAGAAACGTTGGGCTATTCAGTCTTTTAATTTTCATAATAAATACTAATTAAAACCGAATAATAGAAAATGTCCAAGATATCAAAATCCCTGATTTCTGGATCGTATGCACGATTAATGGTAGACACGATATACGAGAGAGGAACGTTGGGCTATTTGGAATTTTAATTTTCATATTCAATACTAATTAAAACCGAATAATAGAAAATGTCCAAGATATCAAAATCCCTGATTTCTGGATCGTATGCACGATTAATGGTAGACACGATATACGAGAGAGAAACGTCGGGCTATTTGAAATTTTAATTTTCATAATAAATACTAATTAAAACCGAACAACAGAAAATGTCTAAGATATCAAAATCCCTGATTTCTGGATCGTATGCACGATTAATGGTAGACACGATATACGAGAGAGAAACGTTGGGCTATTTGAACGTTTAATTTTCATAATTAATACTAATTAAAACCGAATAATAGAAAATGTCCAAGATATCAAAATCCCTGATTTCTGGATCGTATGCACGATTAATGGTAGACACGATATACGAGAGAGGAACGTTGGGCTATTTGGAATTTTAATTTTCATATTCAATACTAATTAAAACCGAATAATAGAAAATGTCCAAGATATCAAAATCCCTGATTTCTGGATCGTATGCACGATTAATGGTAGACACGATATACGAGAGAGAAACGTTGGGCTATTTGAACGTTTAATTTTCATAATTAATACTAATTAAAACCGAATAATAGAAAATGTCCAAGATATCAAAATCCCTGATTTCTGGATCGTATGCACGATTAATGGTAGACACGATATACGAGAGAGAAACGTTGGGCTATTCAGTCTTTTAATTTTCATAATAAATACTAATTAAAACCGAATAATAGAAAATGTCCAAGATATCAAAATCCCTGATTTCTGGATCGTATGCACGATTAATGGTAGACACGATATACGAGAGAGGAACGTTGGGCTATTTGGAATTTTAATTTTCATATTCAATACTAATTAAAACCGAATAATAGAAAATGTCCAAGATATCAAAATCCCTGATTTCTGGATCGTATGCACGATTAATGGTAGACACGATATACGAGAGAGAAACGTCGGGCTATTTGAAATTTTAATTTTCATAATAAATACTAATTAAAACCGAACAACAGAAAATGTCTAAGATATCAAAATCCCTGATTTCTGGATCGTATGCACGATTAATGGTAGACACGATATACGAGAGAGAAACGTTGGGCTATTTGAACGTTTAATTTTCATAATTAATACTAATTAAAACCGAATAATAGAAAATGTCCAAGATATCAAAATCCCTGATTTCTGGATCGTATGCACGATTAATGGTAGACACGATATACGAGAGAGGAACGTTGGGCTATTTGGAATTTTAATTTTCATATTCAATACTAATTAAAACCGAATAATAGAAAATGTCCAAGATATCAAAATCCCTGATTTCTGGATCGTATGCACGATTAATGGTAGACACGATATACGAGAGAGAAACGTCGGGCTATTTGAAATTTTAATTTTCATAATAAATACTAATTAAAACCGAACAACAGAAAATGTCTAAGATATCAAAATCCCTGATTTCTGGATCGTATGCACGATTAATGGTAGACACGATATACGAGAGAGAAACGTTGGGCTATTTGAACGTTTAATTTTCATAATTAATACTAATTAAAACCGAATAATAGAAAATGTCCAAGATATCAAAATCCCTGATTTCTGGATCGTATGCACGATTAATGGTAGACACGATATACGAGAGAGGAACGTTGGGCTATTTGGAATTTTAATTTTCATATTCAATACTAATTAAAACCGAATAATAGAAAATGTCCAAGATATCAAAATCCCTGATTTCTGGATCGTATGCACGATTAATGGTAGACACGATATACGAGAGAGAAACGTTGGGCTATTTGAACGTTTAATTTTCATAATTAATACTAATTAAAACCGAATAATAGAAAATGTCCAAGATATCAAAATCCCTGATTTCTGGATCGTATGCACGATTAATGGTAGACACGATATACGAGAGAGAAACGTTGGGCTATTCAGTCTTTTAATTTTCATAATAAATACTAATTAAAACCGAATAATAGAAAATGTCCAAGATATCAAAATCCCTGATTTCTGGATCGTATGCACGATTAATGGTAGACACGATATACGAGAGAGGAACGTTGGGCTATTTGGAATTTTAATTTTCATATTCAATACTAATTAAAACCGAATAATAGAAAATGTCCAAGATATCAAAATCCCTGATTTCTGGATCGTATGCACGATTAATGGTAGACACGATATACGAGAGAGAAACGTCGGGCTATTTGAAATTTTAATTTTCATAATAAATACTAATTAAAACCGAACAACAGAAAATGTCTAAGATATCAAAATCCCTGATTTCTGGATCGTATGCACGATTAATGGTAGACACGATATACGAGAGAGAAACGTTGGGCTATTTGAACGTTTAATTTTCATAATTAATACTAATTAAAACCGAATAATAGAAAATGTCCAAGATATCAAAATCCCTGATTTCTGGATCGTATGCACGATTAATGGTAGACACGATATACGAGAGAGAAACGTTGGGCTATTCAGTCTTTTAATTTTCATAATAAATACTAATTAAAACCGAATAATAGAAAATGTCCAAGATATCAAAATCCCTGATTTCTGGATCGTATGCACGATTAATGGTAGACACGATATACGAGAGAGGAACGTTGGGCTATTTGGAATTTTAATTTTCATATTCAATACTAATTAAAACCGAATAATAGAAAATGTCCAAGATATCAAAATCCCTGATTTCTGGATCGTATGCACGATTAATGGTAGACACGATATACGAGAGAGAAACGTTGGGCTATTCAGTCTTTTAATTTTCATAATAAATACTAATTAAAACCGAATAATAGAAAATGTCCAAGATATCAAAATCCCTGATTTCTGGATCGTATGCACGATTAATGGTAGACACGATATACGAGAGAGGAACGTTGGGCTATTTGGAATTTTAATTTTCATATTCAATACTAATTAAAACCGAATAATAGAAAATGTCCAAGATATCAAAATCCCTGATTTCTGGATCGTATGCACGATTAATGGTAGACACGATATACGAGAGAGAAACGTTGGGCTATTTGAACGTTTAATTTTCATAATTAATACTAATTAAAACCGAATAATAGAAAATGTCCAAGATATCAAAATCCCTGATTTCTGGATCGTATGCACGATTAATGGTAGACACGATATACGAGAGAGAAACGTTGGGCTATTCAGTCTTTTGATTTTCATAATAAATACTAATTAAAACCGAATAATAGAAAATGTCCAAGATATCAAAATCCCTGATTTCTGGATCGTATGCACGATTAATGGTAGACACGATATACGAGAGAGAAACGTTGGGCTATTCAGTCTTTTGATTTTCATAATAAATACTAATTAAAACCGAATAATAGAAAATGTCCAAGATATCAAAATCCCTGATTTCTGGATCGTATGCACGATTAATGGTATACACGATATACGAGAGAGAAACGTTGGGCTTTTTTTAATTTTCAATTTTCATAATAAATACTAATTAAAACCGAATACATAATAGAAAATGTCCAAGATATCAAAATCCCTGATTTCTGGATCGTATGCACGATTAATGGTAGACACGATATACGAGAGAGAAACGTTGGGCTATTTGAACGTTTAATTTTCATAATTAATACTAATTAAAACCGAATAATAGAAAATGTCCAAGATATCAAAATCCCTGATTTCTGGATCGTATGCACGATTAATGGTAGACACGATATACGAGAGAGAAACGTTGGGCTATTCAGTCTTTTGATTTTCATAATAAATACTAATTAAAACCGAATAATAGAAAATGTCCAAGATATCAAAATCCCTGATTTCTGGATCGTATGCACGATTAATGGTATACACGATATACGAGAGAGAAACGTTGGGCTTTTTTTAATTTTCAATTTTCATAATAAATACTAATTAAAACCGAATACATAATAGAAAATGTCCAAGATATCAAAATCCCTGATTTCTGGATCGTATGCACGATTAATGGTAGACACGATATACGAGAGAGAAACGTTGGGCTTTTTTTAATTTTCAATTTTCATAATAAATACTAATTAAAACCGAATACATAATAGAAAATGTCCAAGATATCAAAATCCCTGATTTCTGGATCGTATGCACGATTAATGGTAGACACGATATACGAGAGAGAAACGTTGGGCTATTTGAACGTTTAATTTTCATAATTAATACTAATTAAAACCGAATAATAGAAAATGTCCAAGATATCAAAATCCCTGATTTCTGGATCGTATGCACGATTAATGGTAGACACGATATACGAGAGAGAAACGTTGGGCTATTCAGTCTTTTGATTTTCATAATAAATACTAATTAAAACCGAATAATAGAAAATGTCCAAGATATCAAAATCCCTGATTTCTGGATCGTATGCACGATTAATGGTATACACGATATACGAGAGAGAAACGTTGGGCTTTTTTTAATTTTCAATTTTCATAATAAATACTAATTAAAACCGAATACATAATAGAAAATGTCCAAGATATCAAAATCCCTGATTTCTGGATCGTATGCACGATTAATGGTAGACACGATATACGAGAGAGAAACGTTGGGCTATTTGAACGTTTAATTTTCATAATTAATACTAATTAAAACCGAATAATAGAAAATGTCCAAGATATCAAAATCCCTGATTTCTGGATCGTATGCACGATTAATGGTAGACACGATATACGAGAGAGAAACGTTGGGCTATTCAGTCTTTTGATTTTCATAATAAATACTAATTAAAACCGAATAATAGAAAATGTCCAAGATATCAAAATCCCTGATTTCTGGATCGTATGCACGATTAATGGTATACACGATATACGAGAGAGAAACGTTGGGCTTTTTTTAATTTTCAATTTTCATAATAAATACTAATTAAAACCGAATACATAATAGAAAATGTCCAAGATATCAAAATCCCTGATTTCTGGATCGTATGCACGATTAATGGTAGACACGATATACGAGAGAGAAACGTTGGGCTATTTGGAATTTTAATTTTCATAATGAATACTAATTAAAACCGAATAATAGAAAATGTCTAAGATATCAAAATCCCTAATTTCTGAATCGTATGCACGATTAATGGTAGACACGATATACGAGAGAGAAACGTTGGGCTATTCGGAATTTTAATTTTCATATTCAATACTAATTAAAACCGAATAATAGAAAATGTCTAAGATATCAAAATCCCTGATTTCTGGATCGTATGCACGATTAATGGTAGACACGATATACGAGAGAGAAACGTTGGGCTATTCGGTCTTTTAATTTTCATAATAAATACCAATTGAAACCTAATAATAGAAAATGTCTGAGATATCAAAATCCCTGATTTCTGGATCGTATGCACGATCAATGGTAGATACGATGTGAGATAGAGAAACGTTGGGCTCATATAACGTTTTATTTTCATAATAAATACCACACAAAAAATTTGTGTTATTCGTATGGGAAAACGGAAAAATGTTGATAGTCTCGTAGAGTTGAGATATCGAGCTGCGCTTCTAATACGATTTGTTTTATACCTAAAAGAAACTTTCGAGATGTTAAGGAAAAATTTTTTCTTTTTTTGACTACCCTAATGTATATCCAATTTCGTTTTAACGAATTCGAACTTTGACAACGAAGAAACTCAAATTTCAAATGTTTAGAATTTACGAGACTCGAGCAATAGAGTGTTCAATTCCTATTGAGACTACCTATATTTCGAATTTTCATCCTCAATATGTTCTAAATAATTAAAAAAATATTATTTATGGTTTAAAAGTTATTTTTTTTTCTCTCTCTTTCTCTCATATTCGCCAATACCAGCGAGGTGAAGTTCCTCGTGTAAAATACAGTTGTTTTCAAGATATCAAGAAGAAGAATTCAATTGTGAAAACGTGTGTATTTCACATAAGAAACTTCCACACTGCTGGCAATACCGAATATCGAATATCGAATAACAACGTGCCTAATCCAAGATTATGTTATCATTACCGATTCATCTTTTATTCAATTCAGCCGAGTGATTTGGCGCATAGAGTGAAACTCTGCAACTCCAGTATATTGGCCAATAGAACGTTCTGCGTTTTTAAGACGATCGATAATCAGATTTCAAGTTTGCCGCTGCAACAGTTCAAAATTCTCATCAACGGTTTAGCGATCGTAGACTGTGACGTGTAGTTGGACAAGAATTTGAAACAGCAGATTGTCATATAATACAAAGGAATGATTATTGACCGAATATATATCTTATTCCTACCTTTTTTTTACCATTGCATTTGATCCCATCATATACATTCCCGTCTCGACTGCGCATCCTCGGAATCTTCCAGCCCTGTATCACTTTGGTCCCTGTTTCATCGGATACACTGTAACAGACAGAAATGAGAAGTCAAATATTTATTAATTGAACATACGTACAATATTGGCATCAAAAGATTTTCGTATGTAAAGAAAAGTAAAATTCACACTGTATAGTTTGGATAAATGAAGAAATTAATTGAACTGCAATTAAAAGAATTGAAAATTCGGAAAAATATTATTGGAAATAATGAATGTATACAATAATTGAACTCGAATGAAAATTGAAAATCCTGTTATAATTACCAATCTGTCATCTGTTTCAAGTTACTCTCAAGATTTGGTCCAAATTATTGAAACGTCCCTCTAATCATTCATACACACTGCTGATCGATTATCGCAGATGTGCGTGTATTTTGGCTGGACTGAAACAAAAAGACGATTAAAACATTCTTAATTCGATACTGATCATTGATCAGTTTTTAGACTATGGCTAAAAATAATCTATGATTCGATCTATCAACTGAATTTAACTAATATCTGGAACTTACGTAAGAAAAATCCTAACAGTCGGGTATATATATATATATTTAAGAAAAGAAAGAAGAAATTATAGACAGAGCACATGCAAAGCGATCTATGCCCGTCGAGGAGTTGTTACACCATTACAATTGCTTAACAGCTTAACAGCTCTTCGCCAGAGGATTTTCACCCCGAAGTAGCCAACTGTATGGTGTGTTAACTCCTACCAAGGCGTTTAAAAAAAAAAAAGAAAACATGCAGAAGCAGATGCAAGAGTTAGAGCTTTACCTAATTTATCTGGAATCTGATACTTGGGTAAAAAAATTTCTCAACAAACGCGTATATATAAAAATCTATCTGGACTGATATAACTATATTTTGCGTGCCTACGGAACTCGGGTACAGCGGGTTCGTTGAGCCCGTCACGTGAAGCGTGCCCTGCATTTTTATATAATTGAGTAAGAACTTAGATAAACGTATGAACTAACTAACTGACCGCAAGTAGCAAGAAGAAATTATAGACAGAGACATGCAAAGCAATCTATGCCCCAGAAGGAGTTGTTACATCATCACAAGTGGTTAAGCTCTTCGCCAGAGGATTTGCACCTCGAAGTAGCCCATTGTGTGGTGTCTTCACTCTTACCAAGGCGTTTAAAAAAAAAACAAAAAAAAAAAAAAAAAAAAAAACGGAGAAGCAGAAGAAAAAGTTAGAGTTTACCTAATTTACCTATAATCTGGAACTCGCTAGTTCACTTAAAATCTGATACTTGGGTAAGAAAATTCCTGATAATCGCGTATGTCTAACAATCTAAATATTCTTATCTTTACATCGCCTATTTACTAATACTTAGAAATTAGTAATTAATACTAAGAATCTGAAACTTAAGTAAAAGAGGTCCTATTAAACGCGTATATATAAAAATCTATTCGAAAAAATTCAACTACTATTCGCGTACCTACGTAACTCGGGTCGTTGACTGAATATTCTTAAAGACGGTTCCCCTTATGGGACTTTGTGAGCCGGCAAAGTGGGCTCAAAGTGGGCTTGGGGATTGAAAAGTGCCCGAATTTACCGACTGAAATAGCATTGCAGTATATCTATAGTGTACGAATATATAGATATACTGCAATGGTAATTCGGTCGGTAACTTCGGGCACTCTTCAATCCCCAAGCCCACTTCAAGCCCACTTGGTCGGCTCACGGAATAACCCAGGGTGAACTGTCTTTAAAATACTCAGTCAACGCTCGGGTACAGCGGGTTCGTTGAGCCCGTCACGTGAAGCGTGCCCTGCATTTTTATGTAATTGTGTAAGAACCTAGATAAACGTATGAACTAACCAAGTGACCGCAAGTAGCCAGAAGAAATTATAGAGAGAGAACATGCAAAGCAATCTATGCCCCAGAAGGAGTTGTTACACCATTACAAGTGCTTAACAGCTTAACAGCTCTTCGCCAGAGGATTTGCACCCCGAAGTAGCCAACTGTATGGTGTGTTAACTCCAACCAAGGCGTTTAAAGAAAAAAAATAAATAAATAAAGTGGCAAGCAAAAGGAGAAGCGGAAGAAAAAGCTAGCGTTTGACCCAATTTACCTAAAATCTAGAACTCACGGAGGATGAGTTCTATTAATCGCGTATATCTAATAATCTAACTATTTCGATGTCTACACCGCGTCTACCTAATTCACTCAAAATCTAAAACTTAGGTACATTCCTGGTTCGACTGCACATCCTCGGAATCTTCCAGCCCTGTATCACTTTGGTCCCTGTTTCATCGGATACACTGTAACAGACAGAAATGAGAAGTAAAATATTTATCAATTGAACATACGTATAATATTCATAAATCAAGACATTTTCGTATGTAGAGAAAAGTAAAAGTTCTTTCATTTTGAATCCCAATTCCTTTTCTCAGATTCTACTACAATTGTCAGCTACTCACAATAAGATAAGTCACAAGACAGCGACGGATTATAGGCCCTGTTCCTATCCCCAAATGAATTGCCTCATCTCTGTTGAAAAAATTAGTCATACACATTATTTCACGTCATCAATCGACGACACTTATGGTCACACAGCGGAACTGTAACAGAAAGGTGATTAATTCTTCCCTAGTTATTAATACCCATCGTATAGATCGGTATTAATCTCTTAAGATACCCTGAAAGAAGAGAATTGATTAATCTCTTAAAATACCCTGAAAAAAGAGAATTTGATTAGTCTCTTAAAATACCCTGAAATAAAAGAATGCATTAGCGAACCTGTGGAAATCTGAACAAGTTAGAATGTACAAGATTAGTTATGATACGAAATGCTTGATAGGATCGCATTGAGGAGGAGTAAAAAGAAAGGCATGCAAAGAAAGAGAGACTTGACGCTATCTGCTCTTTGGTATTAGATAGAAATTATTGGCTAGATATTTAGGAGTTGCAAATAGTTGTTGGCAGATAGTCGTCAAGTCAATAAGGTGTAAAGATTTCAAGGCACAAGCTGAGAGTATTTGGCGGCGTGACGGTCGGCGTCCTCTTCAACGTGACGTCTTCAGGCTCAGCCTCTCTCATCTCCGCGCCCCACGTAAGCGCGGAAATAAAGAGATGCGTTTTGCCCATTCAAACGATCGCACTTTGTATTCAATACAGGGAAATTACTTGGGAAGAGATTGATTTATTCCAAAGATGTCAGAAAGACTGACAAAAGACTGGGGACAGGACTCGAATAAATTGAGAATATTTCAAATGGCAAATATCAAAGAGACTGAGATGTTAATTGTTTGATTTCAATTATTTTCAATAAGTGAGTTATATTTCAAAGAAACTAGATCAAAGAGGCTACTTTATTTTCTTCTATTGCGATCGCTTGAATTTGCTGTGGAGAATGAAATATTAGTCCACCACCGTCCCATTGCGCGACCCTTCCTGCCCTCGCCTGGTTCCCAAGACCCACCCGACGGTACATTGGATATACTAAATAATATAGGCACGCACACGCAGACTCGTAACCACCCCACCTCGGGTTTGCCCTACCTTCCCGATTTACCTGTACGGAAAGCTAATAATCTCCGGCATCAGATTCTCTCCAACAGAAACATACAAATCATTTCATACATCGTGGTCGGAGACTTACCGTTTCATTCGCTGTAGGGAAAGAACGGGTTAGTACATCCTGGACAAAACTTTAAACTTTCACTCTTTTCTGAACGTACAAGTTTGGACAATTCATTTAGACTTTAGATGATTTTATATTTTTTTCTTATTTCAATTTCAATTTCAATATTTATATAAATGTTTTGATATTCAAATCTTTAGTAATGAATAAAAATTGATTCTACTCGAACATCTTGCTAGGGGGTAGTTCATTCTTATGTCTGACCCGCTCCTAGACGTTGCTATTCATGATTTGAACGGATAGGCGAGTGCAGAGCCTTTCTGAATTTAGCTAAGAAATCGGAGATTGTATACAATGTAACCGCCACGCCACGCGACAGAGAAAATTGAGTACCAAGGAAAGGAAGCCTGTTACCAAAAATCATGCGACTTACCCACGCTGCCAAGTAGGGGGAGAGCAATCGTACTCGGATGTATCCGCTTGGCTGTTGGCGCATGAGAGAAAACAAAGAAGAACGAAATGAGTTAGAAAATCGTATGTCAGAATATGGCGTTGAACGAAAATGAAAAGCTAACAGATATTTTTTTTTTTGGTAAAATTGAGATGGGCAAGGAGGTATCTCGTTCTTACCTCTTTTGCAATTGCTTCCTTGCTGTCATATCCACTCTAATCCTATCGCTTTAACTGGAATTTTGACCAGTTCGGATCAGCTTCGGGTCGGCTTGAGATCAACTTCCATCAGTTTCAATCTGGAGGCGCTTGCATGAAAAATGAAAAGAGAAATATTGAAATGCCGATAAATTTGATATCAAATACAGAAATAGCCTGATAAAGTCCAGGAATCGTTTTCAAGTAGGCTATTTTTTAATCAAGAGTCGTCAACATATGTAGGGTCTACATATTTGGTAAGGAGATTAGTAACAAAAATGTATCACCATCTCTTACCTAAAAGTAGTCGCTACTTCTCGGCATAGTCCCCTCATAATCAGTCATGTTCGTGTCTCGTTTATGACAATCTAATATCTAATAGAAACATAAAAGTGAAACGGAATATTTACTTTCTGAACGCATTCATATAATTTTCATAGCGATAATTTCACACGGAGAATAAATGTTGGAAATCATAAATGTAAGTGTCGATTGGAGTCGGACAATGATTAAACTTCATTAAAAAAAGGCAAAATGCAATTGAAAATGCTGTTTACCTTCTATTCAATTCATCAGTGAGATTGGGTTCTTATAATTGGCCGTCGGAATCTGTGTCCATGCATTACAGCAGCATTTCTAGAATTTTCGTACTCGGATATTCGTCTTTATTCTTTCTTCAGTGTGTTCGCTTCTCATCATCTTTCTTCCTCTTTCTTGAAATAGAAATGAATGATTTTGAAAATTGTGGTGATGAAATATGAGTCGAAAACCAGGCGGGTAAACTAAATCAATTACTATTCGCGAGGAACTTGAAGATGTATATCCGATACTTATTTCTTTGCTCGATTGAACTTGGATAATTCATATAAATAAAAATGAAAATATATTTCTTCCATCGTCGAAGGATTCATGAGTCAGTATCCCGTAACGAGGAGGAAGATTGCTGGCAAAATAAATCAATTCTCACCTCAATCTCCAACGCTTTGCACCCTATATCGCGAAACAGAGTCTTAACTTGCAGTTGCCATCGCCACATCCGATTTTCGGGATCTCCAGATTCACCTTCCTCTAGAGAAAAATTTCAAACAAAGTATAGGGATGAGAAAAATGAGAAATAAATTTCAAATAGATATTTCTGTCACTATTCGTATCATCGTCTATTTTTTTTTTTAACAAACAAAGATATTATAATTATAAATGTCTGTCTAGAAATGAGACCGAAAAGATGAATTATATTGCAATTAGTGGCTTACCTCTCATTCAATTCATCGGTAAGATAAATTTCATCTGGATAAACAGCTTCAGACATTGAGATCTGCATCTTTGACCTGCTGCAGTTTGTCGCTGTAACATAATGATTGTTCTGTTAATCCCACATTGTAATATATTTCCTCCGGAATTGGAGTAAATAAATTATGATTTTTCATCTCCAGGATTCGCATAGTAGATCGGAATGTTCGGTCGAGCCGTGAAAATGAGTGAAAAAAACAAAAATGCTCTAATAAGATTTTCGACCTTGGTACTCCCTCGTCTTCATATCGTATATTCGTTATCAGACTATCTACGTTTTACATACGATTAAAGCATACATCAACTTCTACACGATATCGTTGAATGTAAGGAAGTATTATATCATAATTCATAACTGATACGAAAGATTCACAATTGTTGGCTATTCACAAGTAGAAATAATATAACTTGCCGAAAGAGTTGACATGCGCTACGGTCAAAAATGGAAAGCGTTTTATTGTTGACAAATTGCGAGCTCGGACTTGAATTTTACGTCTCACGGTCGCGGAATACTAAGATAAAACTATTCTCACCTTTTCTATAATGTCAACGACCATTTATTACCCCAAAAACATTTAATTAATATATACTCGAGATAATTATTCTTCTGCTTACCGCTTCGACAAAGATGGCGGGGGATTCGCGAGCTGTCGCAACGTGCAATTGTTTTCTCCGTAAAGAATACATATTTCAAGTATTTTCGATTTTAGTGAATTATATTTAGGACGACTTTTTTCACGACTCGATATTATCACACGATGAAATTATATCATAACTGATTCGAAAGATACTCAATTGTTGGCTGTTCACAAGTAGAAATAATATTAACGTATAACTGAGGGAAACAGTTGACTACGCAACGGTCAAAAAAGTTTACGCGAGTATACCAATTTATTGTAAAACGTCTTATTGTCGATAAGTTGCGAGCTCGGACTTGAATTTTACTTCTAACGGTCGCGGAATATTAGGATAAAACTATTCTCACCTTTTTTTATCATGTCAGCGACCGTTTATTACCCCAAAAACATTAATATACTCGAGGTAATTATCCCCCCCCCCCCCCCCCCCCCCCCCCCCGCTTGTTGCTTCGATAAAGATGGCGGGGATGCGCGCGCAGTCGCAACTCGCAATTGTTCTCCCGTCATGCCTCTCGATTTCCAACGTATAGAATATTCAAAGTATTTTCGATTTGAGTTAATTATATTTCTGAGGACTTTTTTTTCAGGACTCGATATGAAATAAAGATGAAATAAAGAATTTACGTTGAAGAACGAAAATGTCGAATGAATAAAATATATCTACTAGCCACCGGTCGAGACAAGTCGAGAGAAAAATTTAAACTCGCATCGAAATTCAACCGTCAACGGCGATCAGTTATTTTTCCCTTAGATAATGAATAATGATCGTTGAATCGCAAGATTACAATCTCTTACCTTGACAAAGACGCCTACATCGTATTATAACTATGCCTGAACTATGAAGCGTCGAGACGTCGACCGACGCCACTCTAATCGCGTATAAATTTAGACGAGAGCGCTGAAAGTAGCCGCCGTCTGGCGTGCGAGATTCGACCTGAACGCGAGAGCAAGTTTCTTCGCCGCGTACGTTGGCAACTTCAGTGCGTTAGGCTGCCGCCACGCTTGGCGCGAAAAATTTTATTTCGAATTTTGACAACAATCGTAATAATCTGTTCATTAAAAAGTGAATAAACTCGGAAATTTTTTCTTCGAAGAAGCCAATATTTGAAAAATTAATTAAGACGGAAATGAGGGTAATAAAATCTCGTTATTATACCCGGAAATTATAAATTTTCAAGCGAATATACTTATTATAGAATATTCTACGATTTTTACCCAGAATACACATTTTATAGTAGCGAGGTTCTTACACTACTGTTATTTGCATTCTTTGCAGTATTTGGGGTCGAGTTAAACTTTCGATTCACGAATTATTACGATAAAAATACAAATTCAATCCTGGAATCTGCACGAATATCGTCCCTATACGTATAAATGCGGTTCTTTACTAAGATTAAGTATTTTTTTACAACAACACGTAATTGATAATACGATAGAGAAGAATACCAATTACAAATTCATTTTCTATTTCTGTACACACCCCTGCCTGATAAACGAATTTCAAATTCTAATAGTAATAATAATGATGATGATGAATGTGAATAAATGATGAATATTAATATAATTATATCTCGTTATAATGACCTCTTCCTCATTCGCCGATCTTTTAATCCCTCCAATTTGTTTTTCATTCATATAATATTATATTCATATAATATTATATTCATTTAATATATATTCATTCGTATAATATTATAATTGTCATATATTCATACAGAAAGAGAATTTTCTTTGTATTTAATTCTATTCTATCGAATTCAAACTTCATAAAGGAACAAACTAAAATTTTGAATATATAGAATCTACTAGACGTCCACAATCGTTGAACCTTAGTAGAAATCGGACGTACTTCAAGATTGTGTTGCGAATACCGATTTATCTTACATTTTATTTGTCCGAATGTTTTGGTGCATGCAGCAAACTGTGCAACTACGATTTTTGTTATTCCTCTGATTCTTGACACCCCTTTCCTCCTTTTTTCCTCCTTGACTTCCTTGAAACAGAAATGAGTGATTCAGAGGATTTAAGAAATAAAATATTGGATAAAAAACAAACAAGTATTATATTAATTAGTCATTATTCACGAAAAACTTGACACAATATACAGGGAAACTCTTTTCCAAAGGAAAATCAGAGAAATAAGAAAGATAAGAAATCGACTTCTGGTAAATTCGATTCAGAATATATATTAGGGTGCTTTTTTTTAAATGACTAGTTGTTTTTTTCAACTCCCACTCGAAAATCTTGTTGTACACATTGAAAAAGGAATCCCTTCCAATTTTTATAACTCTTAATTTTAATTCTGAGTAATCGCGCTCTTCTTTCCAAGTTTTTCCATGCTAAAATCATGTAAACATTACGAGTTTTTCTTTAGCCGCGCACAACTCAGCCGCATTTCAATGGATTGTTCTGATCCAAGACTCATTTTACAGATAAGATTTTCAAGTGGTAGTTGAGAAAAAAAAATAGTCGTTCCAAAAAAAGCACCCTAATATATATCTTTGTATAACCCGAAGCGCAACATAATCCACATTAGTCATTGCATACCAATTCTCATCTCAATCTCTGGACTCCAGACTTCATGATCCCTGGACACGAGTCATCCAGGTATTTTCTATTTCGGTCCATCAGGCTTTTGGGATCTTTGGACCTGCTGGCCATATATTTTTCTGTAAGAAAAATATAACGAAGGAACAGAGTTAGAGATGTTAAAAATGAATTTGGGATATATTCGATTTGTAATATAGAAACAGGCTCATGTATACTGAAGAAAGTGTCGTTTGTCACAATATATTGAACGAAAATGAAACTAAATTGCTATTCTAGGAAAAACAGAGATTGGTAAAGAAGTATCTTGTTCTCACCTCTTATGCAATTGCCCCTTCGCTGCCATATCCACCCTCATACTATTGCTCCTGCTGGCGTTTCGATCGATTTCTACCAGCTTTGGATCAGCTTCAGATCAGCTCTCGTCTTCAATTTTTAGGGGCTTGATTGAAAAATGGGCAGAAATATATTGAAATAGAGATAAATGTGAATTTAAATATGAAAATGAGCTCATAAAGTCAGGAAATATCCTACCAGTAAACCAACACGACTTGAAACTAATTGAATATGTGAAAAACAAAATTAACACGAATTAAATAGAATCCAGAAAAATTGTGTGCCAATTCTTTTGAATTACAAAGACACAGGCGATACACAGGCTTTTTTAATTCCATCTAATTCGTGTTAATTCAGTTTTCCACATCCTCGAGTCGTCTTGGTTTACTGGGATCACAATGTAAGCTGTTTTTTGATTCTTTGATTCAGAAAATAATTAGGAACCGTGACATGTTTGGTAAAAATATCAATAGTCAAAATATATCACGATCCTACCTGGTCCCCTTTTTTTTGCATGGTTCTGGCGTGATCAGTCCTCACTACCTCCGGTCCATTACAATCTGATAAAGAAATAAAAGATAAGCAAAAGATTTATCAACCAAACGCATTCATAAAACCTTTAAAGCGATATTTTTGCCTCAGGAAGAATCATCGGTGATAAGAATAACTTATGTAAGACAGTGATTGAACTCCGATAGAAAGACAAAATGCGATCAAAAATGTTGTTTACCTCTCATCTAAGTCATCGTAGAGATTAGATTCGTATAATCGGCCTCCTGAGCCTCCGCTTGTACTTCGGGGACAAACTATCATTTTTCACATTCGGATTCTCATTTATAATCTCACTCTTGTGTTTCTTCTTTCCTTATTCTTTCTTCTTCTCCTTAATAAAGAAATTAATGATTTAGAAAATTGTCGTGATAAAATATGAGTTGAATATCAAGCAAGTAAACTATGATCAATTAGTATTGACGAGAAGCTTGAGGATGTAAATCAGATCTTGTTTCTTTGCTCGATTGAGCTCGGACAATTTGTGCGAATAAATATGAAAATAAATGTCGTTTATCATCGATGTGATTACGAGTAATTTTCATGTGATAAGGACAAAGATTTCTGGTGAGATATCTCAATAATTCTCACCTCAATCTCCGAGACCCTAGACTTCATATTTTTGGACCCAAGTCAAACGCACAGTTCCTATATTTAGGTCCATCAGATTTTTGAGATCTCTTTACTCGCAGGTCGTCTTTTTTTCTGTAATAAAAGTGAAATGAAGAAGAGAAATTAAAAAATGATGCAAGATTTTCTCATATTATAATTTATGTTCGTGTATATTCAAGGAGGTTATAATTCGTAAAAAAAGAAATGTATAATTATATTTGTCGATCTAAATAATCGACCTAAAATAGTGTAGAATGGGAATTTGGTGAAAATAATAAATGTGTTCGATAACTGAACCTATAAATGAAAACGTGACGCAAATAGAAATAATTTTGTGATTAATGCGGCTTACCTCTTATTCGATTTGTCGGAGATTTGTTCCATCATCCATGTTATAAACACTGCCCCTGCACTTCCGATCATCCGTATAGTTCTCCTGTATAATCAGATGATTATTTCGTGAATAAGGATTTACAGTACATAAATATACTATAACAACGTTCCGCAGTCACGTTCTACGTGTTGATAAACAAAAATGCGGCGTGATTGTTTTCGTATTTTATCTCAATGTAAACAACTCGAGGTCTACTATATATAATATATGCAACTCACTCGCTCGTTTTCACTTTGTATTATTACCTAAAGTACAATTATTTTGCGATACCGTTCCTTTTTATTACGTCTTATTATGAAATTTCTTTACGAAAGATAGACAATTACCTATATTGTTGGCGACTCATAATCGTAAATTATATTCGAGTAAAACTGCCGAAAGAAGTTGACAGCACAACGGGCGACAATGGGACCAATTGAAACGCGACGAGCGAGGGCGACGAGTGAAATAATTTAAGTGAAAGGGTTTGGCGTTAATGAATATGTAACATGATCGGACTGTAATTTCATTTTCAACGATCGCGGAATACCAAGATTAAATTATTATCACCTTTTCTGTGATGTAAACGGCGTTTTTCAGGCGAAAAAAATAACATAAATTCGATCGAGAGAATTATTCATCGACTTATTATCGCACACGTCACTATTATGTTATTCGTTCCTCAATTTTTGAAAATAAACTAATGAAGATTTTTCGAAAATTTCACATTGTATACGACGTAAAAAACGAAAACAATTCACGATAGATTAACGTAGAGAAAATAAAAATGATATGCGATTATAAAATTAAGTCGAGAGAAAAGATTTCCAACTGTCATACGAGTACTTTGTTTGCGATCAAAAGAAAGTCACTTCAAGTACGCTACACGTAAATTTTCAATGCAATTATTATAACCGGACAGATTGGTATGGAACTAGAGTTTCAGGATATCGTGCCTATCGCGATTTAACAATTGTCAAGTCAGGTTAAGGTTCTGTAATTGCTTACCAGTCTATGTTCTCCTACGTGTCGCTGATTTATTCTTCATTAAATTGCAAGACATGACTTATAAATTATAATACACACCCCATGCGTACGCATTGACGCTACGAGGACCTCTGAGGTCACTGACCCCGTGACAGCTGCTTGCTGTGACCTAGGTCGGTGCTCTTTATTGGTAAGTTGCAGCGGGAGCGGGGCGACAAATGGTAGCGCCATCTCGCAGTTGCGTCGTCGAACTTGGAACTATTTTTGGCCGATAGCGTCGTGTGCCAATCGCATCATGTGTCGATAACGTCGGTATCGCCTGTGGTGTGCAACCGGCATGTAATTGATGACTGGAGATTGCATATCGTAAGGCATACGCATGTACGATATAATATATTAATATATTATTAATATATAAATAATATATGGGGTATTCTCGCTCATCCGGGACACTTTTCTGCGCATGAATCTTTATTTTTATTTTTTTTTCATTTATTCAATTATCGATTCGGGAGATTTGTCCTAAGAGTAAATTACAATAATCATACAATCTTATGCTATTATATAATTACGAAGTCTAATACGTATCTATAATGTGAATTCATGCCTATTGAAAATATTACGGTGCAAATCTAGATATCACTTTGCGTATGTTATTACTCTTTACATAACATGTTATGTAAAGTATAAGAACGTTACATTTATGACAGTGCGGAGGGCACAACATTATATAAACTATATAATATATAAATTATACTATACATGGTATTCACATTATAGATACGCATCCTATATTATTATCGTATATACTATATGTATACTATAGATATACCATATACTGTAATTAAACTAGCTGGCTGAAGCAGCTGACGGCAGCTGGCGACATTCCTACGTTTTCCTTGTGTTGAGGCATCTTGAAGAAAATGTTGGGTCCTTCCTCTGGAAGGATCTGCCAAGATCTTCCGGTCGTAAGGCGCTGCGGTGAATAAATCCATTTCCCGGCTCGCCCGATGCCGTTCTGTAGACCAATTCCATATTTTTATACAAACTTAGTTAGCAGAAGAACAAAGACCAAAAATTACAATTGATAATCGTGTCGATCGTGAGTGATGATAATTGTATTGCAAATGTATTCGGGGCTCGTGCTCCTTTAAACCGTCTCAACAGAGTCACTGTTGTTCTTGTGGCACGTTCTTCAACCTAGACTAGACTTAGACTTAGACTTAGACTTTATTTAAATAAGATTAATGCGTCTCTTCAACGCTGAACTAACCTCAAGGCTCAAATAGTTTTCCGTTTTTTTTTTTTAGTGTTAGCTTCAACGGCTTGCAGGACATCTTCGAAGACGTTTGATCTGTTCGTTATTGTCGCTTTATTATCGTAAGCTTATTCGTCGGTTTGAGATATAAAATCGTGATTTATTATACAAATTTAAAACAACGTCTGTGAGACACGTGCCTATTTGGATGCGTTTGGTTTTTGGTTATGATTTTTGTAGCATGGTAAATGGTTTCGTAGGTAGAATTTCGGTATGTAGTTCAAACGTGGTTTGTGAGATGGCGCTATAAAGATCGATCAGCTGAGCGAATCAATGAACCCTGACATTGACCTATATTCGATTCGCCGTGCTGATTAGTTGATTCTATTATATGTATATCTATATACATACTTGTATCAATGTTGCAGCAATGAATTCTTAGAAATAAGAATAATCGATTGCTTTGTTACTTTTCATTTTCCCCTTCCTGCGATCATTCGTTTCAAATAAGAACGGTAGGAAATTCTGGGTTTAGTGCATTTTCAGCTAGTTGAAAATTTGCGAACCCTTCCTCGGGTCAGATGTTCTCCTGATACCGGGAGAAATTTTCGACTTGAAATTGAATTAAAATTTACACTTTTTTTGGAGTAATTTTTCTGGCAGTTGATACCTTCTTTTCGTAGCGAAAATTTCTTATTTGAAATGAATAATCGGAGTTAGGGGAAAGTGGAAAATAACAAGGCAACTTTCGTATATCTAAGAATTTATTGCTGCAGCATTGATACTATCGTATTCATCGTCAAAGTTATGTAGAATTCGTAAATTGTAATCGTCAATCGATTCTTAAAAATAAGTATAAATATCGAGTATAAATTACATGTTTGGAAACGATCTCAAATGCTTGGACATAAGTAAGAAAAGCGAAAAATAATTATAAAGAAATGGTCAATAAAATTATAATATAATATAAACTTTTGATCCAAACTGCATCAGGAGTTCAATGCAATATGCAGACACTGCACTCATTATGTAATTCTAGTCATTATTTATATTTTGTATCTTTCTAGTGTAAGTTTCTCCTTTGTATTATTCATATTTTATTCTTTTAACGCGTATTCATAAGCAAACTAGGCCTGCACACAGATTTCTATAAGTCTCGCAGAAATTTTATGTAAAAACCCTCTCTTTGACATAAAAATTGTGTCCCATACACCTGGTTAATAAATTGTTATTATTATTATTATTTAATTGTTCGAGTATCTATATTATTAACTTCCTGACATGTGAGTTATCATAAAGTAAACCACGTCCGTATTACAATAAGATCCTACTTGATATTTTAACTTAACTTAATATTGCGAGTCTCGTTAACGCAACGCCATGCTTACTCGTTGACGCCACGAGAGCCACTGAGGTCTCTGACCCCGTCACAGATGCTATTACCCCAGGTCAGTGCTTCCTGTCCTCGTGGTCGCATCGTCGAACTATTTTCGGCCGATAACGTGGGTATCGCTCGATGTGTGCAACCCGCGTGTTATTGCTGTGAAGGGGAAAATGATTCAACAATTGATTATTATTGACGATCTCGATGGATAGTAATTGAAGAATGCACCAATTTACTGTAATAATACATGTTTATTGGATGAACGATCTTGATACATGATTATTCAATTCAACGAGCAATTGTAGATGTATCGTAAAACGTGTAATATATTACGTATATAACTGACGACTGAATATTTGTAATTTTACAAGTTGAACATTGAAAAAAACATAAAAAAAAACATTTAAACATTGAACCTTCGCTCCTCGTGGCTCGTCTACAAGATGTACGCATTCATAATTTGTATGCTTTTGAATAAAGAGAAATAAAGAGAATTGATGAAACTGTTGGAAAACTCTTGGCAAAGAAGAAAGCTAGATCGATATACGCTGACATAGGTAACAAAAGCTGCTTCTATTCCTTCCTTGCGAAATTCGTTTCCCAAATGTGAAAAAGTACTATTGTAATGAAACGTTGCATTCCGTTGTATAATTATTATCGGTTTATTCTTTCGAAATAGTTTGCAAATTTATTCTCCCGCGTCGAAACTTCGAATTCAATTCTACGACGTGGCTTACGTTTCAGAGAGTTGTTATTTATCTCTCATTCGTGAATTGTTAGACTCTTCCGAGTGTAACTGAGCTGAGGAACAATATCAGGAATTCGTGCAGGAAGCTGTTACAACTCTAGGTGGACCAAAAAGAATCTTTATATGACTTGAAAAGAGCATTGGTACTTCGACACTCGACTCTTATTGACTGGAAAGGAGCTCAAAATTGTTTCAACTCTGAAAAACATCGTAAAGAACTTCCGTATGGCAATAAAGACGCGGGGATTTATAATAGAATTCTCTAATATCGTCAAAGATCGACTGCTGGCCAAATTAAAATACCAATCGCTCGTTGGATGGATTCTAGTCGAGCAACGGACGTAGTCTTGAATAAACAGCGTTATTTCCGTAGTCCATGAATGAAAATCAAACTTTTGAACAAGTTAAACTTGCAATAACTCATGCTCGGTCTGTCTGCGGTAAAGAAGTCTCTCACGTTTGAATCCAGAATGTCTGGATACTCTTCTTTCTGTGCTTCAACTCGAGTGTCCGCTGCGACCGCAGTTACCTCGGATGCATTCTTCGTCTAGTATCTAGTTGTGTGATTCCTTCGAGTACATACCTCAATCTTCTTTACCCTCAGCTCGTCTGGAAAATATTGATTTCTTATTGTAGAAAATAAAGCACAGAGTTGTAATTTATTACTCATTCTTGAATTGGTAAACTCTTTCGAGCAGTTAGGCAAAGGAATAATATCAAAAATTTGTGCTGGAAGCTGTTACAACTCTATGCAGACCCAAAAGAATTAATATATAATTTGAAAAGAGCGTTGGTACTTCGACAATCAACTTTGAATGGCTGGTAAGGAGTTCAAAACTGTTCAAGCTCTTAAGAACGTTGAAAAGTACGTCTATATTGCAAAAGACGCGAGGACATGATAGAATTCACTAATATCGTCAGAGATGAACTGCTGGCCGAATTAAAATATCAATCGCTTATTGGATAGATTTAGATCAAGCGTTTAATCATTCGCCCACGTCCTTCCCCTGCCTATGAGACAAAAATCATGAAAATTGCATGCTTTCGTAAGTTTGAAATGACAAAGTTGGAGCATAGGGTGACGTTGCGTGAGCGTTGAATTAGAAACAAATTCGCGACTGCTGAGAAGACGAGCTGTGCAAGTTCCGAATGATGTCGGTCAGGGTGATGCCGGCAGGTATCGCTATCTAGCGGTCGCATTGTTGCACTATTTTGTGCCGATAACGTCGGTATCGCACGCAGTGTGCAACCCGCGTGTCATTGCTGTGATCCATAACTGGAGATTGCATATCGTAAGGCGTGCCTATGTTAGCGGCAAAATTAGTTACGAACACCGTGAAATCTACGTTTGTATACGATAGCAAAAAATTTAATTTTCTGTTGCACTCGGACAGATTTTCATTTTTTTAAAAATCTTTTCATTATCTTGCATTTCCAAAAATTGCACGAAGAATTCGTGGGTATTAGTACCAATGTCTGGTGATTTTATTTGGAGTTTTTTTTTCCATAGAAGATGCAAGGGATTTGTAATGAATGTCAAAGTTAGTTACAGGATATAATTAAATAACAATACCAGGGCAGCGATTCTCGATCTTTTGGCGTTAGTTAACGCCGGTCGTTAACGTGTAGTTAACGACCTTTTGTTTGTTGAAACATTTGATTTTGTTTGTTAAAAGGACGTTATCGACCGGCGTTAACTAACGCCAAAAGATCGAGAATCGCTGCCCTGACACACTCAGCGTCGTGTATACTAGGGTGGTCCCTATTTATGGCTCGGACGAATTTTTTATCAGACGCCCCTCAAATCGACTCCAAATAATTCAAAAACGGTACCCTAATTTTTTCAGATTTTTATCTAGACTCTAATTCCTCCCGCCAAGAGGGTCAATTCCCCCATTTGAAATACACGTGTTTCGGCCATATTCTCAGGATATATTTTATTCTAGAAGTGAAAATTTTCAAAAAAATCTGTAACTGCGAGATTTAAGTGTTCATTGGTATAGCACTAATATTTGAGAAAAAATTCACATTATTATACGGGTATAGTATACTAGATAAATTGCACTTGCACACCTTTTAATTGAGAAAAAAAAGTCAGATTGAAGGGTGTGCAATTCGTCTAGATTGACCCGTATGATAATGTGAATTTCCTCTCAAATGGTAGCACCATTGAACACTAATAGCGTTTTCGGCTGGTAAACCTGGTGTACACCAGGTGTGTACTGAGTGCACTAGTGGCACACTAGATCGTGCACACGTGTCCTCACCACCATGGTGGGCGCGATAAACCTGTGCGGTTCAGTTGCGCAGTGATTTGAGTGTTCGGCTGGTGCAGTGCGCTGGCGTAGTGGGTTCCAGCGTTGACCCAACCAGACACGTGAGTCGACGCAAGTTGAAACTTGTAAAGTAAAGTTTTAGGTTTTATTATCCGACGAAACAAATAGAAAATGATGGAATTTGCAGTTCGTCTTTCTAAACGCAGATGTGATTGAAACTGACGAATGCAAAAAAAATAACACATTGATGTCGTAAAAACTTTTGTTTTACACGAGCAAAAAATTGTAAACATCAGAGCCAGTTAAGGTGCTTTCCTAGGCAATTCTACCAGTCCTGAAAACATCGTGAAAAAATGTGATATTAAACGGAATATCTCTGCCTGGGCACCAAAATCAATGAAACAAAATACGTCGCGCAATTCTATGTGCCCCTCCGAACATGTACAGCCCAAAAAATGTTCGTTTTGCGCGAAAATAGAGAAGATATCCATGAAAAACGGTTTTAGAAACGTTTTTCATGGATATCTTCTCTATTTTCGCGCAAAACGAACATTTTTTGGGCTGTACATGTTCGGAGTCGCACATAGAATTGCGCGACGTATTTTGTTTCATTGAATTCGGTGCCCAGGCAGAGATATTCCGTTTAATATCACATTTTTTCACGATGTTTTCAGGACTGGTGGAATTGCCTAGGAAAGCACCTTAAGGGCCTTTCCTACCCAATCCACAACATTGTAATAAACGCGTGCAGAAGGTGCTATTAAACGGAATATCTTTGCCTGGTCACCGAAATCAATGAAACAAAATACGTCGCGCAATTCTATGTGCGACTCCGAACATGTACAGCCCAAAAAATGTTCGTTTTGCGCGAAAATAGAGAAGATATCCATGAAAAACGTTTCTAAAACCGTTTTTCATGGATATCTTCTCTATTTTCGCGCAAAACGAACATTTTTTGGGCTGTACATGTTCGGAGTCGCACATAGAATTGCGCGACGTATTTTGTTTCATTGATTTCGGTGCTCAGGCAGAGATATTCCGTTTAATATCACATTTTTTCACGATGTTTTCAGGACTGGTGGAATTGCCTAGGAAAGCACCTTAAGGGCCTTTCCTACCCAATCCACAACATTGTAATAAACGCGTGCAGAAGGTGCTATTAAACGGAATATCTTTGCCTGGTCACCGAAATCAATGAAACAAAATACGTCGCGCAATTCTATGTGCGACTCCGAACATGTACAGCCCAAAAAATGTTCGTTATGCGCGAAAATAGAGAAGATATCCATGAAAAACGTTTCTAAAACCGTTTTTCATGGATATCTTCTCTATTTTCGCGCAAAACGAACATTTTTTGGGCTGTACATGTTCGGAGTCGCACATAGAATTGCGCGACGTATTTTGTTTCATTGATTTCGGTGCTCAGGCAGAGATATTCCGTTTAATATCACATTTTTTCACGATGTTTTCAGGACTGGTGGAATTGCCTAGGAAAGCACCTTAAGGCCCATCCCTAGTCGCCCACCTCCTTTTGGCGAAATGTGTCACATTTTGATTATTATCCGAGCCCAGGCGTCAAAAACGCAAAAAAGGCCAACTTAGCGCAAATTCTATTTCAATTCCGAAAACATACGTCCAAAAAAATTTTCGTTTCGTGTGAAAATAGAGTCTAAATACCGATTTTACATTGTGTCGAATTCGTAAACATTCGACACAATGTAAAATCGGTATTTAGACTCTATTTTCACACGAAATGAAAATTCACACGCAGTTTGGGTTAGCCTACTTTCCCTCCCTAGGTGAGTAATATACTATTCTGCACTCCTCGGAAATGAAGTATTTTACGCTGATGGCTACACAGGCCTCGAAAATCAAACTTTCGAAGCAGGTGTTGCATGAATGTTTTAGAAATTTTCCAGTCCCACGGCCTGAAACGCAGAAGTCTTCTGACTTTTAAGCACTGGTTAAAGTCATAGTTTTATGAAATCTGCATGAGACAGATATATACAAGAGGAAAAAATATTGAGAATAACTCAGCTGCTTTTCATTCTATACGGCTAGACGAGTAAATACACGTCGTCCGTATAATGTAACGGGTCCTTCACCTATACCTATACGTATACCTATGAAGACGTATATATGTATATGTATCGATATGTACCTCTCTCTCTCTCTCTCTCTATATATATATATATATATATATATATATATATATATATATAAATATATATATACTTACATTAGTATTGCGCACGCGACCCACAGCCCCTGGTGAAGACTGAAGGGGTTCAGTCGGGGTTAGAGAGTTGCGTGGGCAAGTTCGCGCCGCGGTGTCTTTCACCCAAGTCTAACAAATATCTCTACCTGTAATAATTTCGTATCCGTAAATTATGTAACTTTCTATTATACGGCTTACAGCCATTTTCCTCGAATACGATATACCCCCGCGGTATACTTACATCTAGGTGCCTATATACCTTTACCTATATACAATACTATATACACTACCTATAGGTGAGGCAGTTTTAAATCTGTAGGAAAACTATTTGCATTGGCAACTTCGGGACTTAATTGAACCCGAATTTCAAACCAAACTCTCACAACTGCTTTAATATAACTATACAGGGTGATTCCGAATTCGTGACGAATCTCGTGAGGGGTTGATCCTGGTCAAAATTGGAATCGAAAGTTCCTCAGCCATTTTTCCGAAAAATGATTTTTCCCCTTGGCAATTTTTTTTCCGACAAACGATATTTTTTCAATAATATTTTTTTTTCATCATTTGTCAATTCTGAAGAATCCCAAATGATGCCAATGATTATTTTTTTTTTTTAATATCACAGAGAGATTTCTGGGTGAAAGTTTCTTGTTTGATGAAAGATGCTAAAAACAATGTGTAATGGTTCCGAGGGAAAAAACCATTTTTCGGAAAAATGGCTGAGGAACTTTCGATCCCAAGTTTCACAAGGATTATCACCTTCAAGAGATTCGTCATGAATTCTGAATCACCCTGTATATATAGGTATACGTATTTACACGTATATACGCGGTATCATCGTTGGACGGTATATTAATTATATTTGTGTGGATTACGAACAAATCAATTTACTTTTCGATTGTACCCAGTATATATATTAATATATATATATATGTATATATATACAGGGTGACCCAAGACCCCCGGACCGGAAGGAATGGGGGAATTCCTCGTTGGATTTTGAGACGAAATTTCCTTTTCGAAAACTTCGTCCGGTCAACGGTGTCCAAGTTATTAAAGATAAAGAGTAGCCAATCAGCGCCTCGCTTTAGGTCCGTGCCAGTGCCGGGTCAATAGTGAACGGCGGGGAGGGCCCGTGGTTTATAATAATAATAATAATAATACGCGTCGATCGTAAAGTGAAGAAGAAAGTAGCCAAATGTAAAATAAACCACGGGCCCTGCCCGCCGTTCACTATTGACCCGGCACTGGCACGGACCTAAAGCGAGGCGCTGATTGGCTACTCTTTATCTTTAATAACTTGGACACCGTTGATCGGACGAAGTTTTCGAAAAGGAAATTTCGTCTCAAAATCCAACGAGGAATTCACCCATTCCTTCCAGTCCGGGGGTCTTGGGTCACCCTGTATATATATATATATATATATATATATATATATATATATAGGTATGTAATTTCGAGTGCAATCAATCAAAACGACAATGTGTATACGGATTTGGGAAATAATCGTCGCATTCGGTTTATCATTAGAAAGATGTGGACTGCAGGACATTCGACATCTCGCGTCCTCTTCGATGCCCGCAGCGGCACTGGGCAAGTACATATTGTAGAAAATGTGAGATATACTATTACATCATCATATACAGAGCGATTCTGTGGATAGTCACGCGCCTAACGGTATAGGCTAACGGGAAACGCCTGAATTGAGCAGATCAAACATCGACGATTGGGTTTTATTTATTTCGTGGGAAATAAAACTCAATCGTCGATGTTTGATCTGCTCATATCAGGCGTTTCCCGTTAACCCACCGTTAGGCGCGTGACTATCCACATAATCGCACTGTATATGGAATAAATTTAGTTCACATAATCGCTAGTTTTCGTATCAATTTTCTGGCACATTTCCGGAATACGTTGTATTATACTATACACAAATACAAGGATCTCCGAAGAGGTTCCCGCGACCATTCCAGCTTGACATAAAGATGTATATACTGGGAGTATTTCTGGAACCGTAAACCTATAGTCTATGCGTGTACATATACCTACAGGCAGACTTCCTAACGTCCGTCAACCAAGAAGCGCGTTGAGGTGACCGAGGGTAGAAATCGGCAGCTGTTTTAGTTGTTACCGAATCCTTGATTAGCAAGGTTGTCTAGTAGCAAACAATTGCCGACTTCGACTCTCGGCCACCTCAATACGACTCTTGGTGGACGGACGTTAGAAATTCACTCTGTATACGTATTTACATAATATGCAATATGCATATATATATATATATATATATGGGGCATTCCACGAGGTATCGATCAAGATCGGAAATCGATGTTTCCGATCTAGTCCAAATTTTGTTCTGCGAAAGTACTGGTCGAAAAACAGAGCCCTGATTTTTTTGAATTTTTTTCAATCATTCGTATCGTAGATATTGCTATTTCAAAACCGCGCGGATCCGCCACTTTCTAAAATCTGAAAAAAATCACAAAATTCTGGGAAAATATATCAAAATTTTTGAGCCATGTTCAAAGATGGAGATTTCATCATAGCAAAAGTTAGATTCAAAAAATAACGAAAATTTTGAAAATTATTCTCGGAATGCGTTTTTCATATGAAAATGAATAAGAAAGTTCCTAATAACATGGGTCGTAAAAGATATATTCACAAAGTTACGGAGAATGATGTGAAATACAGAGAATGATGTGGATACAGGGTAATGCAGTTTGACCGGGCCGTATTGAATGGGCATATTCCTTGTCGAATTCCAAGACTAAAATTCCTTAACGAAAAATTCTGGCGATCAACGGTGTCCGAGTCATCTTATCTTATAGAATATCTTAGTTGAGCATTCAGAGATCCTTACACTGGGTAAACGGATAACGGGTGTTACTTTTCACTTTGACAATCCCGTTGTTCAATCTGTGGCAGCCAGGTCGTCCGCTTCTTAGTTTTCGGCTGTCTAGGTCCACCGTTTCTTAATTTTTTTTTTTTTTTTTTCTTTTTCAATTTTTCGCTAAGGAATTTTGGTCTTAGAATTCGCAAGGAATATGCCCATTCAATAAGGCCCGGTCAAACTGAATTATCCTGTATTCACATCATTCTCTGTATTTCACATCATTCTCCGTAACTTTGTGAATATATCTTTTACGACCCATGTTATTAGGAACTTTCTTATTCATTTTCATATGAAAAACGCATTCCGAGAATAATTTTCAAAATTTTCATTATTTTTTGAATCTAACTTTTGCTATGATGAAATCTCCATCTTTGAACATGGCTCAAAAATTTTGATATATTTTCCCAGAATTTTGTGATTTTTTTCAGATTTTAGAAAGTGGCGGATCCGCGCGGTTTTGAAATAGCAATATCTACGATACGAATGATTGAAAAAAATTCAAAAAAATCAGGGCTCTGTTTTTCGACCAGTACTTTCGCAGATAAAAATTTGGAGTAGATCGGAAACATCGATTTCCGATCTTGATCGATACCTCGTGGAATGCCCCATATATATATATATATATATATATATATATATATATATATATATATATATATATATATATATATATATATATATATAGATGTGAGTATATAAGATATACGGATAAATAGAAAAATGTGTAGCTCGTCTGGTATAGGTTGCGGATGATAAAGAGATGTGAGAAGAAAAAAAAACGGACAAGATCATGGTTAGAGCGTCGGGGGAGGTTCGCGCTTGCGCGAGTTGCACGCGATATTGTTCCTATATACCTTTGTTGCGGTATACCTACGTACTGCCTCACTCACGCACTGTCTTCCATTTATAATGCAATCCCAGATCGATTCAGCTGCAAACTGTACCGGCCGTTCAATATTCGACGAACAGACTTGTTTACTTATCGAATGACAAATGGTTGCAACTGACGCTTTATACAGCCATTATATGAAAATGTTCGATTCTCTGCATATACCCTGCCCCGCTCAGGTATACGTATAGGCAATTACCTTTAGGCATGAGTTACCCGGTTACAGCAGTCTCTTGCACGAGTTGCACGAGTTGTGCCGCGTCCGACCCAACACAGACGGCTACTACTCAAATATCGTCGTCCGGCAGAGAGAGTATACCAATACCGCCGTTGAATCAACGAGATATAGGTTTGAAGTTGGCTTACGGAAAACGGCCTAACGATCATTCACTGTGCCACCATAGTTGTTAAGAGGAGACTGTTTTAACAACTTTTTGCTTGTTTCCATAATAATAACAGACAAGGTGCCTGCGTTCTCACGTGGCTGTATTTATATATAAATGTATTGGTGTAGACGGAAAGCGACGATGAACGTACGCGACTCGCCTTCTGTGTATGAAGCGACGGTACGCGAAGGTATAATGCATACTTATAGGGTGTGAACAAAGCGCGAGCCAAGATCTACAATTTTTGGGGATTCAGATTGAAGGGGTCTAGCTTGTTACCCCGGTCGTTCAAAATATTGATCTCCGTTGCGACGTCTGTGAGATACAGGCAATTTCATTGATTTTAGGCGTGCACGACAGCGGAGGCGAGTCACAATACTTCTCCAGTTCAAGAATCATTATTTGCACTGTTCGCAAAGTTCATGAACTCACCGATCATAAGATTTGCACAAGATTCTCGTTGCACTTCTAAATTCCAATAACCGCATGAATTACGGCTCGAATCTAAGCGCGAACTACGAAAAAATGAAGAAAGGACGGAAATAGAAACATGTTTGTGAGAACATGACGTATACATCGGTATATACATATACTATAGTATACCCATGTAGTACGTATATCCGATCATATGGGTATATGTACCTATATATAGGGGAGAGGCGGGAAAAATGGGCACCCTAAAAAATTAGGGCTTCAAATACAGGTTTGAATCGATGGATCTTCGAATTTTGTCCGAAAAACGATAACCTAATCAATTCCGAGTGTTGAACGCCCTCGCCTGAAAAGTTCCAAAATTGCGGGCAAAATGGGCACCCCAAAAATTTGTCGAAATTTTTCAAAATCGAAAAAAGGTTTTAAATTCATTTTCGTATTCACTTGAGAATACTATTATAGTAAGTAAATAATAATAGTGCCCATTTTGTGCCCGATAGTGCCCATTTTGCCCGCCTCTCCCCTATATATATATATACCGGTCTAATATATATATATATATATATATATATTAGACCGGTTCAAAAAAATCGACTATTCTTTTTTTTTTAATTTTCGCATTAAAATACTTTCGGGTGGTGAAAAAAGATACCTGTTAAAAGCGGAGCTCTTAATATTAAGATTTAGAGGTCGCTCATCGCAGATTTCTATTTTCCATTCAAATAGCATAGGAATTTTATTTTTTTTTCTTCAGAATTTCGTAGCTCACAAACCAATGAACAAATCCAAATGACTCTTACATATTTTGATAGGGGATTGAACACTATAAAAAATGTATTTATCATTGTGGAAAAAAAATCACAAAAAAAAAATAGTCAACTCAACTATAAATTGAAATTCGAGCTTGAATAACTTTGGAAGGAGTCAATTTATCAAAAAATGATAAGAAAAGCTTTTTGTAGAGTGTTCAATTTCCTATTAAAATATGTATGAGTCGTTTGGATTTGTTCATTGGTTTGTGAGCTACAAAATTATTAAAAAAAAAAAAAAAATTTCCTATGCCATTCAAATGGAAAATAGAAATCCGCGATGAGCGACCTCTAAATCTTAATATTAAGAGCTCCGCTTTTAACAGGCATCTTTTTTCAGCCCCCCGAAAGTATTTCAATGCGAAAATTTAAAAAAAAAAGAATAGTTGATTTTTTTGAACCGGTCTAATATATATATATATATATACACGTACCGACTGCAACGAGAGTGTATAGATTGCAGTTTCACGCAGAATTTGATAATAAATGCGTGAAAAGTATACCTGTATAGGTATACCTATATATGTTTGTTATATCTGTATACCTATATATACCGATCTTTATTCTTTATCGAGTCGAAATCTTGACATACCTAGTTGAAATATTGTCCGACAATATTATCGCTGGACGAACATGGGCTCTGACTTTCTACAGTCGACGGTGCCTGGTCTCTGTATTTCAATGTTAACGAAATGCAAACATCGGTAACATCAAAGTTAGGATAAACACCTCGGCTCTTTGCACCTGCGGAAGAGGTCATGCAGTTCTTGTAATTCTTAACAAAGCCGGATTCCTTCACATTTATCCCTAAACTTAAATACCTCAGCCCGTCGTCGTATATCACACCTTCAGAAAAAAGTAAATTAACGATCAATGCGCGTAATATACGCTTGACTATCGCGCAGGTTTAGGGGGATTGGAATTGTTGTACCTACCCATAAACCTTTAACCTACACTTAATGGATAAATCCGCAGCTCGTCCATAAAACACTTGCGATTCGAAGCTACGGTGCGGAAATAGATTATACAGCTGGTAGTATACGTAATATACATACAAGTTCGTGGTTGGTAAGTTATCGTCTTTTGGTCACGCTCTTCGAGGCCTATAACGACCAACGAGTGACGGTACTTCCGGCTTAACCCTCATTGCCGGGAACAATTTACTTCCCAGCTTCCCCTAGGTATACCGCAGATGTTACCATATACCCGCCACATACATTTTCATGTATACATGTATACTAAACAGGGCCGTCTTAAGGTTGAATGGGCCCACGGGCCACCCTGCCCCTTATTAGGAAACAACGCAAAGTCGATGGGTGAGAAGGTTGAGGAATAAAATTAAACGATCGCGTAAAAAACGCATATTGCACGCATCTTGGTAATTGAAGGGCGATACCTGAATGATGGAGCATCACGAATAGTTAACAGTTGAATTTTCTGGCCTTCATTGTAGCAAAGTTCTTGATGAATTCTTCGAATAAGGTCTTCCAGCCACGTCGCGGTGGATTTTTGTATACGTTTGCATCAGCCACAATTGTATCGCACTATAGGGCCTGTTGCTTGGGGTTCGGTGCCCATGCCTTACGCCGGCCCTGATACTATATTGAGCACCCATCCACGAGTCCCCCGACGGTGCCTCCACGGCCTCACTTATATATAAATCTGAACATTAGTTGGTAAACTTGAACTTACGATCGGCCTTCATCCTCTCACACGGGTGGGCATACAGCTGGATAAAACAACGTGAAAGTCTCCTTATCAATATCCATGCTAATCCGTATCCAAGGGTCATGATCCCAGCAACTTTCCAGGTTCTGGATCCCGATTTATATTCTATATGAACGGCAATAAGAGTCTTCGTTGTCATGCTGGCAAAGAACCAATAATTGGGCACGATTAATTAGCAATCTGGGGAAGGGGAGTGAGGCGCTTAAGAGAACAATTGCACGAAATATCTCTCACAATTATTTCAATAATAATGGGGCACATACCGAGGGGAAATCTGGATACCGTACAGTCAACTGCGCCTGACTGCGCATGCGCGAGTTTTATCGCCTGCTGAAGCAGGCTGGTCATCCCGAGTTTTAGCTGTCAAACTTTGTTTCTGGCGGTGATGTAATGACCTCTCTTCTCCTTCCTCCTGCCCTTATCGCTCAACTCCTTTTCCAATTGCAAATTTTATTTCCGAGGTCCGCGAGTATAGTCTCGCTGACCATATTATGGGTGGTATAGGCCTCTGGGCCGCGCCGTTGATGCCCTTATTAGACCCGCGGCCCTGTTCACACTTATGGGCATAACACACTCACTCGGGCCTAGGCTGTCTGATTTTGTTTTGCTCGCGCGTGACTATGGTTACGACTTACGAAGCCGGTAGAATTGCATATAGCCACCGCAGGTATACCTACCTCAAACGATGTACAGACCCAAGGGTTGTTCTTTATACCCACGATTGTATACTATATACCTAGGTATATAGATGTAGTACATAGATCTGCGATAAACACGAAGCCCTAATTATCATAATCGCGCACCGGCGTCGGAGTCGAAAGTTTGTCGAAGTGCTCGCTTATATATTTATAATATCATCCATATATAATTACCGCTTGATTCCTCGCTTATAACTCAGTGATTTGGGTAGCGGACAGTCGCAGTTGTTAGAGTTGTACATCTATTGTATGTATGATATAATATATATTCGGCGATCACACGCGGGTATGAAATTTTACACCCTTGATACGAAATATACTACCACGCGGTTCAACCCGCTATATTAAACCGGCACTGTATTTTGCACAGAGATGCAGCAGTTGACGGAGACAACGACAGGTCTCACCCCGGATGCCGTGTTAACTAATCTAATAAATCTGCCCATTAATTTACAACGTAACGACGCTGCATAGGTAGTATACAAACGGTAGCTGCTTAGTTCGATAAATTATGATATCAGATATTAGGGAAAGGGTTGACTCGTTCATAAAAATTCGCTAAACGAACTAATCTCTCTATCGAGCCGATAATTCATTCGATAACCAGTATTCCAGTTATATATATTATACAGGGTGTCCAAACTAACTATGTCACCCCGACGGGTGACGGGTGGTGAAGGGGGGACCTTAACTAACATTTTCGATGTAGGAACCCATGTCCGGAAAGTTGACGTTACCTTGATGAGAGGCATTCAGAGTTTTCGGCGAACGCCTGCAACGCTCGCTCACAGGCGCGGCGAAATCCTCGAGGATTTAGAAATAATCTTAGTCTAATTCAACTATTTATTAGCAACATAAAGAATCTATCACAGTTTTACAAATATCATAGAAAATAAGTATTTTCGCCGTTCATTTCTACAAAAAAACCAAGTTGCATTATCACATTTCTTTGACTCGACAAACAAAAACAAAACAACACAAGCATGACAGTTGTTTTTTGTAGAAATGAACGGCGAAAATACCTCTTTTCTGTGATATTTGTAAAACTGTGATAGATTCTTTATGTTGTCATCCGAAGGTCATGTTGTTGCACATGGTTGGACGCGTTTCGATGCCAGCTTCCTTGTAGTGAGAAAAAAAAAAAAAAAAAAATAGGTAGTCCCATTTAAAAAAAACATCGCGACGGCCGAAATCTCAAAAAATATGACCTTCAGATGACATTCACTTCCAAAACTCATTTTCCCCCTTCAGATGCAACAACTTTTCCATATGACATTTTCCTGTATAATCGATAATAACCAAATTATTCGAGGTGGCAGAGTTAAATGGACCACCCTGTATATATGTATATACAGTATACATACGCAGCTATACTAGTAGGGATGTCATATATACCTATGCAAAATGGGTATCTTCACTTTGGAAAAAGCTTGAGTCGGTGTACCGCAACGCTACTGGGCGAGCTGAATGAAAGCTTTGCAGGAAGGTCTACTATAACAGAACATGTGTGTGTATACCCACGCTATACGGCAGTGCAATACATTTGGAGCAATTCATTTTAGTGCCCTGCCGTTGGTATCTTTTTCAGAAATGCTACATCGCCGGTGGATTTGGCGAGGTACGCCTCTGACTCTCGAAACAAATTGTGACAGATGTCTTGCACGCGAGATTTCTGAGCTCACGTGACGTCGAGAATTTGTTAAGAGCTCACATTTCCCGAGAATCCGCCAAATTGGAGTAGCTCGCGCATACATATATAAGTGCAGGTGTATTTTATAGGTAGGTATAGGTACACGTGCTATACTGTATACATGGGTATACCATACATATTGGGGTACTCGAGGCAGCAGCTGCCGAATGAACAGCGTTGCTTGATGCATTTCAAGCACCTCTTTTGCTACTCATCTTTCAAGGCTGATCTGTTGCCGCTGTCTAGTCTGGCCGTTCCACGGTTCCACCCGAGACAATAGCAATCGCATTGGTCGCGTTCTAATTAAATTTCCAAATTCCACCTCCGAACAGTTCCACAAATGATACTACGATGACAGTGTACCTGACGTATAGGTACTACCTGTGTCATACCGGAACATCACGACACTCTCAATATGGCGTGAATTTTTCAGACCAACGTTAGACGCACTCTGCTTTGTGACTCGTCATTTGTGAATTTCTGATGCGAAAATGTTCAACTCATTCGATCGCTAATCGCTGAGTAATTCTGCTTACCTGATTGCGTGTAACCCGATCACCGGGGTTCGGGGAGAGAGAAGCGATGTGCAAGAATAATTTGAGAGGGACCTAAAGGCCTTTACTGTATGGTATACGGATGGACAATTGGAGTGGCAAGGGAGAAAGAGAGAACGGAAAACAGGATGTTAAAAAAATGATCAATACTCGATATTTCGTCTGAAATGCAAAACCAACAATAAGATTCGAAGTTTGGATCGGACAGCTTTGAATTTTCTCAGGTATAGGCTGCAGGATCAGGGTGGTATATCTACGTGTAGGATTCGGTATATGTATACCAGTCTTATACTATGTCTACCTATGTATAGGCACATGTATACCTACTTAAGTAGGTATATATATATACCGGTTCGAGTCGAGTCAGGCGCTCCCTCGCGTCCGCTCCAGGCCTCAGTGAGGGCCAGTGAGGGCTGAACCATCGTTGGGGTTGGATGTTGGTGAAAATATTTTCCGACTTAAGCGCGGCGTCGCGCGGTATATAATCCGCAGAAGAGCATCTCCACTTCGGAGCGGCATCGCACACGCATATATACCTATATATAATACAAATTTGAGACAATAACTAAAGGCATACGTGATTATATACATCTGCCAAATCGCATCCGTGTATCCACAGTCTTACAAATTCACATTTCCTGTATAGTACAATATATAGGGGAAGGTAGGGCAAAACGGACCGGGAGGGCAAAACGGACCGGAGGGCAAAACGGACCGAGAGGGCAAAACGGACCGCCTGAAAAATTCCTTTTAAATTATCAAAAAAATTGAATGATTCACCGTGAAGGTAACCCTTGAACTTAGTAATTTTTTGAGGAAGTTCTCAGTCAATCAAGTCGAGTCAATTTTTTTTTTTTTAGTCGTTTGCGATGACTTCACTGAGTCTGACTCGACTTGATTGACTGAGACTTTCCATAAAAAATTACTGAGTTCGAGGGTAACCTTCACGATAAATAATTCAATTTTTTATAATATTTTAAAAGGAATTTTTCAGGCGGTCCGTTTTGCCCTCTCGGTCCGTTTTGCCCTCCGGTCCGTTTTGCCCTCCCGGTCCGTTTTGCCCTACCTTCCCCTATGCGCTACACATGATTATTTCGAAATTTTAGATTTCCGTCTCGGCGCTTATACATACTATACCTATACTACGCATATTATAGGAGACTTGAATGACGATCGAAATTTCATCGTCAGGTTGTCTCAACGACGGAGGCACGTTAAAAACACCTTTCTTTCCTGGTAATGTGCGAGAGTGAATACGCGTGGATCGTGATTTTTGTTCGATCATTGTTTGAGAATATCCCTGTTTATATCCGCACTGTGGGAAATGAACGAGCGTTTGAGACGAATTGTGGTCAATCGCTTTCAATAGGAGGTGAGTTAAGTGTGAATTTCACGGTTCTATTATATATATTGACAATAATTATGGAAATGAATCATATATTATATAGGTACATACCTACACGTATATGTATATATATATATACATATATATATATATATACTATACCGGCAGTATCAGGATTCCGCGGGGTTTTCTATACTGTGTCGTCGTTGCGTAGCGAAAACAAATGAAATTCGCCTAAGTGAGTTTCGCCACTTTCTACGCAAGTCAATCCCGTGACCCTCGAGGCATGTGGATTCTTCTTGACTCTCGGGATTACAGGGTCTATTTGAGAATCCTATACAAGGTTAGGAGAACTGGGTTACAGAGTATACCGCTCATCGACTACCGCTCAAGGCGATAAATAATTTCAACGGAAATTCCGTCAGCAGCTAGACGGATATAAGAAGACCAAAAGAGAAGAGGAAAGAGAAGAAAAAAAGGAGGGAATAAAAAGAATAGCTCGACCTTATTATGCAAGCGATGTCATACAATATTAGACATGTATTATATAATATTACGTATGTATCCATACATGTGATGATTGTCGATCACTCCGGTAAAATATCTCACACCTGCAGCGGAATTCTCCAACTTTTTGGATGAATGATAATCTGATAACCTGAAGTTATAGTACAATCCACAATCCACCGGCATAATATATCTTATGTCTTATACATAGCGCATAATGCGTATGCGCGCTTAAACGATAAACGCTCGAGTCAGGCTCACCCACATAATTTTACTTCCGTCTCTCCCCATATATTGGAGTATTCGTGCTCGCCTCACTTCTCCGCGCGCGTATACGAGAAAAATCCTAATTACTTGTGCAAAGACGACACCACCGCAGTGTGTATCGTTACGGCAAACAAGAATACCTCCGGAAAAATTATCATTTGTCATACTGATTGGCATGAGGATTTTTCAGTTACAGGGGTGAACCCAATTTACAATTTACGGAGATCACAGGGAGCACGGGATATTGAGTTCAATTCACGATCTGCGATCACTCTCTTCTATCGCACAATGAACTCTTTATCTCCGGCTGACTTTGTCCGTCGCGATTGGGAGCACTAGATTTTGAGTCGAAAATATATTTTTGATTCTTGAAACAGCGAAGACCAGAGTCGAGATCTGTTCAAAGCACTTGGTGAGAGGGTTAATCACACTGAGTGCTAAGAGCCAACGCAAGTGCTCAGTCCTTCTGTAGTCTCGATCCCAACCGCGTGATTCAAGCACCGAGCCTTTGAAACCCCTTGAAATCACGGCTCCGGGTCAGGCACACACACACACACACACACACACATATATATATATATTAGGGTGTGTCACTTTATTTTTTTTTTCTTGGATTCGGGATCTCACCCCCTCAGTATCTCATACTATATGCCATAATGCTGTGGTATGAATTTGAGCTATGTCGGATTTTTTTTAGAGGTTCCTCATCGAGTTTTTATGTTTTCCATTCATTTAACACAGGCAATTTTGCGACCATGGACATAATGCCGTATATCTTTTGAGTTTTTCTTGTTAATTGCGACCACTATGCGCGGGATTGTTCGCATATATCTACACAATCTTACGCACCATCATTCATTTTTTTTTCCTTCACCTATGCTCTGTAATAAATGACTATAAAATGACTTTAAACAAACAAAAATGGAAAAAAATGAATGAATAAATAAATAAATGACTATGCGAAAAATCGTGTAGATATACCTGAATAATCCCCCGCATAGTGGTCGCAATTAACAAGAAAAACTCAAAAGATATATGGCATTATGTCCAAGGTCGCAAAATTTCCTATGTTAAATGAATGGAAAACATAAAAACTCGATGAGGAACCTCTAAAAAAAATCCGACATAGCTCAAATTCATACCACAACATTATGGCATATAGTATGAGATACTGAGGGGGTGAGATCCCGAATCCAAAAAAATTAAAATAAAGTGACACACCCTAATATATATATATATATATATATATATATATATATAGGTATAAGGATAGGTACAGAATACAGATGTATGTATACGCATACGTGGAAGTTTATATTGTTATATTATATACGTGCCAACAATATGCATGCAGGTAGACAATTAGACATAGGTGCAGTTAGGTGGCACCTTAGGTTATACAAATAGGTTGTAGTGTATGCCTATACGTGTGATAATCGTCCGGATCATTTTGGTAAGCTTGTGTGTATATCCTCGCAGTATCAGAGACAGGAGAAAATGGGAAAAGGGACAGAGATGAATGGCATCGCGTCGTATCGAGTATGATGCATGCATCAGTGTACCGAGAAAGTACTCTGGTATTATGGATATACGTATGCCTGAATACGTGGCAGCGGTAGGTACATAGGTATACATACCTATACCCATACCCACACGCGTGTAGATGATGTTTAGCCAGCTTCGGTACGTGCGAAACGCCCTTGATTGTCCCTCCCGGAAGCAGCCCTGATTTCATTGAACACATGTGACAGGACAGGACTCGTGTATATATGTATATGATGAATTACACCCCATTTCTTATGGCCTCGAAAGCAGATAGTCTTTAGCCGCAGATAATTATATCGATGAATTAATAAGTCCCGCGCCGGTATGTACGGTGACGCTCTCGCCAATGTCATCGATCACTCTCGAGCTATATAGTCAAGTGGACGACGACAGGTGTAAGGTGTGTATATAGTTGTATACAAGCGAATAGAGGTATAGGTAGGTGAAGCCGTTTGTAATTCATATACCAGCTAATGTATACATAGGTACTACATATGTTGATTTTCAATCTCTACCATTCATCAGCGCGCGGAGCACGAGCTTACGCCGGATCTCTATACACCTATATAGGTATAATACATATATATATATATATATATATATATATATAGTGGGCAGGAGTCAGGGTGCCTCGTTCAAAGGCGCCCGCATAGGGTGTTTGATGAACGAGGTGAGATAATTGTTCGAAGATCGCGGTAAATTTTGAACTCTTTGAACTGTCGCCCATTGGATACGGACGATCCCCTCGCTCGTCATACCGAAGCTGCGGATACAGATCCAGCAGTCTATACCCAATAAGAAATTACGTATAAAAATAGGACTAATGTTCCGCAGAAAAACGTATATTAAACGCATATACGTAAAATATACGTTTTTCTGCGGAACATTAGTCCTATTTTTATACGTTATTTCTTATTGGGTACCCGGATATGCCTCGCGATATATCCCTTGCGGTCGATGCGCTGCTAAAATGGAAAATGATGCCACATGGGAGAAGAACTGCGGAGCTGAAAATTAATTGAGACGCCCCCGAGTACGGGGTAGAGTAACTCCTCACGCGCGTGCGTGTCATGGGACTGCATGGATTTGCGTTCAGAAATCAAAATTATCCTCAATAAACTGAATATGAAGTAGTCTGCAGACCTCTGATCGTGACCGCGCCAACGAGTGCCAAAATTTTTGCGCAAAAAGCAGTTGATCGTGGTTCGTATACAATATGGGCAAATCCACCAATGACCAACCAATGTTTAGGCACTGAAAATTTGATTTCACTCAAACTTTTTCCTCATATGTTGTGAACCAAGATTGGTAAATTCACCAAGTTTCAGCCTAATGAGACGTGCTGATTATGATGAATGCGATATTGAATTTTCAGAACAAAATTTGAATGTGAATTTCTATCGTATCTTCAGCGTCACAATAAAAATGTAAAAAACTACGTTTTTTACGTAGAAAACTCTGAGCTTTTCGAACCAATGTTCAAGTTTTGATTACCTGTTCTAGATCCACCTCAAAAACACGTTTTTTTTTTCACAAAAAAATAACAGCGATTTCTTATGCCCCTCAATATTTCATCATCGGCTACGTGGTCGCGCGTGGCCTATATCGAGTAATTATTAAAGAGCGGTGAACTCAATTTCATAACAATATTTCAATTATACGGGGTGATTCAGAATTCGTGACGAATCTCTTGAGGGATCGAGAGTTCCTCAGCCATTTTTCCGAGAAACCATTTTTCCCTTGGAACCATAACACATTTTGTCAACATCTTCCACCAAGTAATGAACTTTCACCGGGATATCTCTTCAACATTGAGAAAAAAACCAAAAACTCATTGGCATAATTTGGGATTCTTCGAAATTGACAAATATTATTAAAAAAAAAATTGTTGAAAAAAAAACGTTTGTAAAAAAAAAAAAAAAAAATTCCCAGGGAAAAAAATCATTTCTCGGAAGGATGGCTGAGGAACTTTGGAGCTCAATTTTGACAAGGATCAATCCCTCAAGAGATTTGTGACGAATTCTGAATCACCCACTATAATCTATATTTAAAATATTGTAATGAAATTTAGTTCACCGCTCTTTATTAATTAATCGTAGGCCACGCGCAACCACGTAGCCGTCCCACTCTGGAAATTTGGGTTTCGTACTGAAAAAAATCTCAGCTTTCAGAAAAAAATGAAAAAGAATGATAAAATATATATGGAGGGGCATGAAAGATCGCTGTTTTTTTTTTTTTTTTTTTGTCATAAACGTGTTTTTGTGCTGGATCTAGAACAGCTAATCAAAAATTGAAGATTTATTCGAAAGGCTGAGAGTTTTCTACGTACAAAAAGTAGTTTCTTACATTTTTATTGTGACGCTGAAGATACGATAGAAATTCAGATTCAAATTTGGACCTAAAGATTCAATATCGCATTTCTCATAAACGGCACGTCTCAGTGGGCTGGAACTTGGTGAATTTACCAATCTTGGTGCATAAAATATGAGGAAAAAGTTTGAGTAAAATAAAATTTTCAGGGCTCAAGTATTGGTTGATAATTGGTGGATTTGCCTATGTACATACATACATGATATACTGCATTATACCACCGCTCAAAAACGGGGTTGTAATATCGTCTATACACAATTGGTGCGCAAAATACAAAACCATTCACGTTTCAACCTCGTAAATTCGTGTATTCTATTTTCCTGGGACGCCTTTGGAGGGCACGTCCCGACGGGAGAGGATTCGTTATATCATTCGGTCTACCGTGACGCGCTGTCTCTTGTTTCACTTAAAATCAATAAGACCGCGTCGTGCTACGCACAACTTTCCGAACGATTCGAGTAGTGTTTCAAATATTCCTTCAAACTAGAGTGTAATGCTCGATTGACCTTAGTCTGAACGTGCGTAGGCTGCACTTGTGTGTGTGTCAGTTATCTGGACGATTGTATTATAGGTATGTGCATATGCACTGAGCTAGCACACATCGCTCGGCTAACTCAATTGATCCACGCTGTCAAGAATAGTGGAAAGAAGGTGGAAAATTAGGGTCATTGCATTAATTTTTAACGTTTTTTTTTCTTCGTTTTGTCGCTATGGTGGTGCGCCGTCAGCCGAGTGACAAAAACTCCATTACAGTTGATTAGGATCTCATAACATATACCTATATGGCAATCCGGTCCAGATCCAAGGGTCAACGAAAATCTACGTCACAATATACACATATCGATATATATGTATGGGGCATTCCATGCCAAATCGACCTGGTCTTGACCCTCGACCTCTCAGACCTGGTCTGCGATTTTTTATATCATTCTGCCGACTCTAAACCGCAATCAGAATTTTTGGCAGATTTTTCAAAATAAATTCGAGCGCGTCATGAATTTGAAAAAAAAAATTTCAACACCTCGATGGCGTGATCGAAAAATCTGAAAAAATTCTCAAAAATTCTGTGTCAGGAATATTCATAATGTCTGGGCTTTTTTTCCAACCTGTTTTTTTAGCTTTTCGATCAAAACTTTACGTTCATATTCCAGGAAAAAATTGTGTTAAAAAAAATCTGACAAAATTTCCAAGAATTCTTGGCTATCGTTAGAAATTACTGTCCGACCGAATATTCGGTATAGGTTTCGGTTTCGGTGACAAATTGGCCGTGACTTCGGCCCCTCCGAAACTAGCGTTCTTGTCGTGTCGGGCACTTGAATTTATTTCGAAAAATCTGAATAAAATTCTGATTGCTATTTAGAGTCAGAAGAATGATACAAAGAATCGCGGACCAGATCTGAGAGGTCGAGGGTCAGGACCAGGTCGATTTGGCATGGAATGCCCCACATGAATTAGTCAGCGGGTCTCCCCAAAAACGCCACTTTCACATTGTTTCGATATTCAAAAATTGAAGCTGCAGGTATGCAAATTAATGAACGGAAGCAATATTGAACGAGGTTGAATAAAATGCTGAGGTTGTTCATTCGCGATCGTGCGATCGCGAATTCACGAAATGTGAATTTCGTGAAAGCAGTCTTCGAGATTCATATCATAGCACAAGACACTTTCAAAGTCGGGATTTTTGAAATTCCACCAAATATTTGGCGCAAACGCGCGCTGTCGAAAAGTAGCTTGAAATGTAATAATGCGTAAAGGCCTGTTCGATTGCCTGTCGTTTATTTACTGTTTGTCTACGTGTCACAATTCTGTCTGCAAGGGTAATTGCCAACAAAACTATGAAAAGGGTCCCCAGCTACAGCTGGAACTGCGAGGAGGCGAAACGTCACGGGACAGAGTGCTTCTGTGTACTCGATTTAATTGCCACGAAACTGTTATTTAGTTATGAACTTATGATCAACCGCCACAGGGCTCGATCCAACATTTTTCAGATGCGGAGACAAAAAATATTATCACTGTCAAAAAACATTGTCATAATAGGGAGTGTATGCATGGATAGGCAGGTTTTAATTTTCTCTGGCCTTCCGTGTTCATCCTCGTTGATCCTTCGGCCGCAGTATCTCCGCCAAGCCTCAATGTTACAATTTGACTCTCATGATTTCCGAATGGTTGGAGGTTATCAGATGGCGCGCAGGCATTTGAAGTTCAATTTTTCGCGATGACGATTATGTGAAGAAATTAACGTGACTTCGAATTGGGCGACAGACTTTCGTGAATGAATCACAGAAATTGATTGTTCGACTTTTTCTTCTCGACTGAGGAGGAGAGCAAAGGAATAAAACACGAGAAACTTCTTGTGTGGGGGTCCCTGCTGTTCCGAGGAGACGAAAATTTTAGTTTCCGAAGTTGAAAAGCATCTTTTCCGATCGTTCAGACTTCTCAGGTTTGTGAAAGAGTCGTTAAAAATACTTTCGGCGAAAGCGCCCTCACCCCTCTCCTCTCGTCACGTTCCTCAATTATACTCGGGCCGCCATCTTCCATTTGGCCACTCACCCAATTCCCACCTCTATTTCTGCTTCCTGTGACCTTTGAACCTTTTGGCAAGGTTCCGCCAACCCGAACGTGCGCGGACCAAAAATTGATACAAATCGCACGACGTATGATACCTATACTCTTTTGGACGAGGTTCGCTATTTTCCACTCTTCCATCAAATTGCCCTTCGCAACCACACCATCTGTCCATTTCGCACACATACTGCAGCTGTACGTGTAACATGTGTACTACTACCTAGATACGCAATGCATATTGTACACGGATGACATTATCATGCTATAGTTATTAAAAGATGTTAAACAATAGTACACGATATCATTATTATAATATTAATTATTATTATTATCATTTTTGTGGCGAAATTTCTATGGATGTTGCCAAGAGTTCAGAATTACATCCCGCCTATAATCTCGCGAGTCGTATGGATAGCTGTTATTTCCACGCAAAGTATTTCGCTGGCATTGATCCCGCGAAGTAGTGTGGGCATGGAGTGTCTTGTGGAGCGCGAAAAATGTGGGGGGATGGCACGATCGTGAAACTTCGTTCCAACAACGATAATCTCGGTAGTTGATGGGCTGTAAATCCCGAGAGAAGCGCGCGGATGTTAGAGGCGGACGTTCGTTCGATCCATCGGATCGTGTTCTTATAGACATAGGTAATCCTTTCACCTTGAGGCATCAGGCATGAGGCATCTGTACGTATATAGGCAAGTGGTTAAGGCGGCCTGATAATCAAGGCCCCGGCTAAAATCGATATTCTCAAAGAAATCTGAAGGAGACTAGGTGCTTTGGCAAAGAAGCCCCAACTCTTACCGGGTGAATTAAAAAATTTAATTCTCAAGGACCACCCTAATGTATATATTATATATATATATATATATATATATATATATACGTAGGTATATAATATATGTATACGCGTACAGATAAAGTCACTTACAAGCGAACGACTTGTCACTTGCAATTGCAACGTTATCGGACGTTCGTACCTATATCAGCATGCGTTACATAATTCACTTGCCGATTGTATAACAATGAGCTGCAGCCAAGGTTCTCGTTTTCAGCCAGTTATCTTTACCCTTCGCTTTATGTTTCAGGTTTGAATTAAAGATGGTGGCGTAATGCTGCACCGTAGTACATCGTCGAGACGACGCCGAGCGTCGCGTAGCGCTGCGAATTCGCCCCAGGGTAATCCAGCCTCGGCATCGCTCGGAGCCAGAGGACGTCGTGCCTCGGTTGCGGCTGAGAGGCCGACGGCTCTTGCTTCACTGTCGGGGAACGTCAATTCGCAGGAGAGATCACCCAGAGGGAGTATCGTACCCGATATTGCCCTTGACAATGACGACGTCGACGGAAGAACCGAAGAGGTCAGGCTAGAGAATAATTTCAGTTCAGGGGGCCGCGAGTGAAATACACGTATAAGTATATACAGAGCGATTCTGTAGATAATCACGCGCCTAAGGGTAGGCTAACGGGAAACGCCTGAATTGAGCAGATCAAACATCGACGATTGGGTTTTATTTCCCACGAAATAAATAAATTTCTCACGAAATAAATAAAACCCAATCGTCGATGTTTGATCTGCTCAATTCAGGCGTTTCCCGCTACCCTACCGTTAGGCGCGTGATTATACACAGAATCGCACTGTATACCTATATATATATATATATATATATATATATATATATCTGGACATAGGTACTGCACGACAGTCATGGGTCAAGAAGCAACAATCTCAACGTGCGAGTATTATAATAACTGATATAACCATGGAAAGGTCCGCCTGTGGTATAACCCTACGCAGGGTTCGCATTCATCACAGGATACAGGGAGACTCTCCGGCGATGTTTGCTCCTCCTTTTGTGATCTCCGATAATCGAATTAGCTAGTAGATAATTGGGAAAATGCGAGTCACCTAGCCCGCGCTCGACAGGCCGGAGGAATCGATCGGCTCGTGATAATTTACTGAGCTCATCCGCGCTTACTCTTGACCCGCGTACGATATAACTTGTCCAATGACGCCTGTTGGTATAGGCATGCGAGTAGGCATGTATATTGTGTATATAATATATCATATACATATTGTATATTGTACAGATTGTGTACATCGTATATATATACACACAATACATGCATACATACCTACGTTCTCCATATACATTATTCTTTATCCTTTATTTAATTTTAATGGGGACTCATCATTGGAGAGCACGTGTCATATAGCTCGTGCACATGTAGGTGGGGGGAAGGAGGTCGGCGCCCTAAGAGATTAATCCCTCAAGTACGGGGTCCATATACCTTAAATATACCTATATGGCCACCGGCCGGATATAGGGACCCTCGCCACGGCATGAAAATTTCAATATCTCCTACAATTTTCAAGATTTATAGATTCTGCAAAATGCTTCATAAAGATGGATAGTTCAAGTTTGATATGCGACCTTTCAAAAAAATTTATTCCTCCATCAATTGGTTTGGAAAAGGTTAATAATGAGTGAACAAATTCCGGAGTTCATATGGCACGTACCGCCCGACCGCTAGGACAGTTTAGCTCGTCGAGGCCCCGTATTTGAGGGGTTAACGCGTCAAATAAGAGGTTTGAATCAATGGGTCTCCGACTTTTGACCGAAAAACGATAGCCTGACCGATGCCAAGTATTGAACGCCGTTGCCTGAAAAGTTAGAAATTGCGGGCAAAATGGGTACCCTAAAAAATTTTCCAAGTTTTTTTAGAATTGAAAAATATTCAAAATTTATTTTCGTATTTACTTTGGAATACTTTTGAATTTTTTTTGTCTGCCTATTTTATCTGCCTCTTCCTAATTTGTCAAGATATATCGCGTCCCTAATGCCATAAAGGCATACGCTGTATATAGATGCTACCTAAGAGCCATAAAGGCATATAAATTTTTTTATTCGCCCAATCGCTTCAGAATAACTTGAAATGAATTTTCTAAAAAAAAATAAAAAAACTAATGCCAAAAAGGCATATCTTTTGGGACATAGGCCTTTTTGGCATTAGGAAAAATGATTTGTTTTTTTTCACTTTCTATGCGTTTTTCATGTTTTCAAAGCGATAGGCGAAGTTTGAAAAAACTATATGCCTTTTTAGCATTAGTATGCCATAAAGGCATATAACGAAGATATGCCTTTATGGCATTAGGGACGCGATATAGTATAGTATACAGTTGATTTGGTGTTCGAAGTTTGTTAGAACAAAGTGAATAATGAAATTCAAAACGTTTTTCGATTCTGAAAAAGTAAGAATATTTTTCAGGGGTGCCCATTTCGCTCTTTCCTCCCTTAACCGTATGCATATAGATTATAGATAATACACATATGAAGGATTCTTTCTCAAGTGGGCCACCCATTTTCGTCGTGGTCTCGAATTAATTTGATTATTTCCTCCAATGATTACCCTACTATTTAGGAGTTTTGCTGAATTTTTGCAGATTTTTAGCACTGAGATATACGAAATATCTGGATAATCTGTTTATTTTACGTATTTATAAATTACTGATAATGAAAGAAAAATCAAAATACATGAAAGTTATGTTTTTTCATCAGCTTTCCAGTAAAAATATTTTCAATTTCAATAGAATGACAGTTAGGGCTAAAAATGCCAAAAAACCCAGAAAAAATGCGAAAAAAGGTGGTTTCAAGTTTTCGGGCCGCTTTGATTTTGATGAAAAAATTCGAGAAAGACTCTCTCATTGCTCGGAGTTTACTGTGTAAATTTTATTATGGGACCGCCATTCCTTCCTAAGAAGAAAACATCCGAAGATAGCCCAATGATTGTTTTTGTTCGTATGACAACTTGGAACGCTTTAGGAAGGATGGCGGTCCCATAATAAGATTTACACAGTAAACTCTGAGCAACGAGAGAGTCATTCTCGAATTTTTTCATCAAAATCAAAGCGGCCCGAAAACTTGAAACTACCTTTTTTCGCATTTTTTCTGGGTTTTTTTGGCATTTTTAGCCCTAACTGTCATTCTATTAAAATTAAAAATATTTTTACCGGAAAGCTGATGAAAAAACATAACTTTCATGTATTTTGATTTTTCTTTCATTATCAGTAATTTATAAATACGTAAAATAAATAGATTATCCAGATATTTCATATATCTACGCTCCTGCCAGTGCTAAAAATCTGCAAAAATTCAGCAAAACTCCTGAAAAAGAGGGTAATCATTGGAGGAAGTAACGAAATTAATTCGAGACCACGACGAAAATGGGTGGCCCACTTGAGAAAGAATCCTTCATAGGTAAGAGTGGCCTAAAGCGGGTAGGTTAACGATAAAAGCCCAAAAATCTTAGTTTTTGTTTGATTAAAATGACAATTTTGGTTTCATTTAATAGGAGGATTATCGAACTTGAATTTCTTTTATATTGCGCCTAGTTACGCCATGTCACACCTTCGGTACTCGAGTGGGACTGATTGAAACTCGGGAGTGTTTGGGTAATCACGGCATACCGCATACGTACACATTGACACTCGCGTTGCATACGGCAACACACGAACGCCTACCCGCTTTAGGCGACCTACCCGCTTTGGGCTACTCTCCCCTAAGTAGACAAATTCTTTTTGCACGGAAATTCTTGCCGCTCAACTGGTTTTGATGAAAATGCGAGCACGTACGTATACCTATAACTGGTGTTTCGTACGTATGACATTTCCAGACAATTTGTAAGCGAATGCTGCCGGATATCGATTTGGAAAATTCATTGCGCATTAGTCTGCAGCCGGACCAAAATCGGAGTCCTAGAAATTCCCTGATACCTGAAGATCACTGCAGAAGTCCTCGGGGCTCTTTGATCCCAGAGACAAGTCGTAGCCCGAGGAACAGCCTCACGCCAGAAATAAACCGATCGCCAAGAAACAGTTTAGTCCCCGACGCGGCGGTCAGGAGCCCAAGACACTCCCTCGTACCGGACGCTGCTCTAAGCCCGAGGAACTCTCTTGTTCCGGATGCCGCCGGGTCGTATAACTGTAGAAGTCCGAGAAACAGCCTTATCCCCGACGCAGGTCGCGGCCAACGCAATGCCATGCCACCCGAGGGCTTGGCGGCGGGTACGAGGAATTCACTGATGCCAGAGATGAACGGTGCCTGTACACGAAGTTCCAGGAATTCCCTGGTCTCCGAGAATTCGCGAAGTCCCCGGGGCAGTGTGGCGAATATTGACTACGACAGAAGTCCACGAAGCTCGATATGCCCGGAGGTATCGCGAACACCAAGGGGCAGCATTGTGCCGCCCTCGGATATGAATCGGAGTCCTCGTGGATCGATTGTCCCTGAATCGATTAATCGGAGCCCACGCGGATCTATAGTTCCGGAACCAAGTCCCCGGTCTCCGAGAGGGTCGATTTGCCCTGAATTGAACCGCAGCCCGAGAGGATCTATCATCGGTCCCCCCGAGTTGAACAGGTCCCCGAGAGGTAGCATCACCATTGGAGAGCCAGACAGGAATCAAAGAGGCACGACAGCTACCGGTGACGGCGAGAACAGAAGCCCAAGGGGAAGTATAGGACCCCAGGATATTGACAGAAGTCCACGAGGTAGCCTCGGTGGTACCCAGGATCGCCGAAGTCCCAGAGGCAGCCTGACCTTCCAAGAACCCAGGAGAGCTTCGGCTGATCAAGGTATATATACTACGATCCTTCAATACATATTGCATTCACTTCAGGTGACAATGATTTGTCAATTATCCTTCATTCGATATAATCCACTCACAATTTGATTGCTCATCTATTTCATACATTATCTCTCCCATTTATACTAGGTATAGGTATAATGCATTCTTGAATGCATAGGAGATATTTACAGGCATATCATGTCTCTGGTTATTGTTATTATACCTTCTTATAGTTGTGGCGCATATTCCTAGTATCGCGGTTTCATCTCACTAGCTGTCACTGAAAACCTGGGATGTAGTAAAAAGCCAGGTGCAGGTGAAAGTTATCTGAAACCTATTCCCAGGTAGAGATCCCTCCGTGGCGAGAAGCCGGGGAATTGGTCGTAGCATATGTATATTTCTGTGCTGTTCCAATTTCCGACGCCATGCCATCCCTGCATCTCATGCCCGAGCAAGGGAGATTGACTACTTTAACGAGTATACCCGATGCCCGTTAGCACAGATCAGGTTGGGTGAGGTTATGTTAGGTTATATGTATATACAGTGAGGAGATATCTTCGCAGCTCCACACTCCGGGGACCAACTATTCGCGGTCTCTACGTCACCGCACGTCCCGCGGGGAAGAGATCTCGAGAAATATCAAATAACCAAAGTGGAAGCTATCGAAAGTTACAGCCTATGTACCTATGTCCTGGTTATTATCAAGTCTCCTGATACATACCGCATGTTACAAACATGGAATACGTTATATAGAAAATATACCTGCATATATTTATAATTCGTAAAAATCTAATAAGTGTTGCAGTTTCTCTCGCATCTAATAGAAGCACACCCACCTATTCAATATACGCACGTCGGCTGGAAGTTTCAATTCCGATCGATATCCATAGAACTATTGAAACGAGTCATTATATATAATGTATTATAAATATACAATATTATTTCAAGAGGATGCATCACTGATCAGCGATCAGACAAACTTTTGTTCATGTTCCGGCATGGATACGTGACAGCTTGTTATTCACATAGGAGCCACACCTCGACCATAAGGTAGAGTATATTAGGTCGAGGTTGGAAGTATCGAAAGATATTAGCTCTTCGCCCGAACTAAATGGCCGCAGTATTAAATTGTCGGCATAAATCTGTCGGTCTCTAACGTCAGCGTGAGAGAATCGAAACTGCCTTACTGCTAAGTATTACGTAACAAAGAAATACCAAAAGCTTAGACGTTATACTAGATCACGGCTCGTTACGATACGCTCCATTTGATCCTACATTAATTCAGCTCTCGTCTTTCTTTCATCCTGATTGGGTTTGCCCGCAACTTTTTCTTCAATATCCCTTCTTCACGTTCATGTATATGTCCCAGCATGTGGAAATTATCCTGGCATACCATACTCATCCCGAATTTAAATTGATGGCGAGTGTGAAATGCGGGTGGTTACTCTCCAAATTTCTTGGAGTGGAATCCCACTCGTTAAGAGTGAAATTTGACTTTTCGATAGAGTGAAAATCGTGCCAGGAGCCTTATTCTGTGAAATTGTCACTTGGGTCATCGGTGAAACAGGCGAAATCAAGTCAATCTGCGCATGCGCATAGTCTATGTTTTCAGGAGCCTTATCAATATAGACTATGCGCATGCGCAGATTGACTTCATTTCGCTCATTTCACCGATGACACAAGCATGACTCAAATGACAATTTCACAGAATAAGGCTCCAGTGGGACTAGAGTGACTTTTCACTCTTAGAACAAGTGAAAATTTCACTTGATGTCTTGGAGTGAATAGTCACTCTTCAAGAGTGAAATGTCCACTTCTTAAAGAGTGAGTATGTAGCTCTATTTTAGATTGGGTCAGATCACTCTTCAAATTAGAGTGATCAATTTTCAATCGTAATTATTAGAGTAAATATTTCCACTCCAGGTGAAAAGGAGTGATACATCCATAAGTTGTATTCAATACGTTTAGTTCTGACATTTGATACTAATAGCAAACTAATTGGATTGGGGCAATAATATTTGTGCTTGTTTTTGTACTCCAATCCAATCTGTTTGCAATCAGTACCAAGTCAGAACTAAATGTATTGAACGCAACTAATGTATGAAACTTGGAAATTACAGATGTTTTTAAAATTATAAAGACGCATCATTTGTGAAACAGAACAATGTAATTCCCATAACAAACTCCGTTGCCTATGGTTACTACTTGCGCGGACAAAAGCGCGCGGTTTCACTCTTTATAGAGTGACAGTTGGTGCGAAAAATATATCACCCTATACATTAGAGTCAAAGTTTTTCACTCTTTGCGTAAAAGTGAACAATATCATTCTATACATTGGAGTGAAATTATTCACTCTTCGCGTAAAAGTGAACAGTTTCTTCCTAAAAGAGTGGATAATCACTCTAAATAGAGTGAATGACTACTTACACCATTATTGGAGTGAATTATCCACTCCAAAAAATTTAGAGAGTATAATCATTGATTCTCCGGGTATCAAGTAGTTATAATTATTCACAGGTATATTGTACCATACGGAGAGAATTTTATGGTAAATACTACCATCGCATTATTGTAAAAGCACACTACAACCGATTCAATGATAGAGTTGATTGAATTCACCAGTCTGATGATAATCTTTATCATCTGTATGAAACAATTAACCATTCTGATGATAATGGTTATCATCTTTTATGTTGATATGAACCATACATATATATATATATATATATATATATATATATATGTATGGTATGGTATGGTATGGTATGGTATGGTATATATACCATACCATACCATACCATACCATACCATACCATACCATACCATACCATACCATACCATACCATACCATACCGTACCGTACCGTACCGTACCGTACCATACCATACCATACCATACCATACCATACCATACCATACCATACCATACCATACCATACCATACCATACCATACCATACCATACCATACCATTCTAATATCGTACACGCTATCATAAAATTCTCTCCGTGATATAAGTGTGACCCGCTTTCGGAGAGGTTCGTTTGGTCGCTTGGTCAATGAAGTTCCTATGAATTATTTATACGTATACGTAAATACGAGCTGTATACAAAATACAATTATGTATGGGTAACCTATCGCAGTATATATATATATACCTACACCGGGCTGTCTCCGATAAATTTATAATAATTGATAAGTCAATAGGCACCAACTCCTGGCGGAAGGCTAGCACAATGTATGAGTCGTGGCAAGAAAGAGAGAAAGCGAAAAAGGAAAGGGAAAAAGAAAAAAAAAAAATGTTTCGAAATCTGGCAAAAACGAGTTGATTATTTGACCACTATAATTACAGGAAGTTCGCGAACCAGAAGCACATCCCCATATCGGCAACGTGAGAGGGAAGTTCAAGCAAGCGCTGGAGGTGGCGCTAGGCATACCGGCAATCATGGGGCCCAAGTGAACCTGGGTTATGGAACGAATGCATGGGCAGATTCCCGAAGAGCGAGTAGCTCTGTGTCTCAGGTAGCTCAACCATATTTCTTCACACGTGACTCTCGGTTGTCCGGGCTCTCTTCGTAATTATCTTGTTCATTATCATCGTCAATTTAATGCGCGCAATCGGAAATTGATTCTATATAGTACCTATATTACCTGTTCAGATTGCAGTTCGGTCTTACACTTTGCGACAGAGAAAGTCCGAGGGTGCAGTATAGCTGATCCTTTACGCCCCCAGCTTGTTGAGAATGTGATACTTACATATAATGTATAGGTAATGTCTGCGTGCGTTTCTGTATGGGTATAATACAAGTATTGAGCCCGGATGAACTTGTTCAGAAATTTACAAGGACAAGCAACAGGGACTCGTGAACTCGTAGCACCCGTGGCACCTGCCAATCCAAATCTAATCATATATATTTTTACCACATACAAAGTAAGACGTTGTCATTTAAATTTTTCACATACTTCTTCATTATCCCCCCCCCCCCCCCCCCCCCCCCCCTTGTATACACGTGCATACATACACACATAAATATAGGTATAATAATATGTAGACGCTGCTACTGTACAGCCGTCTGTGAATTGTAAAATATCCCGAAAACCGATTCCGAACGGCAACAGTTGACTCGGTCGTATCTAGTTAATAGTTATATATCGAATATTATATTTGTCTGTGGTGTGTCGTGTGTTTCAGTTTTCCGGAGATGAATCGCGCCGTCTTTGCGGGGGTACTTCCAGCCTGACGGAGAAGGGTGGGGTCGGCAGCAATACGCTTACCGTCGCGACGTACGGCTCCCTGGCCTTCCAGCTGAAAGACGCTCACCTGGAGGCCAGTGGCACCTGTGATTTTGTTTTGAGAGCTCTGGGCGTCGTCAGCAAGACTCTGGTCGTCACTATTTGTCTCGCATGTTTAACGGCTATGCCCCTGCTCATGTTGATTATGGGTAAGTTGATCGGTCAACTATAATACTGAATCAGCAGCATCCGGGTATTCTAGAATCCAGGGGAGTTGTGAGATTGTCCCAGGTTCGCTTGCTCATTGCTAATTCGCTCGTACAACTATACCGCTACGACTGCCTGTATATAACTATATACGTATACATATATATATATATATATATGTATATATATATATACATATTTTAATATATATATTAAAATGAATTCTATTATACGGACAATAATTGCAATGATCTTGGATGAAAAGCGCGGCGTCGTTGATCATATTATTTACTAGTGACCTGCGGTGAGTGATCAAATTCATCAACACAATCTCACTTATGGCTTACAACCTCTCACGAGTAACCCGAAATATACCCGCGGGTATTATAATGCCACATAATAATATAACGAAACTCATTATAATGTCATTGACGACAGGGGTAATGATAATCGATCCCCCGCATCATGTTGTAAGAATTCGCAGTCGGTAAACGGGACTGGCTGTTTCTGCAGTCTTCCTGCGAACTGCATTCAAGATTCAAACAATACGTCACGCCTACGAAATTTGAAATTTCGTGCTGCGCAGGGCTGCAGTTTATACGGGACTGTCCGAAAGAACCTCACATCCCAGTGTACATGGTCGTCGGCGGTACCTTGGGGGGTTTCCGTATGATATGGGCTCTCTACGCACAGATACGTTCCCGGAGACCGGAAGTCCTCAGTGTTCCTGGAAGTAGATCGCACATGTCACCAACGCGACTGGCTTCTTTGGCGTTGTCTTGTTTCTTAGCCGGATGGTTTGTCTTGGGTGAGATAATCTGACAGTGCGAAACATATACGTAGGTATACCTATCTATACCAGATTGCGTATAGTGTGGAATTGGATATAGGTCGTCTGTAATCAGGACTATTCCTATATCTTCTTTAAATCCAACCCCATTCCCCCCCCTTCCCTCCCCGTATACAATGCGTCGATCTTTTACATCGGCGCCTACGTGTTGCAGGGAATTTTTGGATTCTAAATATCAAGTGGCCGGATTATGCTCCGACATTGTTCGAGCCGAATCGCTGGTGCCACAAAACTCTCTACATATTTTCACTGGTTCATCTGTGCATCGTCTACGCAGCCCTGGCAGCCAGTCTCTTGGCCGCCATGGCTTTAGCCCTTTGTCGAATTCTCGCCTGTCCATGGCCGGATAGGTAAGTACCCAATACCCGAACAGTACACTGAGCCAAAAAAATACTTGATTCAAGAAAATTCATAATTGATGGCTCCTTAGAGAATATTTATTAGTCTCAGAAATTATTTTTTTACTTCAAGTTCACAATTACTCTAAACAAGTACGCGTACTAATTGTTTCGAGTAATTGTGAACTTGAAGTAAAAAAATAATTTCTGAGACTAATAAATATTCTCTAAGGAGCCATCAATTATGAATTTTCTTGAATCAAGTATTTTTTTGGCTCAGTGTATAGGTATATTCAATCAGTACAATACAATAACCAGATACAATAACGACAGATAACGTGGGACTTTACACATATATGTAATATAGACTACGAGCAATTGCATTATTGCATTACTGCACAGGCAGCTGTTCGCGATATACCTGTATAGTGCTCGGCGTTGCCTGCAGATATCGGCAACCCTATTAGAGCCCGATATATTGCGTCCCCTACGGGAAATCCCATTATCACAAATCCCTCCCTAGAAACTCACGCACGATACATTCAGGATTATAATGTCAACCCTTGCCGGAATCCGATCAACTCTTTTCGCGCCCGGCGACATCTATTATAGGGGCGTATAGCTGTAGGGTGATCAATTTATACTTTAGACAAAATTTGTCCACTATAACTTTCAACACGATCGGAAGTACGAGAGTCTCACGTGGTTTTTATATACAGAGTTTGCCAACGTGGTGTTAGAATTGAACGTTATATCGCGAGTGTTATCTTGAAAAGTCCGCCGCGCGTGCAGGGCTTACACTAGCTGGCTGAATATAAGCTTTCACTTTGCATTATACTCATGTTATATATAACAGTGGTCGGTGACGAGCTTTCAACATTGGTAAGAAAATACATTATGGATACAAGTTACTTTCCCAAACTCCGCGGCCGATCAGTATAAACGATGAGCCTATCGCGATATTTCGCGATCTACTTACTATCGGGACGTAAAATCGGGACACGTGGGTTTGACACACTACATCTAAGTGAAAAAAAATCGGACAGCCTTTGGATACGAATCATTTTCAAGCTTGTTTTATTCCCCGTTAGATCAGCCAAAGTCCATTGTTGTATGAAAATCAAGAGGGAAGTTATCGTTCAATGTATGCAAAAAAACGTAGCTTTTACACATTCTATTTCGTAGCTTCACTTCAACTCACCGCCATTCTTCCAGAATAGCCGGGAAAAATATTCAAAAAATCATGCTCAATATTTGAAGCTTTCTTAGTGCAATGCTTTTTGAATTTTGGAGAAATTCCCAAAATTATGGTCACGGCAGTGGAAAATAGCCCAAGTGGTGATCTCGGAGACGAGTAACAATAAAAGGTTCATCAATGGCTGAAAATTTAGGGAAAAATTATGGCGAGCAATTGCCATTGCGATTTGATATGTTCGATGTGTTGTTTAACAGTTATTGCAAAGTATTCCACGTTGAGATTTCGGAGCAGTATCTCGCGCGCGGCGCCTATGGCTGTAGGACCAATAACTGTTGAACAATACATCGAACATATTAAATTGCAACGGCAATTGCTTACCATAATTTTTCCCTAAATTTTCAGCCATTGATGAACCTTCTATTGTCACTCGTCTCCGAGATCACCACTTGGGCTATTTTCCACTGCCGTGACCATAATTTTGAGAATTTCTCAAAAAATTCAAAAAGCATTACACTTAGAAAGCTTCAAAGATTGCGCATGATTTTTTGAATATTTTTCCCGGCTATTCTGGAAGAATGGCGGTGAGTTGAAGTAAAGCTACGAAAGAGAATGTGTAAAAACTACGATTTTTTGGATACATTGAACGATAACTTTCCTCCTAATTTTCATACAACAATGGTCTTTGGCTGATCTAACGGGGAATAAAACAAGCTTGAAAATGATTCGTATCCAAAGGCTGTCCGATTTTTCTTCACTCAGATGTAGTGTGTCAAACCCACGTGTCCCGATTTTACGTCCCGATAGTAGGTATATCTATTGCTATTCATTTACATTTCACCCGTCATTTGTCAGACTTTGTATGCTCTTTCGCGGTGGCGCTGCAAAATTCGACATCCCGATAGGTGTTGTGTTTCGTCCATAAGGTAGATTCCGTCTTTTTTTGTTTGTTTTCTTGGTATTCAGGTACAAATAACCTAGGGGATCCCTGCGCTTAAGGGAGGTTCGGGGAGTGAACGCTGCGGGTGATGGCAGGAAACAGGCACAAAACTTTCTCAACAGAGAAACGCTGGAAGAGGTCGAAGAAGAAGAGGAGGATGGCGAAGGGATTGGGGCTGGAGCTGGTGCGGGGGCGGGGGCGGGGGTTGATAAGAGCACTGGGGGAGATGAAGAAGTGGGTACCGAGATCGTTCAGGAGGTCAAATTCTCGAGTAAGGTCCAGTTTCGGGCGCCAGACATAATTGAGCTTTGAAAAGTTTCGGACGTGATTCGAATCGGCAATTGAAGAGTCCTTCGGTGGTAAGTAACACACCGGGTAAACTATATACTATGGACGGAAGGCTGGTAAAGCGAGTATACTGAGTTCTGGTCCACAATTATTCGATTTCACAAAAGATACGGGAAGAAAAGAGAAAAAGTCGGAGGAAAAATAGAAAGAAAAAACATAAAAAATTGTTGCTCGGAATATTATTTGGTATTGCTTCATTAGCCGAGACGGGATGATAGTATCAATATCACAGTGTAAAACCTAACGAATAACTTGAATATTCCCGAATAGTACCTAGTTTAAATTATAATTTATAGGTAATACTGATATTACATAATAGATGACAGTCATCGGTGATATACCAAATATTGATGAATGGTCGTAGTCTACCAACTTGATAAAAGTTTTTTAGATAAGTTTATGCGTATACATTACATATAAATACTCGTGGTAAGAATATAGTGCAAACAAGTAATTATTTAGAAGCTATATAGGTGATGATATACAAATGAATACCGAATAGGAATTATATATATGTCCGAACGTTCCTCGGCAATATTTATCGGTCTATTGAAAATCTGGGAGTCCAAGTTTTAATCTATAATACCTGTAATATACATTGGTACTTATTTAAACTGTACATCGATGAACATCCGAATATTTAGTATGTACAACGTATAGGCGCGGGTGTATGACTGTTGGAGGAATGAATTATTTTGTATTCTATAAACATTGACGCGTATTGTATGAGAACAAAATGTACGAGTCTCTGCAGAATGTCCGCGAACTGGAGATATTTCCAGAAACATAAAGATCAATACGGTGAACAGTCAAGGGCTTTTCGGTTCATAGTATGTTCCTGATATATTTATTCCACATCTTCATAATCACATCTTCGATGTTATCCGTTTCCGTCATCAATTAATATCGACGGAAACAAGTAAGCATATGGGCCAACGAATGCCGCCCAAGGCTTGTCACCAAGACCGCAGCCCGTGCAGCCACCATCCCCCAAAAATAAGGGTCAATTCGGAGAAGGAATATATTCCAGGGAACCAACGACATGATAAATTTGTACGGCGAATCGCCATCCTGTCAAAATTGTTTGATTTTAGTCGAATGCTCCGACACATACCTAGATAATGAATTGTAATGGGAAACTGCAGTGCTTCTTACACATCGCTGATATTGCGATACCGATCTGTACGATGGAAAAGACTCATCCCCGCATCAAGGTAAATAGAATATGGAGCAACAGATTCCTGCGCCATCAATTATATTATTATATCGACGATAATGATTTAGGGTGACATTATAGGGCGATACGGTGATCGTCTAACCTTTATACCCCTACAATGCCTATACATACCTACTAGGGTGTGCAAAAAAAAAAAAAAAAAAAAAAAAAAAAAAAAAAAAAAAAAATTCAAACGCGCATCAACATTCTGGTAGAGCATCTCAAATAGAATATCTCAGCCAAATATGAGCTCTTAATATTGATATTTAGAATTGCCTATTTTAGTTACTAATTTTAGTTACGAATTTTAGTTACGAATTTTAGTTACTGAAATAAGTAGTTCTAAATATCATCATTGAGAGCTCATATTTGGCTGAGATATTCTATTTGAGATGCTCTACCGAAATTTTGATACGCGGTTGACAAAAAAATTGTTTTTCCAAGAGTCATATGTCTCCATGACGCTATGACTCAGTGTTTATAGGCGGATATATAATATCAGGGTTTATAGGAGGATATATAATATCTCTTCATCGGTGAGAGTTGGGAAAATTTGATCTCAGTACTTTTTTTATAGAGCGTGAAATTTCCTATAAGAATCTGTCTTCAGATAGTTTCTAAATCAAGCCGCTTACGAGACAAAACAATTTAAAAATTTTCCGATTTTTTTTCACTTGTTATTCAAATAAAAAATGGGAAAACTGAGTTAGGCAGTTCTAAACATCAAAATTCAGAGCTCATATTTGGCTGAGATATTCTGTTTAAAATGCTCTAACGGAATCTTCATGTGCGTTTGAATTTTTTCTTTTTTTTTTTGGCACACCCTAATACCTACATGCATGATCAAAATAGAGATTGTATAAGTTATTTTTGCATAGGATTTGTGAAACCGTGTACAGTAGGTGAAATAAGTATACATGCACATAATGCACATGTACAATATCTGTCGAACAAAAAAGAGTCAATTAAAATAATCTTTGTGACTATAATGTATATCGATACCCACGTTCTAATAATATGTCGTATCCCACGCAGACGATAAAAACGGTTCGCTATTACCATTGAGAAGATAGGACTTTACGGATTGGAATATGTTATTTAAAAATAGTAAATCAACAATTTGACTGCTAAAACTTAAACATAAGCTGCAAAACATTATTATCATTACATTTTTCGAACAAGAGTCAATTCTTATAAAATTTTGTGGGATACGACATATTACAACGTGGGTATCGAATTATGTAATATGTGTGTATAGATACCTTGTATATGTAATATTGATATATCATATATATGTATCATCGATATACAGAGTGGATTTTGTGGTAAATGACTATTATGAGTTGTGAAATACTCGTGAAACTATGTAACATATGAGCTGGTATATAGATATACATTTTAGATATATTGTTATGTATTCAAGCGAAGAAAACTCTGGTGGGGACCTGACCAAACCGTCTAAATAATCTATAATATACACCTATATATGACTTAGAAGTAGGAGAATAACAATTATATGACTATATACTATAATATTATATTTATTATATTATTTATTTATCTTTTTTTTTTTTCTCCAATCCTCCTCCCGTTCGTGGACACACGTATACACAAATATATATAGCGATTGGAATATGGTGGTAATATTATAGATACACAGAATAACGTATTTCGAAGATATATAGAGATATATATATATATATATGTATATATATATACATACCTATAATATACTATACGCGTAAAAACTTATCTGTACGTATACCTACATACATAATAATTTATCAAACATACCGCGTACTTATACCTAATATATATATATATATATATAGTATATTATACTCGTGTACGACTCGCGTACTTGCGTACGTATATTAGTGCATGCGCTAATTATGATTATTTTTCTTGCACTCGCGCCCGCGCAGTGGTTCAAAAACGGGTCCATCATATATTTATTGTCAACAGGTTTATATATATATAATACATTATACATGTACACGCACACACAGACCCACGCGCACATGTATGTACAAAACATGCACGATGTAGTTTCCTCGTGCTGGCTTGCAAGCCAAGTGAGCAGGATCAGTGGCGATATACTATTACGTCTACCTATACTATACGCGATTTATTGGAAATTCTATCAAACGAACGAGACGCGCGCTAATAAATGGAACGTGCGGCATACTATACACGATTATTATAGCGCTATGTGCAAAATTTACAGAATTCATCATAATTCCTGGTCACTTGGCCGCACAGCCTAGCGCAGTACAAATAACTACGAAGCCCATTTTTATCATTATCATTCATCATATTGTTTATCAACACTGTATAGTTGTTCTTATCATTATTTAACAACTGTCATTATTATCATTATTGTATCATCATCATTATTGTCATTGTCATTAACATCTCCGCATCACGTAGCTGTTGGGCGCAAAGAGATGCCTGAATAATTAAAACGATTTGCGAGCAATACGCGTATTTCCCACGTGGGTCGTATACGTGGTACGCTCGGTTAGATGATAAACGATATATTATGCATATAGGTAGATAACTATAACACGTAGCTCATTAGGTATACTGCATACATCGTTTGGCTACGATTTTTAGTCTCCTTGGAACCATATAGGTGAAGATGGGGTTATTTGGCCATGCGGGGCTAAGGCGCAAAAAAAAAAAAAAAAAGTTGACTTCTCGCATTTTCGCATCAAGCGGGATCGTACAAGACGCCATGCAACGCGATTACGGTGAAAGTGCGCAATTTTCAGTGGAACCACGCTGCATATAGTTTTGTCTCACTCACTTCGAAGTGAAAATGTCTCTTGTATATATGATATATACATATATATATATATACACACTATTACGTGAATATATTTATTCGCAAGGCACAACGAAAAATTGAAAGATGAAGATTTTATATACCTAGATATATTTATACCTATATATACCTACGTATATATGGGGTATTCCACGTGAAACGGCTCGATTTTTGGCCGGAGGTTATCCTATTTGACGCTAATGCAGATTCCGATTCATTGTCACTACATGAGATGCCTCCAACATATATACATGGCATGAAAATTATTGGTACAATATATGTGGACGTCCGCATGAAAAGGGCCCACTTTGTCGAATTTAGTTTCCGAGATAATCGCAATGTTCGGTTCACGATCTCGCTCCTTAAACTTTTTTTTAATTTTTTTTTATTGCTTATAAATAAACTACAGGGTTTCTTCCGTCGAATCACGCAGTTTTGATGACTCCATCTCTAATAGACGTATTTAAGGGGACCAGTACAGCGACTTTTCGAGAAATTATCATAGTCCGAAATCAATTTATTTCATAACCAAAGTTCATTTCACATCAAAATATTTTTCTTTTTCAAAATCATGTGTCGTAAGGATTTCAGAGCACCGTTGGACCGATTCAGGTCATCTTGGATTCATGTTCTTCGGAAAACAAATCCTCATCATGTGAATGTAGGAATTTTGAAAATTCTTCATTTTGGCCAAGTTATTTAAGAAATGAGTGATAATAATTTTTGCAAATTTGGTAAATTGATCATAACTTATGACATAATTTTTTATTTTAAAATTCCTACATTCACATGATGAGGATTTGTTTTCTGAAGAAAATGAATCCAAGATCACCTGAATCGGTCCAACGGTGCTCTAAAATCCTTACGACACATGATTTTGAAAAAGAAAAATATTTTGATGTGAAATGAACTTTGGTTATGAAATAAATTGATTTCGGACTATGATAACTTCTCGAAAAGTCGCTGTACTGGTCCCCTTAATTTGATTATTAGAAGAAAAAAAAAAAAAAAAAAGGAAAAGGGCCCACTTTCTCTATTTTCCGGCAGTATATTCTTCAGCAGTATTGGGTTATACAGGGTGTTACCACTAAGTATGTCACCCCGACGGGTGGTGATGGGGGGACCTTAACTAACATTTTCGACGTAGGAACCCATGTCCGGAAAGTTGACGTTACCTTGATCAGAGGGATTCAAAATCTTCGGTGAACGTCTGCAATGCTTGCTCACAGGCGCGGCGAAATCATCGAGGATTTAGAAATAATCTGTGTCTAATTCAACTATTTATTAACAACATAAGGAATCTAACACAGTGTTACAAATATCACAGAAAATAGGTATTTTCGTCGTTAAGGGGGGACTCGACAGGTTTTGTTGAAGAATTTTCTTTGCTGTGATATTTGGAACACTGAGTTAGATTCATTATGTTGTTAATAAATAGTTGAATTAGACTCAGATTATTTCTAAATCCTCGACGATTTCGTTGCGCCTGTGAGCAAGCGTTGCAGGCGTTCACCGAAAATTTTGAATCCCTCTCATCAAGGTAACGTCAACTTTCCGGATATGGGTTCCTGTATCAAAAATGTTAGTTAAGGTCCCCCCTATCACCACCCGTCGGGGTGACATAGTTAGTGGTAACACCCTGTATAAGTAGATTGGTGGAGAGAAACACATTATGACATATATGAATTCCATGAATTTAAATAAGACACAAAAATAGTACCTCGAACTTTGATTTCGTTTTTCTCAAAACGAGGTTTTTGGCACTTTCAACTTTGAAAGTCAATAACTCCGCGGTTTTTGCACTTCGAGGGTCGTGTCACCTCCCAAAATGTTCCAAATTTAGTCAGGAATTTGCCCACATGCATAACCCCAATGGCGCCAAAGTAGGCCCTTTTACTGCGGACGTCCACATATATCGCCACCGAAGATTCAATTCGACACATTTTCAACTCCAAGTATCTCAGCTATGCATGAATGGAATCATAACTTCCCATACTGCATTCAACGCGCATAAGCGAGCTCTCTTAAAATATGTGGCACTTGAATTTTTTTTTTTTAATTGTGGAGCAAACAAAACTTCGGAAATGTGTGATTCATTCTACTTGAAGGGTCACACAAATCGCCTTGAAATTGTTACCGGAATTATTCCGAAGAGGCACATTAAAGAGTGATAAAATTTTCAGACTGCTCATTCTTGATGACCTCCGGCCAAAGACCGGACCGCTTCATGTGAACAACCCCATATATAAATATATATATATATATATATATAGCTGGCGAAAGCTGGCGTCATCATCGTTGGAAATTATTCTTTCCCTATATTGTTAAATCATCTTTCTTTGCTATACTTATATAGTTTATATACTATACTAATATAGATAATATATTATAATTGTAATCATATTTACTATTAAAAAAAAATATTTTCGTAGCTCTGCAGACGTGAGACATATATATATATATATATATATATACCTACCTGTAATATACGTATACGTAATATTATACGTCTTCACACCTATTTATAATATGGGTACAGTCTGGTGTGGTATGGTATGGTATAGTATTAGTATAGTATAGTATTAGTATTAGTATAGTATAGTATAGTATAGTATAGTATAGTATAGTGTAATATATAGTATACGTATACGTATACTTGAAATTGATAAACGTAATATATCCGCGATAATCAAAAATAAATAAGCTTTCTCGCGTATAAGGCGGGAAGAGTTACGGGTACAAAATCTAATTTATCGATGCAGTATACGTTGCGACACGTAATACACGTGGATCCGCGATATTTTTCGAGAGTGTGGCAAACTCGTAAAATTCAGTTTCGCCTCAAACGGGACAGATTGTAACTACCGGCCCATAAATCATTCTAATTGCGTAGCTTGCGCTAGGTGTATTCCTTTGACTCTGTGATCACTGATCAAAGTGATCATGATCATGTGATGGTTGTTCTTTTGATCGTATCACTTCCCCCACCACGAGCACGAAGTAAATCATCATCACTTCCGAAGTGATCGCATATTTTATGGGGATCACTTGGTATGTGATCTGAATTTTGACCGCGAAACCGTTCAAATTTCAAATGTGGCTTCGAAATCAGGTTATGTTGTCGTCATATAAAATCGCCCACTGCATTATTCTAAGGTTATGTTCTGCTTTGTTCCATGAATTCCCCTCAAGCGCTACTATATCGCAATAGTATATTATGCAACAAGTGCGTAAAAATTTTACGCACAAGTTTCATACGATATTTTTTATAACTCAGTGTGCGAAACTCGATTTGTCATGTCTGTTGATAGTGTACGAAGTACCCGATTCGCGCACTGAGTTCGTGATCCTCACGTACTTCGCGCACTTGTATCGTAATCTATACTATTTCGACACAGTGTGCGTAAAATTTCATTTTTGCACAATGCCGAAATTTTACGCATACTATATCGAAAAAGTGGGTTGTTCTTTTCAACTGATCATGATCGCATGTGACCACTAATCAGAGTGATCACTAATCACAGTGATCACTGATCACTGATCACTAATCCACTGATCACAGAGTCAAAAGAATACACCTACTACTGTTGCGCTTTATTAACAAAACTTAATGGTCGGCTTATTAGACGGCGCGTATAATCGTAATTCAAAAAGACATTTACCGGCTCGTTGCCTATAAGTAAACTAAACGTAATGGATTCTGAGCCGGATGTGTTCGACAATAGAAGAAATAGCCGATTGGCTGTTTCTAAAATTGTCAAACACATCCGGCTCAGAATCCATTACGTTTAGTGTACCTATGTATACCTGTGCAAAGGGTATAGACATATCATCGCGGAATTGTATCACGCGAACGGTTCACCTTCGTCCAGATTTTACAGCTGCGCGGATCTCAATGTATACTCATCATGTTTTCTGGTTCCGCTAGAGCAATACCCCTTGCAGTTTCAAATGTCGTTAGAAATATTGTATACCTACCAGTTATATTGAGTTATCTCCGTGAGCTCGCTCAAGTGTGAAACCCCGAAGCAAATATAAGGATGATGAATATTCGAAATTATATAGAGAGTGTAATCAATAATATATGGTTGATGGTTCAGATCGTAATATTATACATACATCTACATACTACATAATAATATAAATATGTATGTGTATTATTAGGTGCTTTCCAATTTCGCGATTACAATGGTGGAGCATTTATTTATTTTTATACGAAGAATTTGTTAAGGATTGATTATTTACACAGAGTATATGGGTATTCGCAAGCATAACGGTATACACAAACTTTGCATTCGAAATATTGATAATTCAATTATTCCACATAGTCGCGCTTATATATATGTATATTTCATAGAATATAGTATACATAGATATTATACTGTCATATTGTATGAACTTATACGAATAATATAAATGTTTAGCATCGGCAATATATACCTATAATATATGTATATTAGGGTGCTTCGGCTTGGACGCAATTCTAACACCGCTCTAAACAGTTTTTGAAATATTCATATTATTTTTAAATATATCCAGTCCCTCTATCTTCTAAACTATGAGTTCTAGGCGATCTACCGACGGAGCCGTTTTTGTAGAAAATTAAATTTCCTGTAAATTTGTCCTGTGTATACAGGGAAGTTCTGTGGACGTGGAACGCTAGGGATAACAACCCAAAAAGGGTGCTATTTCATGGGCAGTGAGCTGCAGCAGCAGTTTAGTAACTTACTTGGTCACTAGACTTCTGGACTAGAAATCTAGTGACTAGATTTCCAGTGATTTCTAGTGATTTTACTAGGAACATCTGTATTAATGTTACTCAATGCTGCTGCAGCTTACTGCCCATAAAACAAGTCCCTTTTTGGGTTGGTATCCCTAACGTTCCGCGTCCACAGAACTTCCCGGTATTTCTTCTAGTTTGAGCCGTTTTCCAGATATCAACGAAAATATATGAGTTATGCTGAAGAAATAATTTTTGAGGCTGATACAGGTGAAAAAACTCGAATCATACTCAGATGAGATCACAATGGGCACTTTTGGAGAATGATCAATTCCCTAGATGTTAATCTTCATTATAAGACGATATCATAAAATGTAGCTGAGCATGAGATAATTGAAAGAAAAAACAATCGTTGGATTCACATGCTTTTTAAATGGGAAAATTTAAAAACTGTTTAGATTGGTGTTAGAACTTTGAGGGAATTTCTCTTCAAGTATATTCAACAATATTTTGTCAATAGATATATACATACATATCTTTGCCCATTAGGGTGGACGTTAAGTACCATCTTGAGTAGTAAAGTCCCACAGTTTATATATAGACTAAAAAATAGAAAAAAAAAATTTCCCCGGAACGAGGTTTCTAAAATGAAATTAACCCGTGCCGGTAAGGTCTAAAAAGTTTACCATGTAAAACGCATGCATTTTTACGAGTCTCAATTCTAAAATGCGCTCTGCGGCTAATTTTAATCAAAGAAATCCTAAACTATGGGAAAGAATCAGGTATGTGTACTTGTACTACTATATAAAGAAAAATCAAGGAAAAAAATGGAAGAAAAAAAATGCATATGCTTTACATATGGGAAACTTTTTTGAGACCTTGCCGGCACGTGTTAACTTCATTTTAAAAACCTCGCTGTGGTGCCAAATTTTTTTTTTATCTTTTGTCGGGGCCGGTTCAGAATTCCGAATCTTCAAAGCTCCGAACGGTCAAATTTCCGAATTTATTCTAAACGATTTCATAATTTCCAGAAAGACTAGGGTTTAGAAAATTAAAATTTCGAATGGTCTAAATGCAGATAGCTCAAGACTCCTACAGTCCAAATTTCCGAAAGTTCAAAATTCCGAAAATCCAAAATTCCGAAAGTTTAAAATTCCGAAAGATCGAACGTGTTCCTAACGTGTCGATGAAACGACGCGCAACTTGATGTTCAAGTTTCGAAGTTTTGACCTTTCGGATCTTTAGCTTTGGGATCTTTAGCTTTCGGAATTTTGAACCTTCGGTGTGCTGCGATTCGGAATTTTTTAAATTGGTTAAATAGACTTTCGGTGAAATACCCTTTCTGATAACTGTGAGTTCGTTGCATTAAAATTCGGAAATTTGACCGTTCGGAGCCTTGAAGATTCGGAACTTCGAACCGGCCCCCTTTTGTCTTCGAACTGTGGGGTTTGACTCCTCAATATGGTATTTAACGTCCACCCTAATGCCCATGTGTATATGCCGTTGTAAAGTCATTCCAGGACTCAAATTGAAGTCGAACATGGAAACGACGTCAACAATAGTATATTGTGTGACAAGGGATGAAACAAGGTGAATGCAGGCCAGGGTGAAGTTGTCTGCCCGAAGCCGAAGGCGAGGGCAGACATCACCCGTGCCTGCATTCATGTTTCATCCCGTGTCACACACTATGTTTTTCATGACATTTGCTCTGGAACTTCAACTGTCAATTTCAATAGTCTGAAATCTGCAACAGGGCAGTTATTTCTCTTTGCAATCCCAAGGGATTGTAATAGACTCATTTTGCAATCCCAAGTGATTGAAAAACACCAATTCACACCGCTGATTCATTGAATTCGCGATTTGACAACTTTTCACGGCATCATCCTGAAATCAGCCTCTTTCAACTGATAAAACTGGCAACGAAACTTGCAGTTTCAGAGCAGATGTCATGAAAAAAAAGATAAACTCGACAAGAACTATTGATGTGCACTATAGTCATAGGGAGCTTGGACGCGCCAAGACGCAAATCATGGTCCAGGTTTCAAGTGTAGGGCGCGTAGGAAAATCAATGAATCATAGATGTTCACGTAACATATACCAACTATATTATCATATCTTACGGCCACAGTAATATATTAGATACATGTACACCAGAGGGGACCGGACGGTGCAGTCGACTTTAAAAATAATTTCATTTCATTATCTTCATTTTATAATTCTTGTGTGTGGGTATATGCGAGGGTATATGTCTATTTGCCAATACGCGTTCATCGATTCCTCGATGCCAAGACGCGATCATTTCACATTCGTTTTACACGTAACGCCGCGCGGAACTTTAGATCAGATACATACACACTCGAATATGCCGCGGCGACATGTGAAATTCAGTATTTGCCCAAAAATCAAATTTCTATACGATAAATATTTATGAGATTGATATGAATTCCCGTTATTTGATATAACCGGAGATTCGATTTATTATAATATGTAGTATATATATATATTATATACCAAATATGGGGGGGGGGGGGGGGGGGGGGGGGGGGGAGTACAGCATGAGATTTAGGAAAATTTTACCGAAACAAGTGTGCATATATGTTCTATTATACGATACTCACATAATTTATTAGATAGTATATATATATATATATATATAGACGTAATTTAAGTGACGTGGTTTAAGACCAACTCTTCAAGTACCATAACAAACCATTCGACCATGCAGCATATATGTATTACATATGTGACACATTTATATTATGTATGAAATGCAACATACACTCAAATATGTTGAATACAATAAAATGAAAATATTTATTATCTTTGTTACATATAAATATATTATATAGTATATACACATATATCATATATCATATATCATATATATATACATATATAAATAAATAGACATACATATACCTATGATTTCCACCTCTCTTTCAACCCTCAAAATTTCACCCGTCTGCAAGCTGCCATTATGGACCTGTAACACCGAACAGACATATACATACAATATACTCCGTTGAACCTATCAACTTGCATTCCCTTTTATGAAACTACATTATCAGGATATTGGTATGGGTAGATATACGCACTGCAGCCACGCGACCGCCACGCCGCGCAGGTTCGCTGAGGTCCTAATGAATTGTAATTAATCGTGACAGATAAAAGTTTCATACAATTCAATCTGCTCGGCGAATTTGAATAAAACGTCGATACGTTCCCTGTCGAAGGCCGGATATTTGGCGAGTAATATTTAAAAAATCCACTAAGCGTGTATAAAGTATATACATATGGGTATACAGGGTGAATATTCTCCGGGATCCGATCTGGAAGGAGCTTCGACGTGCCGAAGCTTTGCCTATTTCTGTTCGTGTGCTATATGTGCGGATGTAAACAAATTTGGAGATGAAGGCATCTGCCAAATCAACTCGAAATAAAACAAAATTGATCGAATGTTGTTCAAAAACATTGAAACTACATGTGTTTCCCGATGTTCGAACAACATTGAATGGGAATGAGAAAAAAAAAATAAAAAAATTATCATATTGGTATGGAATATAACCCATACGTAAGAGGAGGGGAGGGGATTTTCGCGACACAGCCGCATTCTGGTAGACTAATTTCCGAGAATTTGAAATTTTTAGGCCCATAATTTTATTAGTCCTACAATAAAATAATAGCTGGTAAGACCGCGAATCACTGTGCTTTTTGAATGGTTCATCCTCTGTGGTCAGCGGCCAAGCGTTGAAATAGAAATTTGAAAAAATTACACGATTAGTTTTGATTTGTTTGGAATCTATTTGGGAGGCGGCCGAGGAAATTTACTTTTCATCCCAACTTAACGACCACCTTAATATATAATACCTACATATAACAATTCTACAACGTAACAGTGGATTATATACTATAAGTGGATATATACTATAAGTACGTGGGAACGATTAGTATGGCTTCACACGGAGAGAATTTTATGGTAAGGACTCTCATACTGTACAGGAATTCCGATGTATTCAGCACTTTCGAGAATTCGTACTATAGTAAGCATGGTAACCATATCTTAAGGTGAAGTGAAACGTTTGTCAGAACTTCGAAAACGGGAATCGTGAATTCTCCGAAACTACTGAATCAATCGCGATGAAACTTTGAGGGATTACACATAATTGTGGCAGAAAGTGGCTGATTATTTCACTTTTCCAAAATTTGACAAAAATTTTTACAGATTGACGTACCGACCACATAAATCGCGAGATTATTCACTGTTGCCGTAGATAGTCGCATTTTCTCGATAATTAACCACTCCGCAATGAAAAACCACACAGTTTGAGCCTAATCTCGTGTCATTTGATGGAGAAATGGCTGAGAATTGACGATTCTCCGTTGCTCATAACTAAAAAACCGATATTCAGTTGAGATCACAACCCTTATCGACATTTAGTCGAGATCACAGCCTGTATCGAAATTGCAGCCAGTATTTTTGCAAATAATCTAGCGGTGGACAGAGGTACCAAACGTTCGGTAGTTCTGTTTTACCGCGGTGCAAGGCACACGGCCATGGCCTTGAAACGTTTCACTTCACCTTAAGATATGGTATCCATTGCCACAACTGTGAGAATGGTTATCATACAATTATAATCCGAGTTCTCAAAAGTGCGGGATACTTCGAAATTCCTATACCAGTATGAGAGTCCTTGCCATAAAATTCTCTCCGTGCAGGTACAGGTATAGGTTGGTGCGATAGAAATAAATCTGCATCGTCACAATTTCGAAATTTGTATTGGCGATCGCTTTGCAAGACGGTGAAAATAATTGTGAATGATCAACTGTACACGGTTGGGTAACTGTGACTGTTAAGATCTTCACGCAGGCTGCAGGTTGCCTTCCGAAAAATCGGGGTTTCAATTTATATGCTAAGCTCGACCGTGGACCGAAGCCACGCTCTCCGACAACTTGGCGAAGACGCCTCGCCAGGCCCCTATTGTAATATATAACTCCAAGTTTCTGTTTTATTCAAATTTCCCAACTTTAGCTACGTTCAATTTCCCACACGGCTGCTGCCGTCGGCTATAGGCTTGCCTACACGGTGAAATTTCCCGGAAAGAATGGTAATAATTGTGCCTAAACCGCACGCGGCATATATGTGTCCCGAGGTCGTGAGAGTATAACTGATTCTGAGATGCATGCAAGTTAAAAAGAGTTTGAAAACTGCCAAATGGCGAGACCCCACATGACGTCGGAGGTCTGCAGATGTTACAGGGCTACTGAAAAGTTTTCCAAGTTTTATTTGCATATACAATCCAATTCCAATCACGCCATTACATATATCCAGAGGGGCACAAGAGTATATATGAGTAGGTGCAGTGTGAGGAAGATTTCAATTCGGATCGTCGTACGTAATGCGGTTTTGCCAAGAAAGGAATCTCGTTCGCCGATGCTATATACGTATAGGTATCGTGTTCAGCTTTGTCTATTAGCTGGACCCTTATTCTAGAAACGTTTCGCGTCTTATCCTAGCGTATCCCAGCATAGAAGATAGACGATACGGCGCGACACGGCGCGATACGGATGAAAAGCCAACTTTCAGCATGGATAAAGCAGAAATTACTAACCATCCTGATAAAATCGAAATATTGAGGCAGTCTGCTCACTGCAGAGGGGCGTATTCCGTGTGCGCTTCAAGAGGGCACCCAGTTTACTATTTTTTTTTTTTTAAACAGATAAATAGTATAGTATAACTATACACTCTAGCTGATAATATTGTATTAACAACCTTATGAATGCAGAAGCTTCAGTATGGAAATAACAAAGTAAATATTCTTTATTTGTTATCATTATGAGTCATAAGAACAATAATGATCATATATTCGTAAGTCCGTCTGAAAATGATGTAGGAACTTGAAATTAAAAAAAAATGGTAACGAAAGATTTCACAAGTTTGTATTTTTACTATTTATTAATTAGGTATGTCGTATTTTTTAGTAATTTTTAGTAATATTTTTAATAATAGTGTAATAATAATTTTCAGAAATATGTTGCATAATAGTATGTAACAATAATTTTTAGTAATATTTGTAGTTATATCGTGTGAGCAGCAACGGATCCCTCGAATCCGTTACCTGCAAATTGACGATCTTCATTAGTAAATTAAATTAGGGTTACATTCGCGACTTACAAATTTTCAAAAGACGACCGTAGTGAAACATTTAGGAGAAACTTCATTTTGTTTTTTGCAAATCAGTCAGAGCGGACGACGACTACAAAGATGACTGGGACAACACTGCGTCTCAACTTTCATTGCAGAAGATGTACATTTTTTTTCAAAGACATTTACCACCATAATGTAAAATTGTAGGTATCTATTATTTCGATTAATAATTCGACCTCTTTTCCTGATTTTGGTAATCAAAAATAGATATTTTTGTACACCTTAGCGAGCTCAGAATTCTGAAACACTAGCTGACTGTAGATATTCCGCTTCCCACTTGTCTTCGTTATCGTCGGCATCAATGGGATCATCATATGTCTTCATGTTGTTATAATCCAGGAACGGGAAAACTTTTGAGAACAACTCAGTCCTAATAACACAGGTCGACAAAACACTTTTTTTTCTGTCTTTCTGTTTTAATGCGCAAATTCTGATTCTAGGCATCGAAAAACACCAAAATATCCATTCTTGGCTTTTAAAGTTTGCTTTTGTTTGTTTTACGTCGATAATAAGTTCTGAAGATTTTGATTGATTTTACGAGCAGCAGGTGGTAACAGGTGGTGGTACAAAAGCAAACTTTGATCAAAAAAATTATTTTTCCCTTCATTAGTAACGTGGAAGAAACCAAAATTTGCCATTCAGACGTCAGACCCAAAAAATCGTGTCGACCGGTGTAATCAGAAACCCAAATCAAAAGGTAAAAAAAAAAAAAAAAAAAATAATAATAATGGAAAAATTAAAAAATTAATAACAAAGAACAATATTATAACATTTGCTGGCTACCTGCGATTACGCGTAAAGTCCAAGGAAGAAAAAAAAAAAAAAAAATGTTATAATATAATGTCTCACTCTAAAAACAAACAAACAAAAATCAACCGTCGATCAAAATCATACAAACTCGTACTTTTATTCAAATACTTTTGATAAATAACGTAGAAACAATTTTTGAATGAATATAATAAATAAACTGAATTGTTACTATATGTATAATACGTGACCATAATTTTTCTCCACCTAATTACATACTAATTCCAAAATTACGATGATCGCTTTAATTCTCACATTGCTATATACGTGTTAGTTATCTCGCTTTGTCATTATATCACGGTTAAACCATGTATACCCTATTGACCGTTTTAAAATGGTCAATAGGACTAACGTGAAAGACTCATGAAAGACTTGATTCACGAGTATTGAGAATTGCTTTCTCTAGTCATTCTAGTGTATGTCGTTTATCGTGGTTTATCAAGCCAGTCACGATTTATCGCAATAGTGAAAATGTAAAACCTCCGCATATTCTAAAAACATTGTCCGCGCGCATGCGCAGTCCAAAATTTCGTCTCTTAGGATAGAGCATACGCTGTGATAAACCGCGATACGTTTCTAGAATAAGGGTCCTGGTCGCTAATTCGGCGCATATTGCATAGAGGTAGGTATGGATGCATACACGAGAGGCGGATACGGAACAAGAGCCTGATATGGCAATAAGTTACCGTGCGTCGTTCTCGTTTCATTACTTCAAGCCGATGCAACTCTACACTATGAGCTGGGCCAGTCAGTATTATAATAGTAATGTGAGTTAAGCGGTGACGAGGGCGCACTGGATGTCAGAAGGGTTGCGATCAAAAGATCAAAAGAGACGTAACCGAGAAGTGGAGAGCCTTGATAATTGTTCTGGAACGGCGCGTTGTGACAGCGTCGTATGAAATACTAAACCTTGGGCGACAATTGGCATCTAAATGCGTTGGATTTTCCTCGAGTGTTGTGGGAATGTCGAGTCGAGTCGTATAATCGGACAATATGCCGTTAGACGAAACGATAGGTATACGCTTAACGTTCAAAGATACAATTATACAGGTATGAGAGAACGAGTGTTCCGAGTTGGTTCGATGGCAATGCGAGTACAGATTCAGAAATATATTTGCGCAGCTTTCACTCACAATCAGGAACTAGTGTTGATTGCATATTCAGAAAACGTAGAATGAGACCGTTTCACGGATATTTCATGATGAAGATACAAGAATAGCCAAGATTTCGTTCCACTTGTTGTCAGGCATTGTTCTATAAACGGCATTTCGTTGGAGTTGCCAAGGTATTCCTTACATCAGGTGTTCTCTCGATCATCAATTAGCTTTAGCCGCCATCTGAAAATTGAATCCAGATCCTTACGGGAGCAATTAATCGCACTTCGACTTCGTAATTAGGCGCCGGGCGATCCGGCAGTGAGATTTGATCGGTGTTATAATAGTATACGCATCGTGTACTTATACGAGTTCGCTAATTAGATACGAAGTACCGACTGGATCGGGTCACATGCTGACAATAAGATCGGAGGGACAATCCCTGCACCCGTACTCATAGATTACTAACATCTTGTACACGGCTAGCGACGAGCAGCTGGGCTGTATCATGTAATAACAGCTTCGAAATTGAATCAGACTAATTTCAGAAAGCTTTTCATCTGAATTTCCGATGATATCAAGCATAAACTATGGAATATTTAAACGCTACGTTCCAATCTCAAACTGCCGATTAGGGTTCATTACGATAAGCATTTATACCTACCTATATGTCTATGTATATATATTATATATATATATAGGGGAAGGTGGGGCAGAACGGACACTAAATCCAAAAAAAATATAATGTCATCGGAAATGATTTTTTATGAAATGTGACGACATATTTTGGATAAATAATGACACAAAAAAAAAAAAGGAAAACTGAATTATTTTTTTTCACTTTTTTAATTTTTTTTTTTTTTGTATCATTATTTATCCAAAATACGTCGCCACATTTCATAAAAAATCATTTCCGACGACATCATTTTTTTTTTGGATTTAGTGTCCGTTCTGCCCCACCTTCCCCTATATATTATATATATATATAATATTATATATATATATAATATTATATATATATATAATATATATTATATATGTAATATTATATATATATATAAAACGAAAAATGTTGTTTCCCCCCACGCAAGGGCGCGTGCTACCGCTTGGTCAGGGGGAAGAACGCTTAATTATCAACTCGATGGACGAACAAAACGTCCCTTTTCCCCAAGTTCTTTCAAACGAAAAATTACCACCAATTTCTCTGGAGGAATGAGTGTTTCAGTACACGTATACAGTATATAGGTGTGTGTTCTCTGTACTTCACAGATTTACAGCAGGAGTGAAAGGAGTGAGTTTAGCTCTCTCCCGTTTCTGTATCATATATACATACTAGGTAGGTATATAACAATATCATTTGGAAATGGGCGAAGGGTACGGCGGGGGATTTATCTCAGCATCGAGCATCTGTCGTATGGATAGCCATACCTACATGTAGATGTATACAACGATTTGATTCAGGTACAAAATAATATAGAGGGAACCCTTGGAAATAATATAATGCAGGGAGAAATGAGGATGGTTAACTGCGCTGTCAAAGCAAATTATAGCGTTCAATAGCTCTCGCACGACTGTTTAAACTTTACTCCATATGCGGATCAAAACAAGATCTTAGATACGATTTATAATGTTGGATGTTTTATCGAGCACAAAACTGCATCATAACTGTATACAATTATACATAGTATACCTACATACTAGGGTGGTCCTTATTTAGAGTATTTTTGAAATTTCCTGCGGACAAGGTGGTAACTGTTTGCAAATACATTTAAAAAAAGTACGCGAAACTTAGAGTCTGTAGGTCAACTGAAAGTACTGCCTTTACGAGGTAGTGAAATTCTGCATACGTCTTCCCTACAGGGATGAAGGTTTCTTTTTTTTTTTTTTACAAAAATCGTCCAATTCTATGTGGAATACCTATGTGACTATAGGGAAAACAGATACCAAATTTCTGATTTTTCGAAGCACTATTAAGGCAGCGAAAAAATACACGGAGAGACTTTTCCTAGGAAAGATTACAATACTTCCGACTAACGTTCGGATATGTCCGCAATGTCGGCAATATTACCAGCGAGTATGGTAAACTTTGTAGTCGGATCTGGATATTTCGACAATTTTCGGCTACAAAGTATACCATACGTATGGTCGAAATATCCAGATCCGACTACAAAGTTTACCATACTCGCTGGTAATATTGCCGACATTGCGGACATATCCGAACGTTAGTCGGAAGTATTGTAATCTTTCCTAGGAAAAGTCTCTCCGTGTAATAATGCAGTGAGCCCGAATTCCCATACATGTAGGTATATAGATCAAATGGGGAAATTCGCTGCCCGGTAGGCATTACTTTAAGTTGACCTACAGACTCCAAGTTTGGCGTACTTTTTTTTTTTATTTACTTGCAACCTCTTTTCACCTAGTCCGCAGTAAATTTCAAAAACACCCTAAATAAGGACCACCCTAATACATACCTACATACCTCATTTTTCTGCTTCTGAATCTATTGGTAAATATACATACTATAGTGGAATAACCTTATTGCAGTGCACGCCTAATGAGCTGTACCTATACGTATGACGTTGGGACACGATAATTAACGCGAGCAATTACAACGAGTGGGTAATGTCGCGGGACTCTTGACAATCGCCTCATAAATCTTTCCTTTGCCCTCCACTTTTCAGAGTCGGATATAATTAGTGGTGGAGAAATGTGCGTTCTAATTGTCAGGCAGTACGACGCGTTAATTCGTCGGCTTTCAACTGTTCAAACATAACGTTATGGCTGCCTACGGAGGTATCCGTACACCGTAAAGGCGTACACGCGTCGTGTTGGGGTGAAGATGTAATTCACTATGGCCACAATGAGTCCTCCCTGCGGTCTTACGGCAAACCCCACGGCCACGGATGCCTGCGGAAGAAGACCAGGGAATCTGGCTTGTCCCCAATCCTGGGCTATACGTAAACGTAAACATATAACTATAGGAATAGTACAGGTATAGTATATTGGCGTGATGAATGCAAATTACTTTCTGGGGCTGAGTAGGCTATATCATACGTATTAACGTATTGATGGACAATCAACGTTCTACATGAGCCAAGAGGGAAGCATCACGGCGCAAAACTTGTTCTCCTCCCGTTCGTTGTTCACGAAACATTTTTTCTGGGATCGTTTCGGCTTGGTCAAGCACAGGTGTGGCGTGAGAGTACCTACTTGCGCCAAGTAATCATAATCACAGGTAATCCAATAACAAACAAACGCAGACACGCGCGAGCGAAGGGTGTTCGCGTAGTTAAATTAAGATAGACAAGGATAGTATAAATGAAGCAGACGAGGAGGTTGAGAATTGAACACACGCGGGCATGTATGTAATGCCTGCATACACGTGTGTGGATCTGGGTGTGTGAATTGGTATTTGGTATAGAAAAAGTGAAAGGGAGTACGGGGAGGATAGGAGCGCCACGCTTCGCCAAAAACTATACCTAGCCCCAGTCAGCGGATGGGCTTTATTGATTCAGAGACCCTCAACCCGTCGAGGGGTTGAAGCGGCGAAGTGAAGAGTGGAGAGCTATCATTGGACATTAGTTCCCTTTATTCCCCTTTAGTGTCCCTATATACTCTCTACGATATTGGTGCGGCGGGGGTTACCCTCGCCCGCGCACCAAATGACGATTTATTAGAAACGGGACCTTCTCGTCTTGTCGATTGCCTCGAGTGAACCGCAGACTGACACCTTTGAACGGGCAGTGACTTTGATTTGAAAAATTAGTCAACCAGGTTGGACAACTTCATTGGTTGAAATATTTAATCTTTCGATCCTTGTAATAGTACATACTTTTTGATCTCGTATCCGGGAATCCACAACGGACTTGAATTACATTACATACAGATTGTCACAGCTGGATTATATATATATAGGTATAGGTACAGGTAGTATATTCATTCTATAATTTGTTGAAAATTCCTCATCCTTCTCATCTCTCGTTCTCAGGTGTCCAATAGTTTTATAGTTTATCCGAAGTAGGTATATAATATTTGTAATTTTTAATGGAATCTGCAGGCGGTGATTGCGGGAAGAAGGAGCTCAGCTATACTCAGCTGTTCCGCTTCGGTGGAAATTCTAATGAAATTATTTGATCCCGGGTAGATGACAAAGGGCTGCTTCCGCGGTAGGGACTTGGAATTAATAGATATTACACAAACCCAATTAGAGAGACGTAATGGATACGGAGGCTGGCGAAGATTATTTTCCCAATTATAACCTTAATTCTAACGGAAGCCTAGCAATATCCAGCTGACGGCTCCGAGGTTTCAAACGGACAAGTTGAATTCTATTGCTATTATAGGACTTCGGAGCTATCATCCCGCAATTGCCGAAGCCTAATGTTTGCCGTGGATTATGTGTGTCAAACTTGTGGGGAGAGATTTTTCGTGAAACTATATATTAAACTGGTTCAAATATACCTGCACGGACAACTTAATGTTCTGAATCGAATGCAATTCCATTAGGCAAGTATCGATTGCTCCATCGTTGCTCCAGCGGTACGTCCAACAAAGTTCCTCTGAAGAAAAATTCAAACGATCACTCGAGTTAAGAGTTCCCTAGAATTTCTGACATCTGTGAGGATGAGAAGACTCATCGAGACAACTGTTGGGTACGTTATACGTGATACGAGGTCAACCTCACCCTCTTTATATCCATATACTCTATCGGTGCCGCAATCATGATATAGTGACACAATGGAACGACGTATAAGGTATACCTGTGCTATACCTATACATATAGTGTATATGCCGTACGAAGCACACGTGCCCAACTCTAGGTATAGAAGAACTGAAAGGACCATATATAGTCATGTGGGTAGATGAGTGGAGAGAATTTACAGTACGCGTTTTATTTTCGCTCATCTACCTAGTATACGTATTAGACCGGTTCAAAAAAATCGACTTTTCTTTTTCTTTCAATTTTCGCATTGAAATACTTTCGGGGGGCTGAAAAAAGATGCCTGTTAAAAGTGGAGCTCTTAATATTAAGATTTAGAGGTCGCTCATCGCGGATTTCTATTTTCCATTTGAATAGCATAGGAAATTTTTTTTTTTTTTTTAATAATTTTTTAGCTCGCAAACCAATGAACAAATCCAAATGACTCTTACATATTTTTATAGGAAATTGAACACTCTACAAAAAGCTTCTCTTATCATTTTTTGATAAATTAACTCCTTCCAAAGTTATTCAAGCTTAAATTTCAATTTATAGTTGAGTTAACTATTTTTTTTTTTTGTGATTTTTTTTCCACAATGATAGATACATTTTTTAGAGTGTTCAATCCCCTATCAAAATATGTAAGAGTCATTTGGATTCGTTCATTGGTTTGTGAGCTACGAAATTCTGAAGAAAAAAAAAAAAAAAAATCCTATGCTATTTAAATGGAAAATAGAAATCCGCGATGAGCGACCTCTGAATCTTAATATTAAGAGCTCCGCTTCTAACAGGCATCTTCCCCCCCCCCCCCCCCCCCCCCCCCCCGAAAGTATTTCAATGCGAAAATTGAAAAAAAAAGTATAGGTATAAATATATGAAAAGGAGCAGAAGAACGATATATATATATTAGGGTGGTTCATTTTGAACTTGTATTTTCTTTTTTCCGCCTCCCACCTGAAAACTTGGTGCCAAATTCGGAAAAAAAATTCTCCCTAAATCGGAGACCATGACAAATAGTGGTTTTCGGTCCTAGGCCCTAAAGTCGGACTTTACGGACCGAGTGGGGATTGTGCGTCCTCGGACCGGCGCAGGAAAAAAATCAAGGAAAAGACTGCGTCGCACTATAAACTTTGCAAATGCATTTTTGGCTGCAGATAAATGACGGCGTTCGAGTCAATTGGCCGGCAGCAGGTAAACACTATAACAGATCTTCTACGTTGACGGTTTCGCACGCGGAGTCCCGCAGGCCGCAGTATAATAGAGCCCTGACGTTTTTTTTCAAATGAACGTCCCGCGCGCTCTCCATTATAAATACGGGCAACTTCTCTGTTCACTAATCCATGACTGGCGTCATTAATTCTTATATTTGGTTAGTCGGTAGGCTCGGATTATTTACCGCCAGGCCTGCTAACCTGGGCGGCTTGTTCTCCCGTGGGATACACTTCAAACAAAGCCCGGGTTAGCCACGTTTGGTACACGCGCGATTCAAATTAACCCGGCCATGCACAATCAAGTGTCTCTCGACGTTATACTTGTGTGCGGGGTATCAGTCGGTGTGTTATTATTTCCAAGCAGTATACCGTTAAATGAGCGCCCACTGATTTGGCAAACAAGTAGCATATTGTCAATGGGAAGTCACCGTTGCGTATAATTTCGTATATAATTTCTGGAGCACGATATAGATATCTATCTATATGCCTACCCTGTAATACCTACGATCATCGGAGTACCTATACCTACCAGCTATACTTACAGAATATACATATATCATCTGCATGTTCGATGCATATAATATCTAATTGACAAAACTTCTTTCTTCGTTTGAAAGGAAGAAGTGAAAAAAAAAAAAAAAAAAAAACGGAGGCCTATTCTCCGCTCTCTCTTTCATACATTATACTATACGCCCGGAGATGAACGGCCATGACCGATGACCGATGAGGAATGAGTGGATGACTTGCCGGAATATTGATGAGTGGAGTATTACCTATACGAAGAGTTTGATGGTCACCTATCTGCACACCTGCTCATCACCCTTATACATAGTTAATTAACGACGGATGCCATTTCTGCTGGCTTATGTATTAATTTTCCTTCCGCTGTCGTATCGTCACACCTATACGTACCTATATATACGAATACATATACATTATATATACCTATATGTATATATTATATAGACGTATATAGTACCTGCACTTATAGTTGATAGTATGTGCGCCCGCGATGATGGAAACATCTTGCAGAATCTGCATGACAACCGTGATGTGCCGCCTGGTGCCGAATCAACATATGACCAGACCAATTTTGAATTTCGAATCTACAAAGCGAGAAATGCATTTGGTCGAGCAAAACGTACCAACTGTTACGTCATTGTGCCTGCATGACTCGGTAAAAGTTTGGAGGAGGAAAAAAAAAGAACAGGAATAAAGAAGAAAGGAAGAAAGAGAAGGAAACTTGCCTGTCATTAATACGAATTTGTCATTCGACTAAGTATATAATGAAATCGATGACAGCTCCATTTCCGATTTCCAGCATGTTTCTATTTTCGTTGTTAATGAAACATTTTTTTCCTCGCTTTTTTTTTCTTCTACCGTTTCCTCCTCCGTCTTTCGGGCACATTTGTATTCATTGCTCGATTCGTGTGATGTGGGGTCGGGACATAGTTTTTCCTCTTTTCCTTTCATCAAGCTCACTCCCCATCTTCCAGCTCCCGCGCGTTTATGCTGGATTAATCATCGAGACAACATTTTTCGTCCACACGCGTACTACATTCCCCCAGAGTTTACTTTTCTCGATTGAATAAATAGTTATTTTAATTCACACACGCCGATATATTATAATACCTACACATGTGCCTTATTTCATCACGTTCTATAGCAATTATCCCTCACGCAAGCACCCTCAATCACTTCTCGTAAAGTATATCGTACCTGCACGTATATATGTACGATTATGTCGAATGATAGATGATCATTAATTTCTTCACTTTGAACTGACGTTACAGGAATAAAAATGATTTCAATCAATTCCAAACGAGTGGGTATATAAATATAATATGGTAAATATATGACTTTGTATTCGATTGCAGGCAAGATTCCTTTTTGGAATAGAGCCCCCCGCAGCTGATGAAAGTTGATAGATCAAACTGAAGCTCGTCAAATCGACGGCAATATCGGTGCAGGTTATTGTGACATACATGACAATAAATTAGTCCTTAACTAATCAGCTTGTTTGATTATATAAAACTGTTGTAGAATTACGCGCATGCTTTGATAGGTGTAAAACTGATATTCACGCTTGTCAGCGTGCATAATGTGCAATATGTATTTGTCGCAGGCATAACGAACCGGGCTACATACGGAGAGACGAACTTGCGCACGTGCGGTCGAAAAATAAGCTAGGGGGTAGGATGCGCTACAAACATATATATATAATATATAAATATATATATATATATATGTATAACAATATAAATAGTCCGGATGAACCTAGCCCCGGGCATATCCCTTGTAATATGTACGAGCGTCAGTTTAAAATCAAGATAATTCCAGCTGGCGGGAAATCTACCAGTTTTTAATTACGAGGATTTATTATTGGCATTCCAATTCCGACTTCTAATTAATTATCGAAGGTAAATTGATATAAAAGTTTGACTTGTGGTCCTGTTACTTTTTTTCCTCTTCTTTCCTGATGCCCGAATAAAAAATTAAAGGAGAGCATTCGCTGCCGTATGCTTACACCTATATTTAGGTATACAGGGTGATTCCGAATTCGTGACGAATCTCTTGAGGGGTTAATCCTTGTAAAAATTGGGATCGAATGTTCCTCAGCCAATTTTCCGAAAAATGTTTTTTCTGCTGGAAACCATAAAGGCCATCGCGCACTACGCGGAACCGAGACGCGGTGAAGCGCGGAAAACAGTGGCGCATCGTATTTTACAATGAAAATCATGCACACTTTTATAAGAAGCTACAGAAAAAAAAGATGCACCACTGTTTTCCGCGCTTCGTCGCGCTTCGTTTCCGCGTAGTGCGCGTTGGCCTTAACACATTTTTTTAACATCGTCCGCCAAATAAGAAACTCTCGCCGGCAGATCTCTCTAATATTGAAAAAAAAAAAAAAAAAAACTCCTCCGCATGATTTAGGATTCTTCTAAATCGACAAATGCTGTGAAAGAAAAAAAATTGTCGAAAGAAAATCGTTTGTCGGAAAAATATTTTGTCAAGGAAAAAAAATCATTTTTCGGAAAAATGGCTGAGGAACTTCCGATCCCAATTTCGACAAGGATTAATCCCTCAAGAGATTCGTCACGAATTTTGAATCACCCTGTATACCGCGTGACTAAAGCTGCATAAGCTCGGTCGGGCGCCGAAAATGCGAATTTCATACCAAGAATTAGTCGTATAATCTCTGATGTTAATTAAGGGGAGACTTCGGTGAAATTTTGAAAATCGCTATTAGAGGTTGTATAAAAAAATCCTTCCAGCGGTTTTTTAATAATGTCAGTATAGACTGTGAAAAAAAATTTCAGCCTCCTGCGATGAAAATGTAAGCGCAAGGAACCTTGCGAAGAAGATTTTTCTCACCGCTGTCAAAAATTCCTTGCGCATACACTTTCATCGCAGGAGGCTGAAACTTTTTTTGACTATCTATACTGACATTATTCAAAAACTGCTGCAAGGATTTTTTTATACACGTCTTTTTAAAGTTTTAAGAATTAAAAAACCGGTTTTTGCCAAAAATTTCACCAAAGTCTCCCCTTAATTGATCAATTATATTGAATCCTAATGTTTCTGTGTACCTATTATATTTTTTATGTTTTTTTGCGCAAATAGAACCGAGAAATCACATACGATCTCTTCGCATTAGTCACACGATATGTGTATATGGAAGCAGTATAGCGAGCTGCGCTGGGGCAGTTCATAGAATGGATTCAGCATGAGGGGGATGGCTCTTGCCCGTAACTGCGCCAGTGCAGTGACCGTTTCGCTATGAATTAGCGATGCTGTCCTTTTTAATTCGATAGTTAAGGGTCGAGCACATGTTGTCGCGTAAAGAGGGAGTGTGCGGCGATTGCGTATTTGTATACCTAGATATACCTATGCGTATGTATTTGTTTTCTATATGTGCACCGTGCAGTTTAATATTGGAGGGATTCTGGCTCGTTTGCTTCGCACTGGGGCGATATCGCCGCAGGTGCTGACATTGCGATCGTAGTTGTATATGGTTATATATCTTATACGTAGTGTATATACACAGCAATATTATAGAGTATGAGACTGATAATGGACGAAAAATTTGCCAATAACTAAATTCACAACCGCCGCATATCCTCATTATATATTCGTTCATTAGTTATTGTCACAGTCAAGTTATATAAGTTATACCCGTGTGTACCTCATACCTACCACCGCTAGGCACCATTGATCACACGCCGAACTTTCGCCTACCTTCAATAAATATATACTAATAACTGTTAAGAAAGTCACATAATATTTTCATCGGTGCAAGATTGTCAATGATTATAGTATATATATATATATATATATATATATATATATTATAAGTATATATATATGTATATATATGTACAGATATACCTACCTAATGCAAAGTCAACGCGAATCGCAAGATAAGAAATGTTGTCGCTGATGTGAGGAGAATGGGAAAAATGAAGAAGCGGTTGGAATTCATCGGTTCCGAATGAATGAGGGTCTGCCACTTTTGGATGACGTTACAATTTTATTACGATCATATAAATAGTAATTTCGTATGCAACGGGCTGCGGTAATGCATCGCACATTAATCTCCTCTTAGAATTTCACACCTTTAATTAACGCGCGTATGACGCAACACTTTCAGCGTTACGAGGCAGTTCGATTGTCATATTTCGAGCACCTTGTTAGCCACTCCGACCCCAACTGGCTCGCATGCCGGTTCACACGCGCACCGAAATTTAGTGTTAATATTAATTATAACCTATTTCATTTATTCGCCGAGAATATTCGCTCCTCTTTCACCGCGATATGTATAGGTGTATATAGCGGGCCCATTTCGCTCATCTCTCCTCTATATGTTTATATATATATATATATATATATATTGATGATTAGGGTGTCCGTTAAAAAACCCAATTTTGAATCGGTCTCGACGCACCCCCTACAATGATTGGAAAAAAAATTAAAAAAATTTTGGTCGCAATTTGAGCCTTCTATCTCAATTAGAAGGCGTGCCTAAATGACGAAATAATTTCACATTTCAATAACATGGATTTTTGTCATTTCTTTTCAATTCCAATTTTTTACGTAGACAAGAGAAGGTAGAAAGAATCATTTGATAGTCGAAATCTCCCTCATATAAGTGGAAGTACATAGAAAAAAAATTCTCCTTGCCGATTGTCTCGTATGTACGGAAAAATAAATTTTTAAATGAAATGGAAAACTGATCCTTTCAATAACGCAATGGACAAGAAAGTACTGATTCCATCAGGCTGGTGTTGTACGTCACGGTTTGCACGTAAAAAATTGGAATTGAAAAGAAATGACAAAAATCAATGTTATTGAAATGTGAAATTATTTTGTCATTTAGGCACGCCTTCCGATTGAGATAGAAGGCTCAAATTGCGACCAAAAATTTTTTTATTTCTTTTCCAATCATTGTAGGGGGTGCGTCTAGTACTCTAGTCCGATTCAAAATTGGGTTTTTTAACGGACACCCTAATATATATATATATATATATATATATATATATATATATATATATACATAGGTATGACATACAAATACTGCTACGTACGTGCCATATTGTCATGTAATTTAGTTGCACGGTAGAAAAATTGGCCGGTTTATTGCATCAAGACGAATTGCAAACGAGATATTCGCATGTCATTGAAACAATCCTGGTAAACATATATAGGTAGGGTGTGTTTAAAATTTTTGGCAAGAGCTATAATATATATATGTACGTAATTGTATAATACCTAATAGTAGATGTTGAAACATGATCGTAAGCAGACAGAGGATATATCGAGCGATATCCAGATGTTATAGGACCCCTCGAGAAGCTTCGTTGTCAGCGAGCTGGTTGTATATTGAACATATACGCTCCGTGTCTAGGTGTCCCTCCAGCCACCAACCCCTAATTTAATAATCTAATCGTCCCATCACCCGGCGCAGGGGGGGTATTGCGGTAGGTCTAGGGTTGTCGTTTGACGAGCGTATGCCTATTACGCGAATGGAATGACGCTCTAACATTTTTATTGGAAGTTTAAAATGACGGAGGGGTCTTCTGGAATGTTTAATTTAAACATGCCCGAGATTAACCTGGTGATGTCGCGTGATCTATGCCGTCATTTGTTTCCACGCAATGCCTTGGAGAGCCCGCAATATACCAATAATACTGCTGCCTACGATATATATATATATATATATATATATATACATTATACACATTACACATAGTGTAATATGCATACAGGTATACTATATAGTACTCTTTATAATGATGAACCTCGGTGTGTATTCCGGGATGATCGATTCCCTAACAAAATTCGACTCAGGTCGGGATATATATTAGAATCAGGTTTACAAATGGTTTTAAATGTTATTCGAGTACAGGTAGGTGTTCGTGACTTTTTTCATACCGTTCCACCATCGCGCATTGTACGCTTGGATATTGTGGAAGTTCATTCAGAATCCTGGCCGACTCTTGACAATCGCTTGCCCTGCTCCAAGGATCTCAACACTTGCCGCAGGCCGGACAGACAGCCGGACAACCCCGCAGCCTCGTAGCCCCGTAGAGCTTAAGAGACTTCGACAAATAAAGATTTACGAGTGGGAAAGCTCAGGGCGGAGATCAATTATTCCAAGTCGGAAATAGTATTGCCCTTCGCAAACCTGTAGCTGTACCTAATACTCTACACTGCAGTACAGAATATGTATGCAGATATAATTTATTTGGGTATACATGGCCGATAGCTGTTAACGCTCGACGTGAATTGGGAATTAGGATCGATCCGAAATACGATTCTGCTCAATTTCAACTATTCGACTGACCGATCGGCGTAATAATCGAAAGTTCGGGGCCAATGTATTTTGCTGATAAAAACTTTCAAACCTTCTTTTCACAAGTAATAGAATATGTCTTTTCGCAGTCCACCAGAAAAGTTGTAATTCCAAATACTACGATGCCAGCTGTGACAATTCCTTTGACTTTTCCGCAAGATGAGAAAGTGAATGAAAAATATAGTAATACTTTCGCTTCGTCTGCGACGCATTCATGTACCTATTTACTACAATATACACAGGATATCACTACCAAACGGGAGGATCCTGTATCGATGACCAAGTGCTCTGGCTGCCACAGATTCTGAAGAGGACACGGGTTCGAGAGACCAGGAGAACCAAGCCTTTTTGAAAAGTATCCTTGCAGAGCCACAGGGGCACCCTGCGGTTCTTCTAGTATCGTTTGCGCGAACGCCCACGAGTACCGTTGCGCTCGTCCATTCAACTATATACGTGCGCATTATGCGGGTTGTCGTCTGCGAGTACGAGGCGAGACATGGCCTTCATTCAGACTTTTGCACCGGCCAGTCTTACGATTTAAGAAAATGACCCGTACAACGTGCGGGTACAGACAGAGCTATAGGTGTACGTGTACATCCAGTAGCTAGGTGTAGGTATATATATATATATATATATATATATATATCTACGCTAAACTTTGGCTCAATGGACTCGGAGAAGGTCCTATGGCCGGGCAATGTAGCAAGCCACTTTGGTATTCTGGGGATATATACCTATCTGCGAGCCTTTTTCCTTCATCCTCCGCCTCCACTTGTTGTTCCTCCTGCTTCCCAAATAACTGCAACGCTATAACCGGGGCCGAGAAATTTGAATTTTACGTTCTCGAGACGAGAGCCCGGGCTAAGTTACAGGTACTCGAGCTACAATACGCCCTCGGCTATAGTATTGACTTTATGAATGAAATCCATACTATACGCTTTCCAGGTGAAAGAGAGGAAGAAAGAGAGGGAGCTGGTAGAAGACGGTGCAACATCTGGACGGACGGTTCATCTCACACCCGAAGGACTGGGATCATTGTTGGTCAATTCTCGAGGCCCTAAACTTTACGGTGGAGGTTTTATGGAGGACATTGGGGTCGGGTTTAACACGTGTTTTCCTTGAGAGTAGAAAATTGCTTTACAGTGGGGGCATGAAAGTTATTGGAATTGATTTTGAATTGGGAATCCTGCGAGCCGCCGCCACGCATCAATGAGAAACTGCAGAACGTCCACGTGAAATTACTTCAGACTGAAATAAAAATATTTGTCAAGTCGGCTAATTTACGAGAAGAATAAAGGTGTAACTTTTTCGGACTAACTTTTTCGAGGAGCGAGTTTCAAAACCCGTTGGAAGTTTGAAGAGCGAAACGCTTCGCTAGCCGTAATATTAATCCCGATTGATTCGTATCCCAGATCTCTGTATGATATACCTGCTATGTTGCTAAGTTTTTATACACATAACCCATATGTCTTACGGAAATTGGCAGCTATCGCGGATGATTACTTACAAACTCAGATGATGATATTTTCAGGGCGTGGCCGCGAGGAAAGCATATTTCAACTGCGAAAGGATGCTCGGAATATCTATTGGACGAGAGGCCTAAGTTCTTTGCAATCTCGAAAGTCGAAACATATGCGGTAGGTGAATTTCAAATTTCAAAACACTGCGCGATAATAAGCTTAAGCTTAAAAATATGAGAAACTCCAGCTGTGAAGATATGGTTACTTAAAGCTCGGTTCTTGCCAGGTGTTCGTTTCTTTTCCGGCTCCGTATAGGTACATAGAGGTATGACAGGTTCTTTTATTTTTCGCCTCACCCCGTAATACCATCCTCCTCGTTCGTTTTCCTGGAAGCACCGCGGCCTTATATTATATACATGAAAATTTTCATTTCATGACGATCCTCGGTAAATCACTGTGCACAGTGTTTCTGCTCACCATGGTATAGTTGCAGCACGTGGCGAAGAATGCCCGAGGCTTATATACGGTATTCCGTTATCTTTAATTCACTACAGTACCGATCCCCATCCTCTTGTATGTAGTACATGCGTAGAAACCTTCAATCACGATCAGGTGCGACTGCCGTCCTTTTTTGCGGCCAAAAACCACCGCTCTACGGAACGGCCATCTGTAAGTCACACTTGTGACTTGACGAGAACCGCAGGACCAGCAGCTGCACGTCTCGCCTCTCCAATCGTTGTTCCCGCGGCACCTTTTTCGAGAAAACAATTTGTCAGCCGTAAGAGAAGGCAAACACAGTGAGCCCGTATGAATTCGGCACGCGAATTATCGAAAGACTTCGATGGAAGGTACAGGGAGACCGCCGTGATTTCACGCCTCTCTTATGGGTTACACGGCCTCTCGACTGAATTTCGTGTGTCCCTGAGTCCTTATGACTCGGTTCACTAAATAAAACCAGCAAATATCCACCGTGACGTGTACTACGCGCTATATAGGCCCGTCAACGGTGAGAAATCTATGCGCGCCTGCAGGTATAAATGTATATATATATATATATATATATATATATATATGTATACACGTCCATATATACGTATATATATATATATATATTATATACTTAGTTGTCCGAATATTTCTGTGAAATTTCGACGAGCAGATGTTTCAAGAAACTTCATCACCGCGTCCATACGTTGGTCGGCCGTTGTATTGTAAGCCGCTACAAAATTGTACGGTAAATTGATATCTGACAAGGAGTTACGTACTTGCGGGGCATGCCCATATATACTGTATACGCGCATGTGTAGCGAATACCCGTGCAGTGGTATATATGTAAAACTACACCGCCGAGACGCAAACGATGACCATTAGAAACGAATTGTGTGAAACTCGTTGAAATTGGCTGCTAATTTATACAGGGTGTCACAACTAACTATGTCACCCCGACGGGTGGTGATAGGGGGGATGTTATCTAACATTTTCGATATATAGGAACCCATGTCCGGAAAGTTGACGTTACCTTGATGAGAGGGATTCAAAGTTTTTGGCGAACGGCTGCAACGCTCGCTCACAGGCGCGGCGAAATCCTCGAGAATTTAGAAATAATCGAAGTCGAATTCAACTATTTATTAGCAACATAAAGAAGCTGTCACAGTTTTACAAATATCATAGAAAATAAGTACTTTCACCGTTCATTTCTACAAAAAACAACTGTCATGCTTGTGTTGTTTTGTTTTTGTTTGTCGAGTCAAAGAAATGTGATAATGCAACTTGGTTTTTGTTTTGTAGAAATGAACGGCGAAAATACTTATTTTCTGTGATATTTGTAAAACTGTGATAGATTCTTTATGTTGCTAATAAATAGTTGAATTAGACTTTGATTATTTCTAAATCCTCGAGGATTTCGCCGCGCCTGTGAGCAAGCGTTGCAGGTGTTTGCCGAAAACTTTGAATCCCTCTCATCAAGGTAACGTCAACTTTCCGGACATAGGTTCCTATATCGAAAATGTTAGTTAGGGTCCCCCCTATCGCCACCCGTCGGGGTGACATAGTTAGTTGTGACACCCTGTATAAGGGTATAATATGTATAACGAGAAGCGGATCTACGCCGCAAGCCTTACAGATATCTCCCTGCAACGTAGATCCGGGTTCGTGGGCATCGCATAGGTGTACCGTACCTTACAGCTAGGGCAGAAAGTTCAAAACCCCCGACGGTATCTTTATATTGCTTTATTGCGTTAAGTACTTGTGCACACACATCGGTTATAGGTATGGGTAGGTACACGTTATGAGCAGGAGCCTACAATAGCCACCGGCACCCCAGAAATTCAGTTCGATCGGCAACTATTGTTGTATTATCTGGCACAAAAGCTTTGATCAAACACATGCAATGTTAAGGATCGACCGTGGCTTATTCCCAAACCATCTCTGACCTGAGCAGTAGGTATACTACAGGGCACGGCGAAACTCGGCAAAAACTTATCTAACTCGTATGCGTAGGTACTACATGTTACATTGGATACATATATGTAGGTACTAATATATAGACATATTGCAGCATACAGGCGTGCATACACAGATTGTACACATATAATAGAACGGTTATTATATAGTGTTATACTAACGTTTTATTAGTACGGCCTGCATGCATACCTTGCACTTACGCGTATATAGGCACATGGGTAGTACGTGCGCGATTCCAACTTCCGTTTACTTAGGCCTCTCCGCACAACAGTCTACGCATTACGCGGATATGTACGCAACATATTATTATGTAGGCACAGTGGGTATATAGTAAATGTATAGTATAAGTATAGGCACGGAAATACGTGAAATATTACAAGTATAACCATACCTACCTAACCATAATTTAGTAGCCTCGGGCATAGGGAATATATTTTCATTTCGACTATAATACTATAATAACGAGGTAGGGTAACGACGTATGGGCAACTATTTATATAAGTGTCTGCCTGAAATACGTCGCCTTTAAAGGTTTGAAGGCGCGGATCATCATCGTATGCGTAGGTATGTATATGCATATGTATATGTATATGTATATGTATATGTATATGTATATGTATATGTATATGTATATGTATATGTATATGTATATGTATACTATACCTATGTCGTGAGGTTTCGTGGAAAGAGCTGGTTTCAAGCGCGCAGGCGCTGATATTACTCGAATATCGTTGCCGAGTCGCGCAGAGTCGCGCTACCAACACCACCAACTTCTTAGTATAATATCCCTGGTTTGGTAGTCGGGTTCGTTCGCTTCGATCCACAACAAACATAACCTCTTCCTGCCACTGTCTGCCACCATTTGTATTTGACAACAATCGAAATCAAATAGCAGACGGACTCTATAGGGATATTCGTGGCAATTCTGAAATTGGCGGCCCTCGTAATATTGAACCATTAAATGGATAACCATCAAGTCAAAGTATAAGGTATACCTACCCTTGTTCCAGCGAGGAAAATATGTGGGTCAGCGATTCAGCATGCAAGATCGTTGACTTCAGAAGCGTTATATAGAAGTCGAGCATATACCGGGGCGTTGAATGGTGAGACCCGACACGAAAGGATAATTGCGGGTGGAAGTATATTATCCCGGGCAAGATTCAACTCTTGCGACGTTTGCCCGGGAACAATAACGGTCCCCGGTATTTTCCTTCCAGCACATATATATAGGTATATACCAAACGGAATTTGTAAGTTTTCATTTCGCTCGGTCTTGCCTCTCTTAATTTCTTGGAGTGAAAATTGCACCACTCCGAGAAAAAAGAGTGAAATTTCACTTTAAATTGAGTGAATTTTCACTTCCTTGAATTGAAAATAGCACCAGTCCAAAAAAAAAAAGGAGTGAATTTTTCACTCAAAAAAATGTGGAGAGTGTATAATAATATCTTGGCTTTTCCTACACCTATCGCCCTCTTTTCTCTCTTGCTAACAATACTCTTATCTCCCATCCCGACTCGACATTTTCGCAGACTGATGCGATTATTTGTCGTTCACCTGGTGGGTATACCGTATATGTACTACCTACATGTATAGGTTGGTAGGTATACCTATACTACCACTTCGTGGGACTTGAGGTGAACCGGCTTTGTCGCACGCAACAAATAAAACGCGACACGGGAGGAAAACCAAATAAACAGCTATACCCGTGTACATGACGTGTATACTAGTATATAATATACATATATATATATATATGTATGTATTTACCGACGACGACAATAGCGAAATACATACCAAACCAAGGCAAACACATCCGAGCTCTGTGATGTAAAACGCGAGCCGGGCGCGCACGATTGAAATGGGAACAGCCCAAGCGGCTGGGTGCACAAACGCCTACCCCTTTCGACATTATCTCGCCTGAAGCGACGACCAAACATTATGGATCAGATTAAACCTTGGCAAAGATACTTCTCTGACCGTAATCCCCCCGCCCCCGCCGCCGCCCCAGCAACTGTAATCTATTATAGCCGCGTATAATACGTGCGGGTCGCGTAAAAGAACGCGCGATAGATAATTGACATTGTTCATCGGCGCGGTCAACCAGCGAATTAGTTCTCGTTTCCTTTCTACTCATCGGTAATGTGACCTAAACTCTGAAAGTATACTTTTAGCAAATAAGTAATTTGGAACTCACACAACCCCGGTCTCCGCGGGCTTGAAAAGCTTTGCATAATGAAACTCCAAGTCCACAAGCGTATACCGAGGTATAGGAGAGTTACTGCAGGGTGTGGTAAAAAATTTACTAATTGAAGTCGAGTTCTGTTGGAGAAAACGTAGGAGTTGGCACGATTGCGATTGTATTTTCACGTGGTGTCCTGGTGTCCAATCGCCGGATCGATTTTCACGTAAGGATTATAGAACTGATTCTATAATCAGATTATTACACATGCTCGGGTTGCATGGGTGCGTAATAAATTGTAATTTCTGAGAAGAGTGCAAGTGGTTGTGTGCCTATATACTATATAGGTACACCGAAAAATTGCCATACCCATTCGAAGGAACCTATAATACCGTTTGGCTATAATACCTTTCGGCTCTCGCAGCGGAGTAGAGGTAGTAGGTATATACCAATGCAATGTGTTGTCATACTACATGGTTGAATACCGAACTATATTGAAGAGAGACGATCGGTTCGGTCGCAGGTCCTCAGAACTGCAACGAACTAGAACAGGCATAGGCTACAATAGGCCGCCAATGTGTTTTTGTTTTTATGTGGGCATGGTTGAAATTTAGCCGGTCTTAGTTTCGGATTAACTTGCGGTAGGTGAACAATAGCCGGGGGGCTCGATTAATACTACCTCACGGTTAATTGGTCGAGAACTTTGGCCGGAAACTGAAAAGAAAGAAAAAACAAAGTTCCCTATCAGAGTTACAGCGCTGAGAGGGCCTCTCATAGACTCTTATTGCTCGCCTCCGTCTCCGTCTCCGTGTTTGATCGCAACTCTCCGCTCCCTATAGGTACACAGGTACCTATATGTATACCTACATCCATCTATGTATATGTACGATACAGATTCCCCCTGATCTCTGAGTGCCGTTACATAGGGCCGACGTCTGCTTGTATATATAGTATATATACGTGTATACACATACATAGGTATACAAAGTATACTTGAGAGGATCTTTATTGTACGGGACGACAAACGACAATGGCAGAGGCTGAACTTTGTGAAGGCAAATTGCAGAGAGGGATGAGGAGCATTGAACAGCGAGAGGATTACTTATTGTGCGTGTAGCGAGTCGCGAGTCGCGAATTGCGACTCTCACAGATTTATAACGTCACGACGTCCTGCACGCGCAGTAAATTTTCCCTCTTCTCACAAACGGCTCAATTATAAATGCGTGTAGTATACACACATTGAATCTGTTATCCGAAGAATAATCGAGGCTATATGAATTCTGTAGCGGCGGGTGATTATATTCGATAGGTCGCGTAAATTGATGAGACATGAAAAAATCAGCCCCCGGGGATTAATGTCTCGGCTTCCGCGGGATCCTCTGCGATCATCATAAGAAGCTGATAAGTATTTTCCATTGAATAGCGAGGGTTGCTGCGGTATAATAATAGAGGAGGCGATTGCGTAGCGAAGCATAGGACGCAACCGAGTCGTGAGTGGTATATAGTATGTATAAAGAAGGAGTCTGACTCTTCATCGACCGGAGCAGCAGGCGGGCGACAGCCGGGGACTCCGTATATTATCACTCCCATAATTCCATTTTATTTGATCTCACGTCCGACCCGCGATATCTTATCTATCGCATAGGCGATGTAACGCGGGCCGCTGCTCCTCTAGGCTCTCTACAAATGGCATAAATCTTCCTTCTCGATCAAGGCTGGCACTCGCGCGGTTCTTTGTCACGTCTTGCGGTGCTACCGAACGCGGACTCCGGCCCGGAATGGTGTAGACGAGTATATTATTCGTTCGCGAAGAGATAGCGGCAACGACCTTGAACTTACAGACACGAGGGACGATAAAACCGTATCGCAGGGCGAGAGATTACTCTGCTAGAGCACTATTGCATTAGCGAGTTGTATAGGTATAATGTATATAATGTATATATAGTACATACCGGGCATATAATGTACTGTACAGAGTGAGTTGGTAAATTGCCTGTATAACGTAGCTATACTTGAAGCTATATCTGTACCTGAATCTGTATAAGCGTCAACCCGTGATAAAGTGGAGGAATAATTTATGGCGAAAAGAATGAAGAATTTCGCGAAAACTGTACCTACTAGAGGCCGTTCCGCTGGGAGGCGAGGCCCGCTTATCCGAGTAGAGACACTCAATGTCTCTTCTTTACGAAATTAAAAAACTCGTTCAAAATCAGTTTCATTTTCGCGTTCTGACTTTATCGCTATTCTTTTCGAGGAATTATAATATATAGATCTGCCGTCAGGCACGTAGTATAGTTTATCATTCGGCTATAGCGGATAAATAATTTTTCCCAACCCAAACGTAGAAATAGGCGAGTTTGTCGCTTGTTGAAAATGAACAAAACACGGTATTTCTCAATGAAGACGTGCGCGTTGGGAAACGGCGAACCATTTCTCCACTAGTGGGCAAAAACAGTTTTTGCCCACTAGTGGAGAAATGGTTCGCTGTTTCCCAACTTGCACGTCATTCATTGAGAAATATCGTGTTTTGTTTATTTTTAGCAGGCGACAAAATCGCCTAATTCTACGTTTTTGTTGGGAAAAATAGTATGTGGAACTTGTGGGCAATGACGATTTGAGGTGAGTGTGATATCCGCACTCGCCTTCGGCTCGTGCAGATAACTTCACACTCACTCAGAATCGTCATTTTTGCCCACTCGTTGCACAATATACTAATATCTATAGCTCGATTATATATACATGTACTTGGGTTCATATATACTATATGGTTATATGGTTGATTTTACATTGTCCCATGTCTCACTGCAGCTATTCCATATGTATGTGTACCTATACCTACGCTTCCTACGGATTTGATGGCTCCATGTAAATCTGTATTATTAATAGGTGAAATTTCGGACAGATCCGAAGTCAATATTTCGCCCCGGGGCAGTATTTATGTGCCCTACAGTCGGTTCGCGGATGGATCGAATTTTTACGGCTGCACTCATCATCAGCTTGATTATATCGCTAGTTGGCAAAGTTTTATCAGATCAGCTGATCAGCTCAGCTCTGGCATTGGTGTCTTGTCATTTACGGATCAAATCTGTATCCGCATTCACGATTACCATCCTACTCCTCCATCCTATATACGCATTTATACCTATATCCTAATTACTAGCGACGGACATATTATATAAGGGTCGTTCCACGTGAAACGTACCAGTTTTTGGTCAGATGTCATCGAAAAAAGGCAGGCCGGAAATTTTGTGATTTTTTTTTTTTTTTTTCCCCCGCCTCTTCGAAGTAATTTCGGTAACTATTTCAAGGCGAATCGTGTGACCCTAATTCAAGTAGAAAAAGACTCACATATTTCCAAAGTTTCACGTGCTTCAAACTTTAAAAAATAATTCAAGTGTCACATATTTCAAAAGAGCTCAATTATGCGGGTAGAATGCGCTATGGGACGTTACGATTTCGTTCATGCATTAGCTGAGATACTTTGACTTGAAGATGTGTCGAATTAAATTTTCGGTGGTGATATATATACGGTGTCAATTATTTCCATGCTCTGTAACTGTTGGTATAACATCTTATGTTGTGACAAGGGATCTGAATCTGCATTGGCGGCAAATTCGATGACCATCGGCCAAAAACCGATCCGTTCCACGTGGAATACCCCATACATATTATGTATACATAATATGCGCGTGGACGCATATCGCTACTTATATACATATGAGTGTGTATACCAGCGTCGCGATACAGTACCTAATACAGAGTTTGCAATAGGTGATTATGGATTAGAAACGTAATCTATTGGCGGTAGGTTATAGACTTGGCTTCTGAATCCTGTAATTTTATAGCTATTATATAGGTATATTATATGGTCATGCGAATGCGAATGCGTAGTTTACACAACGAGAGAAAGTTCGGCAGTGAAAGATGTGGCAGTCCTTTCTCGCTATGCGGCTGTTGAATACACCTGTAGGTATATATATGATCTCTCTGAGCCGTTTACTTTTGCTGGAAATTCATCATAAATATACTTGACCTCGATGCAAACGTAATTGAAAGCGCGCGACGTCAAGTGGAGGGTAAGACACAGCGGCTGTATAGATCGGCGATTGGTGGTTAATAACCGAATAAAAAACGTCCCAAGAAATATATAATCGATTCTGTATATTATAATTGCGCACCGCTACACGTGCCTATTGATCTGAATTTATAAACGACTACGTTACCATGTGGGTATACGTTGGTATACGTATATAGTATACGTATATGGTTTGTATCGTAATAAAACATGCCTTGATGCCTCTGGAAGCTATAACATCATCTATCATCCGTTCTGACGCGAAAAAGTCTCGGAATTCTCGATTTTCCGTTCAGTTCGAATTCTGTTAATTCTTTATGCTGGCTCCGGAAACTTTCCTCGGTTCACCGTGGTCCAGAAAATTATTGTTCTCATGTATATATTCGGCAGATATACCGGCCAGGTGGCCATTAATCACATACCTGTACTAATTTCATTCCAGTTAATTTGCTACTTCCCCTACACAGGCAGGTATATAGCATAGTAGTATATACTTACACAGGCATACCCACTCGAGGGGGAGAATAAATTTTAATTAGAGGAAAAATCCGCTTTTCCCTTGTCATTTATTTTTCATTCTGGAACAGCAGCGCGACAGCAGACAAAGGATAATCAAGGATAATTAGTTATTAACCTTTTTCATGGGCTGATGCTGATTTAGTGGCGTGATTGGTCTCGGGGCGACATTAAATTAGCATAAACATAAGTAGGCGCGATTTTTTATGATCAGTTAGCAACTGGTTTTACGACGAGTGGTTCATTGTCCCGGCAACGGGCCCACAGAAGGTGTGAATTAATTCTTGCGAGGCTACGGAGGGGCTCCAAGATTATTATGCAAATTTTCCATTATAGTTCTCAACATAAAATAACCGCTACGCAGAAGGGTATGAACGCAGCAGTTTCCCAACTCCAATTCTATCTCGCTGTAATTACAACGTTTCAACATTTCAACACTTCTAACAATAGAAATATGATCAATATCTGTATATAGGATTAATATATATATATATATATATATATATATATACATATATATACATATATAGGTAGATATACCCATCATCATCGGTATAGTAGTCGGACAAGAATTCACAAACTCACAGCTAACTGCAGGCAAAGCCACGAATGAGGACGGAAAAGAGGAATCGTTCAAATTCATGGTTCAGGCACCTGCTATATACAGTTCTTCTATTCGAGGCGTATCATAATCGTATCCTTATGTATATATACAATATATATATATATATATATATATATACATATACATACATATAGGCATGAGGAATAGATGGTGCGTATCAATAGTCCTAGATAAAACACGTCATCGTGCCATAAAATTACAATTATCGTTGGTTTCGGAGTTGTGTGTGCGCAGCTATCGTCGCTTCTCTATATTCGCCTATTACACTGCCAGGCCTGCGATTACTTACAATAGGTATACATGCAATGCGTCCGCATTATTTGCTGCGAGCGCAACAACGGTAGCGCCATAGGTGACGTTTTTAAGAACTTCATGCCCAATCAACCGCCCAATCAATCGCTTATTCAACACTCATACGTATCCGTTTACATGTATTATATTTTTGTTTTTAAAGACTATTATAATGGACACGAAGTTCTTAAAAACGTCACCTATGGCGCTACCGCTGTTGTGCACGGAGCGAATATCTCATGGATAGTACATACTACCTATATGGTATACGCATGTACCATATATTCTCTCTGTTGGATTTCACCACACTGATGTGTGAGTGGTATATACAAAAAGCAACCTCGCTTATCTTATATAGTTTAAACAGATATATTGAGTCTAGAGATCCTCTGACGGTGAGCTGCACCGATACAGTTTATATTAAGTATACTGTTTATATTAGAGTAATAAGGATATTTAGGGGATGCATTTTGTATACAGAATGCATACCCGAGACTCTTCTAAGAGTCAGTCCTGTTGCATGAGTAGAGCTAGACAGACGTGCCTGCCCAGTGCAGAACTAAATAAAGTCTTTATGAACTTTATAAATATAATTCAAGCGTATTCTTATTTCATACCTCAAAACCCAATACTCTCTATGCCCATATATGTAGGTACATTAGACCGGTTCATAAAAATCGACTATTTGTTTTTTTTTTTTTTTTTTTAATTTTCGCATTGAAATACTTTCGGGGGTGGGGGGTTAAAAAGCTGCCTGTCAAAAGCGGAGCTCTTAATATTAATATTTAGAGGTCGCTCATCGCAGATTTCTATTTTCCATTTGAATAGCATATTAGGAATTTTTTTTTTTTCTTTAGAATTTTGGTGCTCACAAACCAGAGAACAAATCCAAATGACTCATACATATTTTTATAGGAAATTGAATACTCTACAAAAAGATTTTCTTATCATTTTTCGATAAATTGACTCCTTCCAAAGTTATTCGAACAAAGTTCAACTCATAGTTGAGTCAACTATACTTTTTTTAGTGATTTTTTTTTCACAACTATAGACACATTTTTTAGAGTGTTCAATTTCCCATCAAAATATGTATGAGTCATTTGGATTTGTTCATTGGTTTGTGAGCTACGAAATTCTGAAGAAAAAAAAAATAAAATTCCTATGCTATTTAAATGGAAAATAGAAATCCGCGTCGAGCGACCTCTAAATCTTAATATTAAGAGCTCCGCTATTAACCAGTATCTCCCCCCCCCCCCCCCCGCGAAAGTATTTGAATGCGAAAATTGAAAAAAAAAAAAAAACCATAGTCGATTTTTTTGAACCGGTCTAAGGTATATATATATATATAATATAATACCGCAGTTTTTTCATCTATTTTCACCTCGACTTAATTTCCATTACAAAGCTTTCGAACCTTGTGAAGCTTTCCACGAAGACTGACAACTTTCTATACGCGATCATTTCACGATAAGAAGATATGCAATCGGATGACACGATTTTTAAAGTGCGACGTCCCGTCTCGTTCCTGCAGACTGTATGACATCTCCAGACTATATACATACATATACAGGTACCTATATATATATATATCGTTCCATATATATATATATACCTATACGTATACCCACCTATATCTATCTATAGGGGCGGCGAACTGTTAAGTTAGTCCCTCCAAGTTGGATCGCAGATAGACCCGGGTTCAATGAGGATTAGCACTCATTGTCAGCGGGATGACTCTGCGGGTCTACGCGGACGAAGCCGGAGGACACATATCAGTCGAGTCAGTGTCTGACTGAGAACAGAAAGAGAGCCTGATCCGTGAGTCTTGTATACTACGTCGAGAGACCGTGGAGTGACAGGTCGAACCATAACTTCGCTTCTTATCTGATCCTCTCGATAATCGCGATAATTTGCCAACGAGAGCTGGTCCCTTCTTATTCATCGCGTTTCCTCTATGATTTTGTCACGTCGCGCGTCGCTATACTACAATCAAGATTTCAGATACAGGTAGTATATATATATATATATATATATATATATATATATATATATATATATATATATATATATATATATATATATTAGACCGGTTCAAAAAAATCGACTATTCTTTTTCTTTCAATTTTCGCATTGAAATACTTTCGGGAGGTTGAAAAAAGATGCCTGTTAAAAGCGGAGCTCTTAATATTAAGATTTAGAGGTCGCTCATCGCGGATTTCTATTTTCCATTTGAATAGCATAGGAAATTTTTTCTTTTTTTTTTTAATAATTTTGTAGCTCACAAACCAATGAACAAATTCAAATGACTTAAACATATTTTCATAGGAAATTGAACACTCTACAAAAAGCTTCTCTTATCATTTTTTGATAAATTGACTCCTTCCAAAGTTATTCAAGCTCAAATTTCAATTTATAGTTGAGTAAACTATTTTTTTTTGTGATTTTTTTTCCACAATGATAGATACATTTTTTAGAGTGTTCAACCCCCTATCAAAATATGTAAGAGTCATTTGGAATTGTTCATTGGTTTGTGAGCTACGAAATTCTGAAGAAAAAAAAATAAAATTCCTATGCTATTTAAATGGAAAATAGAAATCCGCGATGAGCGACCTCTAAATCTTAATATTAAGAGCTCCGCTTTTAACAGGCATCTTTTTTCACCCCCCCCCGAAAGTATTTCAATGCGAAAATTGAAAAAAAAAGAATAGTCGATTTTTTTGAACCGGTCTAATATATATATATATATATATATATATATTAGGGTGTGTCGAAAATGAACTTCTTTCTTTTTTTTCTGCTCATTCCACCCAAAACCTTAGGTTTTGACATTGAGAAGGTCCTCGTTCAAGGAGGGCGCTGTGGCTTGAAGTTTAGAGGTCGCTCAACGAGGATTTAGGATTCCCATCTAATTAACACGTAAAAAATATTGTTTTTCGCTCAAAACGATGTCAGGCAACCAAAAAATCGGCGATGTCTGTCTTTCTCGGCTTATTTGAAAGCATGACTCATCCCCTAAACGATGGTGGGTCGTTTTTGTTTCAATTTTATTCATTTTTTTTCATTTTTTGACCACAATAATCACTTTTTTCCAGTTTACAAAGTCTCCAAGGCAAAAATTGGAACAAGGTAATTTGAAAAACGACCCACCACTGTTTAGGGGATAAGTCATGCTTTCAAATAAGCCGAGAAAGACAGACATCGCCGATTTTTTGGTTGCCTGACATCGTTTTGAGCGAAAAACAATATTTTTTACGTGCTAATTAGATGGGAATCCTAAATCCTCGTTGAGCGACCTCTAAACTTCAAGCTACAGTGCCCTCCTTGAACGAGGACTTTTTCAACGTCAAAACCTAAGGTTTTGGGTAGAATGAGCAGAAAAAAAAGAAAGAAGTTCATTTTCGACACACCCTAATATATATATATATATATATATATATATATATATATATATGCGAGCCAGAAATGATTTCAGGCTGGAAAAAATCTCGTCGATTCTCCTTCCGTTTTTCATCGTTCCTTAGCTTGGTTTTCTGCAAGAGTACAGGTATGTGTACCCATATAGTACACAATAAAATAGTACATTACAATACGAGTCCGGTAAAACTTTTTCTGACGAGTGTGAGGTTGCAGATCGAGCCGAAGGCGAATTTGGCAATCACACGAGATCAGAAGAAGTTTTTTCGTCGAGTGTTGTACAAAATTTTACTTCAGGAGGTGTGACAATGGGGGTTTTAGCCACGCGAAGCGTGGGTAAAACGTCAAAACACTTCACGGAGTGAAGTAAAAGAATAACTCGGGCCAAGCATTTTTTTTCGAACCGTTTTGAACAACCGACAATCTCTCGAGCGAAGTGAAATTCTCTGGAACCAAGAAAATTTTCATGATTCAAGAAAAATTTTACCTGGTCTCAGAGAATTTTACTTCGCTCGAGAGATTGTCGGTTGTTCAAAAAAAAAAAAATGCTTGGCGCAAAAAAAAATGCTTGGCCCAAGTTATTCTTTTTTACTGTGTACGTATAGGAAACAAGAATCGAATCCGGTCGGGTGCTGTGAATACATTCGCTAGAATGGTCGAGAATGGTTTAGGTATAACATATATTCCATAATTATATAATATATCACGCTAACGTAATAACAAGTTATTATTGCGATTTTGAAAATTGCAAACTAGAATGAATCGGACGTGAAAGTCTGGGACGGTAACAGAGCGATGACATATACCAGCGGCTCAGTGGTCTAGGGGTATGATTCTCGCTTTGGGTGCGAGAGGTCCCGGGTTCAAATCCCGGCTGAGCCCGGTTTTTTTTTTTCTTCCAGTTTCTCATCGAGAAACGCATCTTCTGTGCGACTTTTGTTAAAAATCATTCGCTTATCGAGAACAACGTATTTATCTCGCGCAAAGTGAGAAAATAAATGTATCCCACACCAGTCGCGCGTGCATGTGTTTCATCGTCAGACGGACCGATAACCGATTCCCCCGAGTATTAACTTCTCTCTACGACTCTACCACATGTAAGGTATAATTGTTGATGATATTTGACCGTTGCTACGACGGGTGAAGTTAAAACACATTATAGGTACCTATTGGTATAGGTACTATATACGCCATACGCCATACGCCATACGCCATACGCCATACGCTTGGGCGCATTTTCAGTTATTGTTCAGTTCAGAAGCAATTTCCTGGCTCGCCTATACTTTTATACGTATAGCTATGTTATACGCATATACATATGTATGTATATAGGTACACACGTGCATCCGTCACCGATCGGGGGTGCCAGTTTACAGGTGCTTTTAATGTGAGTATTTCACGGTGTAACGCAGATCAAATATCGAACACTTCGACAAAGGTGGACGCAATGGAGATAATAAAGGGTGGCGCGCGTCTTTACACCTGTCCCACGTAGATAATATTTTACCATAATGTATAGACGCGGGTAACGACCGTCTAATGACTAGTGGATTCCCGAGGCCGTTAGTTTTCGTTCAAATTTATTCTCATTTCCCACCGCTCTATATTATATTTCAGCTATCCTGGTGATATAATTAAAAGGTCTTGAGAGATTTGGCATGTGCGAGTACGCAGTATATGTACCTGAATATGTACGGATTTGTTTAGGTATAAACTATCATGTAAATCTTGTTTAAATTACTGAAATTCGCGAGCTGCGAGCAACCGACCCACATACCCTCGCCGATCACCACCCCTTGGGCCTCATTCCCGCGGTCTGCAGGGTATGGAAAGTGCATCGGTTTTTTTTTTTTTTTTTTCTCTCTTCCTTTGCCTTTCGTCGCTTTGAACCTCCCGAACAATATGAGTGTCGCATCTTTCATCGGCACACGTTGCTAAACTCTCAGATAAAAGTGTATAGCTTTCGTGTCCTGGGCCATAATTCGTTATATTGTAGGCGGTTCCGTACATTACCTGCAGTCGATTGGTCTTGCATGTAACGGCATTATGTCACGTTTGATGCATCGTTAGGCTCGACAACGCGCTACGGGGTAACAATATCATAGCGTTGGGTCGTTGATACTTTTCATTGTCAAGAACCTGATACGACTAATACGTATAACTATACGTGTATAGGTACCGCTTGGAAATATCGGACGTGGCTGCGACGACAAAGAAAAAAAAAAAAAAGAAGCAGAGAAAACGGGTTTCGGAACTGATTCGTAGCACGATGATGCTTGAAATGAAAAATATTGACATATTTATATTACCGCATCGTCGCATTATCACGATGATATTATTATTATAATCATTGAACCCCTGATACAAGATTTAACTTTTAATGGAAACCATGGAATAATTGTGGTCGGCGAAAGCGAGCGGGAGCTATATAGCCAGTGAGTATTTTAACGGATCGGCGGACTTTCCGAGAGCGACCGGCCAAAATGTCAGGAGGGGGTTCTCGTGTTGTCCTGTGCCAGTATATGGTATATAACTTCACGTGTATGTATATATACATGGACAGGGCCATATATGTATTTCTACCTTTAGTATACCGCACAAGATTTTCGAGTAGGTCGATTGTCAGTTTGTCACCGTCGCTTTTACACGGTTTGATCGAGCGCCTCTTCAGCTAACCGAGCCGCACACAATATATATAATGTACCTATACGCGAGCACTACCGATAGACAGACGGGTGAAACAAACTCGATTCACGCCGTATAAAATGCGTCCAAAGCATTATACGTCGAGCTTCAAGTAACGGTTGAATTAAAGAGCATTTCTCTGAACGTAAGCCGTCCGGAAGTCCGCGGTCGATATTGTATTCATTCAGACCACGAACATGAGCGTGAACATGAACTTCGGCATAATAAACGTATAAAAGTAAAAACCCTTGCGGCTTCGTAAAATTGTCGTATATAATATATATATATATATATATATACCTTTGCAATAAGTGTATAGCTATACATCAACGGTGGCAAATTATGTAGAATAATAGAATTTTAGATGTAGGCATTATATCTGGTATATGTAAAAAGTTTATATATACCCGGGGGGTTGTGATAAAAACTTGAAGGTACGAAGGTAAAATCAGAAGAAATAGAAGAAAAAGAAGAGGAAAAAAACGAGAGATTGTCGCCTAAATTAAGGGTGAAATTTCATGAAATATGCGCGAATGGAGGCGTGCCGTGGGTCGCGGCATTAAAATTTCAATCAAAACGGGTAAATATTTTGGAAGCTAACGGTCTCCATATAACTATATATAGGGCGGTTGAAGAAGGAGAGAGGGTGTGATAAATGCGAGCAGTATTAAATGATACCTTGGGGAAAATTGGATTTTAAAATATTCCGAAATTCTTATCGTGATTATTCGGCAATGTTAAACTTTACAACACCCGCGGTGTACAACAGCTATATGGATCTGGTGTAGGAAATTCAAATTAGAACTGTCAACACTCGTTTTCAATATACCTATAGTGTCTTGCCCGCGGGAAACTATATTCCGCGGATTCTCTCAACGTCTGCAGGGCGCATTAGCCGAGATGCGGTACGAGCGAAGGCAATGGTGTTGGTGTATTATACATATATATATAAGTATATATATTATATATTATATATATACTTATATATATGCAGTAGATCGATTTTCAGCAAAATGGTAGCTTTATTCGCCGGCGATAAATAAAAAAATGAACGAATTAAAAAGAATGAACTGAATACATAATAGTATATTATGCGGCATGCCCGTAAACCAAGTGTTTTTCGGCGAGAATAATGATTTCAGGACGAGCTAAAGGCGAGCCGGAAGCGAGTTCTGAAATCATTATTCGAGTCAAAAACGGTTTACGGGTGCGCCCCATACTGTATTTTTTTCGAAATAGGCATGAAAAGTCACTTTGACGCCTGTTGAGATTCACTAGACGAAGATGGGGTTATGGTGCAATCTGTCGCGCACTTCGAACCGCGCATCGAAACTGCCGTATAAAGACTTTATAGGGCAGTTCTGAAACCAACCGTATAAAGTGACACTTTGTGGATCGAAAACAGGCGTCAAAAAGTGACTTTTCAATGCCTATGCCGAAAAAATAAATAAAAACCTGTACAAAAAGCTGACCCATGACTGGATTTGAACATTTTTGATATTTTACCGCGCCATTTTGGATCCGCGTTTCTGAATTTCATATTTTCGACACCAAATTTGAAATCAGCGACCCCAAAAACTTATTCAAGCTGACCCATGACTGGATTTAAACATTTTTTTATGTTTTACCGCCGCTATTTTGGATCCGCTATTTTGAATTTGGAATTTATCTAAGTCTGATAAAATAATATCGGGTTTTCGGAAAAGATTCCTACAAGAATTAAATTTCTTTCGTACTCATTCACGGTGCGCCAAAATTATGAATAAAGGTCAGTGAAAATGCCATGTTCATCAAACGCAAGGCTGCAAAGGCTTTGCGGCACGTGTTAAATTATGTGATGAAAAGTTCAAATTTTGAGGATGTTTTTTTTTTTCATTATTTGGAACTCTTCTAGGGGGCGAAGAAATCTAAATTCGAAAATGACCAAAATAAGGCCACCCTATAATTTATATATACATATATAACTGGCGGTGTATGATAGGTACGAAGCCAGTATGGAATTCTCGAGGGATTCGTGAGTTTTCTGGACCAATACTGATCTGCGGTAGCTATACGTGAATTAATTACCACGTCGAATTCGGGTGGTATGAAAATACAAGGAGCCAAATGGTGAAATGGCCTGTATAGCCTGAACCACGGGAGGCTACCAAAAAATGTACTTTGATCATTTCGACGAAATATTTATACGCCAAGTACATTTCCTGATCGCGGTTGAAATTCTTCGCACAACCCATCCCTATATATCATATACCTATATATGTATACAGGTATGTACAGTTCCATACTACACCGACAAATATTTACTCGTTCAGTTCTTGATCTCCAGGAAATGGGATTTCTTCTCCAACCAAAATTTGCTCACCGACATAATATTACGCTGTCAGAAAAAAATTGTTCGAAAGATAGGTACGCCCGAGCTCTTTGATTATAACAACTTCATAAGAAAAAATACGAACTTGTGGACGATTTTCTTTTTTTTTTTTCCTCGAAAAAATGAATGTCTATCAGAGAGTGAAATTAAATCCGTACAAATTCAGCGACCGTGTCAATACCGACTTGGAAACGTTTAAATATTATAAGTACGGCGCCCGATGAAGCATACCTTATATATATATATAGGGGAGAGGCGGACAAAATGGGCACTATCGGGCAAAATGGGCACCCCTGAAAATTTTTCTTAATTTAGTCAAAATTGTAAAATGTTCTGAATTTCATTATTTACTTACTATAGCAAACTTCAAACACCAAATCAACAATATATCTCGATAACTCAGGAAGTGGCGGGCAAAATGGGCACCCCCGAATTTTCGTTTGTACCTATAACCTTCTCAAAATTAAAAAACGTTCTGAATTACAAGATTTACTTGCTCTAGAAAACTTCTTGAACATAGCTAATTTCATGTTCAAGTGTTCTCAAGTGAATACGAAAATGAATTTAAAACCTTTTTTCGATTTTGAAAAATTTCGACAAATTTTTGGGGTGCCCATTTTGCCCGCAATTTTGGAACTTTTCAGGCGAGGGCGTTCAACACTCGGAATTGATCAGGTTATCGTTTTTCGGACAAAATTCGAAGATCCATCGATTCAAACCTGTATTTGAAGCCTTAATTTCTTAGGGTGCCCATTTTGCCCGCCTCTCCCCTATATATATATGCACTTATACTATATGTATACCGCTATAGTACTACGTAACTATAATACTCACTATTAATCTCTGCAAGCTAAAATGATAGTAATTTTGAAAAGAGTTCCAACATCCAAGAATTGCCTGCGCTTGGAAAATTCCTCATTGAATCCTCATCCTTCGGAGGATCGACATATTCTGGCAATCGATGTCTGCTGCCTATAGCACACCTCGCACCACTCAAATCGCTAAACGCTGTTTAAGAGGCAATCGGAGAGTGCCGCCCCTTTCGTGACAACATATGCTGTACGATACAAACATTGGAATTATATACATGCATACATATATTGTACAGATGTATTCAATATTGTGTAATATGATTCCGTGCGAGTTAGAAAGCACCACCGCTATGCCGATTGTCGATTGTGCCTATATAGCAAAGGTATAGTCAGGTATAGGTATATACGCACGACTTTGCCAGGGCCCATTGATCGCAGGCAGCATGAATGGACGAGGCGAACTTTGGCGTGAATGGGCCTCATCGTCGGTCCTCAGAATCGGTCGCCTTGCCGAAAAGACATCAACCGCGGATGACCGCCCGCTGGGCCTTTACTACGCAAGTGTTCGCCATTGTCGAAACTGGAGAGACGCACATTGTCAGCTGATCCTTAACACCATTAACAACGTTTTACCTTTAATTTAACCCAAAGTGGGGGCCCGTGGTTGGTACCTCTTGACAAATTTTCAACAATTTATGACTTTCCAAACGGTTTGACCCGGATAATGGCCTCGGCTCCTTCGGTTCCGCTCGTCTCAACGCGTCGCCGAATATACTATATGGTTATACTATGGATATAGCCATGTATATACTACAAACCTATCTCATTCAACCGCCAGCACCATCGAAGGATCCAAGGGGATATTCGATTTTGGGGACTTTTTCTTACCGTCTCAACTCACGTCTGCGCCGACACCCACTCAAATATAATGCAGCACGACAATTTTACTTGGCATCTATACCCATACCGACACCTAGGTATAGTAAGATGATATAGGTATGTATATCGTGCACACATCGTAGAATAGAACGGAATAATGCCCAGAGCGAAGCTACACACCGATATCTATATTGGGTCGAAAATTTCGATTACGAATCACGAAGGCGACGTACGTGGGCGATATTTTTCTTCCGCAAACTGTCGACAATCGATAAATGTATATATATATATATATATACCTATACGCGTGTATCCATGCGTATGCGCCATGCAGCTATTCGCAAACGCATGTTGGATTGAAAATTAATTGAACTTTGGTTTGCCTGAGATCGGCTCGATTCGAAAAGGTTCAAGGTTATTATGATATAATTATATTATATATAGGTAAACGTATGAAGGTATAGGTATACATGCATACGTATATTGGCGCCTGTTCCGTCATGCTTTATCATCGGAGCTTCGGCGCTTTACCTGTACGTGTATATATATATATAATATATACGAGTACCTACCATTCGGTTTCGTAGGAATTTGTGCGAACGCGGAGTGATCCGTTCGCGAGTGAAACGAGATTATGCATAATTCGGTTGAGGTAACAGGAACGGTACACGATTCAACGGTCACGTTTCGGGACGGGTTTGTGAAACGTTATATATAAATACTGCGGGGGCTCGACGTTTCCAACGACCGAAGAGCGAGCGAAGGACGACCTCAAACTTGGCTTTATAGTACGTGATCAGCTTTGAATTGTGACCACGACGAAGACTCGCGACTATGAGACCCCGATACTTCGCAGACCTCGATCAGAGTCGAGAATTAACAATATCTGGACTAGTTACTAACTTCAACAACCCCGAGAGCCGACCAACTAACTAACTGACTATACCGTATAAGCCTGCCTTGGTATATAGGACTTATACCCATAAATAGAACCGTCCCGAGCGCCGCAATGAGGGGTTGAAATCAATAAATCTGACGTAAGATTATGGTGTATATATATACATACATATATACAGTGAGTTTTCGTATCTCCGGGTCGGTTGTTGAATGAATTTGCGCTCATTTCATTGTGAAATTCATTGTCAAAAACCGACAAGTGACCCGGGGACACGAAAATGAGTTTTTGTATTTACGGGTCACTCGTTGAATGAATTCGCGTTCATTTCATTGTGAAATTAATTGTCAAGCATCAGCGAGCGACCCGGAGATACGAAAACTCACCGTATATAGATATATATATATATCTATATATATATATATATATATATATATATATATATATATATAGATATATATATATATATATCTATATATAAGATTATGGTGTATATATATACATACATATATACATACATATATATATATATATATATATTAGGGTGTTTCATTTTTAGGCAATATTTTTTTTTTCGATGGCATACCAGAGAATCTTATACTTTATAAAAAATAAAAAATTTTGCCGCCTGGTAAAAGGTTTTAGGTCTAATAGTGGCTTAGCTCATTCAAAAATTCGATTTCCCACCTAAATAACACAGGAAAATTTTTTTTTCGTTTAATTGAATTTTTCGTTGTTAAAATTTTTTTTTTCGAAAAAACCTTCGTATAGCTTTCGAAGGAAATTAAATTCTCTACAAAAATGTCTCTGTGGTCGAAGACCGTACAACCAGTAGTTTCGGACTTATAGCGCGTCAAACATGAACAATTTTCGCTATAACTCCGAAACTACTGGTTGTACGGTCTTCGACCACAGAGACATTTTTGTAGAGAATTTGATTTCCTTCGAAAGCTATACGAAGGTTTTTTCGAAAAAAAAAATTTTAACAACGAAAAATTCAATTAAACGAAAAAAAAAAATTTTCCTGTGTTATTTAGGTGGGAAATCGAATTTTTGAATGAGCTAAGCCACTATTAGACCTAAAACCTTTTACCAGGCGGCAAAATTTTTTATTTTTTATAAAGTATAAGATTCTCTGGTATGCCATCGAAAAAAAAAATATTGCCTAAAAATGAAACACCCTAATATATATATATATATATATATCCTAATGCCGTCCGCAGTACGTTGATTGTATGATTATTACAGCGGGTATTAAGGAATAATTATTATGTCCGGGTGTTTTTCGTTGAAAGCATCAGTATTAAAGTTTGTCTGCGCGTGTAAGTCTTACAAAATGACAATAATGGGTCGGGTCATGATTGAGCAATGAAATGACAACGATGATATATATATATATATAGATATATAATATATAATTTTATTTTTATGCAGTATTTTCAACTTCTCACACGTATGTCATAGGCGGGGGGGTGAATCACAACGGTAATATGGTGTACACACGGTCGGAAATGTTATAGGAAATATTGGGAGATATTGGGAGATATTAGGAGATATTGGGAGATATTACGGAAATGTTGGGAAATATCGGGAAATATCGGGAGATATTGCAAAATATCGGGAGATATTGGAAGATATCACGGTCGGAAATTTTGGGAAATATTGGGAGATATGGGGAGATATTCAGAAAAAGGGAGATATGGTGTACGCATTTCTGCTTGTGATTCACCCCCCGGTTATAGGTATATTTATATGCGTATACATGGACAGGTATTTGAAAAATCTTGTTTTATAAAAATATACAGTATTTACAGTCGAGATAATTTGTTCAATTTTCACTGGGCTATATTCCTAACACCTAAAATGTATTAATGCCATATGTATGACTCGTTGAAAATATTCATGATCACTTTCGTCCTTTCACATAATCATATAATCATATAATCATATAATCATTAATAAATAACCAACGACACGTAACTATACGTATATAGGTACACTATATATAGGTAGGTAGGTAGGTAGGTAGGTAGGTAGGTATGTGTCTGATAAAATAATACTGATTTTCGTTCGAGAAAGCTTATGCACTATTATATATACAATTTACTCGAATGCTGCACTCACTACGATGTCTTGCGCGTGGAACGGCATGAATATACATGTACCGGGATTTGTTGTCCGTACTATACGTGAATAAGATTCAGACGTTTGGATGGCTCGCTTGAAAATGTCGGCCACGTTCCTGAACCCATTATTTCGGTACACAACAATCGTTCCGTCAACAATTGGCTTTTCGGATCTAGGAGTTGACGATTCGGTCGACCGTGTGCTTCGTACAGTTCATAGATCGAAAGACTGGCGCGGGCGCCAAGGTTGTTTCTTCCGCGGGACTTGCGAAGGGTGACTCAATTTTCTGCCTCTTTGCATCAGGAGTATCGGTAGAGACGGGAGAGACGGGAGAGACGGGAGAGACGGGAGAGACGGGAGAGACGGGAGAGGCGGGAGAGATGGGAGACACGGGAAATCTCTTTATTCCCTGGGAGAGATCGTGGACATCCCCAAATTGCGGTGGGTATAAATTGTAGGGGGTCGTTAACTGGGGCGATGCAGAGCCACGGCTGCTGCGGTGATAAGAATTTTGATGATTTAAGCCTCTTAGACCGCAGCCCTCGTTAACGGAGGCCTGGAGATCGTGGTGGTGAAGGTGGAACGTCGCAGATGGAATTTTAAGGTTTTCCAAGACCCCAACTCCGGCGCGTCCACCCTTTACGTTGACACCTCTCGTGTTTGACGGCGCCTCGAGCTGTGATTTCGTCTCGTCGTTCGTACCTTCCGAATGCAGAGACTCCTCGTGACGCTCGTGGATCTCCTCCTCGTCGCACTTTCTCTCAGCGTCACCGACGTTGCATCCCTCCTTCTTTTTACCGCAAGTTCGTAGGCAGCAGCACTTCTGGTTCTGGCCCGAAGGCAAATCCTCCTTCTTGTACTTGACGCGTCTATTCTGGAACCAGATTTTCACCTGCTTCTCGGAAAGCCGGAGGTTCGTTGCTATCTCTATACGCCGCAGCCGTGACAGGTACATGTTCGATGAGAACTCTCTCTCGAGTTCAAGTAGCTGCGTACTGGTGAACGCTGTGCGTATCCTCTTGGAGCTGTTATTCGCAGAGTTCGGTGACTTTGGCGGTGGTGTTGGTGTACTACTCCTGGACGTCGACTCGTTCGACACCGATACATCTGAAGAGAAAAGAGCAAACAGCTGAGTTAGCATCCGCACGCCATTGACTGACGATCGTATATATGTATATGTATATGTATATGTATATGTATATGTATATGTATAGGTATAGGTATATAGGTATAATTGGTATCTGGTATAGGTATAGGTATAGGTATAGGTATAGGTATAGGTACCCGAATACGTATTCCGGGCTATAATCTTACGCGAGATCGACTTGGACGACGAGATCGGATGTCATATTATACCTATATGTATACGCGAGAGATCAACACAGCGACATGTGCGCGTATGCTATAGCCTATTAATACGCATTACGTGATGACTGCAGATGAGTAGGTATCGCATATGCCGTATATAATATGGATGATATATATAGTTATGTACCTGATATCCTGCTGGCGGAAGTATTCTGCAGCGGTGACGGGGGACTCTGTCGAGGATGAGGAACACCGACTGCAACTCCCGGAGGACTGAGAGTACCAGGATGCGGAATTGGCGGCGGGCGAGGAACTGGTCTCACCGGCTGATACCCCAGTCCAAGATTGAACAAATTGAGCATATAATTTGGCAGTTGGTTTCCATAGTACGGCAGGGGATAAGCGGGTGGCGAAGTATTGCCGATCAGTGAGTCGACAAAAAAACTTCGCGACATTTTTTCACGGAGTTTTAATAAGACGCTGGCCGTTAGTTTTCCCTCAACTTTATAACCGCATAGAGATATATCAGACGGATGGGCAGTTTCGTCCACAGATTATTTCGGCAGGCTTTCGCGACGTCCTCGTATAACTAATTGCCATAAAATTGAAACTCCGGGGATTCGGGGGTCCTGGTGTAATCCTTGCTGGTGTACACTTTCACACAGACATCGTCAACTTTCACTTTCCTCCGTAATAGCCACCGACGCGTTTTATATATTAGGAAACACGTTTGACCGTTTCGCCGAACTCTAAGGCTGTCCTGACCGGGCGTACGTAATCATCACAGTGCGTAGCTCTGTGCACGCGGATGAGTTTGGACGAATTCGGTAGCAAGCCGCGTGTCTGCCTCGGCTACGGTCAGGGCACGTAATGTATTTCTTAGGGCCCGCGGCCCAATATATACGAGGCCTCAACTCCACCCAGGGGTTGGTTCACCTGGGGGAGAAAGGAGCCCTTTTCTATGGAGCGCCCCGCCTTACGAGGGTACCGAACCCACTCACCCTATCGGCACGAGGGCCCCTCTCTGGGGAGACAAAATATAACAGTAGGTATACATATATAGTATGTATACATACTATATGTATGGGCATGATATATATTATTGGTATATTATCATGTAGGTACACTATAAATGTACTATACGAGCTGTGATCGGACGTTGGGCCAAGACTTCGAACTTTAAACTTCGTCCGATATCTTGGGCATTGATCTTGGACTGGGAGACTGGGAGACGCTGCAGTGGTAAATCGATCGGTCAGCTCCAATTTCGGATACGAGTAAAGGATTATTTCTTACTACCGCGTAATATACATGATAATACGTAAATGATGTTTATCATACGTGATACATCCTATATGGTCGGACTGCTATACCTGGCGACTATAGTGAGTAGAATATATAGTTACGATCGTTATTTGGGTAACTTTATTTTATACCCAATAAGCGAGAATTCTCTATGACAGGTATATAGGTATAGGTATACCGTCTATGTATGCAATGGCCGGTCGTGGAACTCGGTTTCGTAACTGATAACTTTGAAACGAAGGAATGACGTACATAGATAGATTCGATTTCCAAGACGGTAAAGTTTTGATGGGATAACCTAGCTTGGTCGAAAGTTGAAATTGTTTCATTCATCTGTGCCTCCATCGAGGACTCGTCTTCCAACGTCTATAGTACCTAAATGCGTATATATATATATATATATATACCTTATATACTATTATATAGTTATATACGTATACCTCGATAGATGGTGTGAACCATATATAGATACGTAATATGTGATATACGTAGGCCGCGTATATACAGGGTGGGCCATAAAAAAACCGGACCGATTTAAAACATGAACAACATCCGAACGCGTCGATCGATTTTCAAAAACTTTTCATGGCTCGAAAGTAGAAGAATGAACCTTTTATTTTGCGTTTGAAAATCCGAAAAATCTGCATTCCTTACTGAGATACACGCTCTTGAAAAACAGGTTTTGAAAAAGTCGCTGGGAAGATGAGAAAAATTAATATTATAGGATGTTTAACTTAATTTCTGTCTTAAATTGTGATTTGAAGTTTGATTTTGACATTCTAGCAATCCTTCTAGATTTTATTTACATGACATAAAATGTTGTAATATTAGAGTCAAAACGCGCGAATGGTGGACACATCGAACCTCACATCTAAATTCCACTCCCCATTCGCTTTTTCTTCGATCGCGTTGATCATAAAAATTAATATAAAACTTCGAATTATAAAAAATAAAAAGAATAAGATAAAAATACACGTTGTTGTAAATTTTTTGCCATTAACTGAACCAAAATAAATTAATCTTCGAATCACAATTTAAGATAGAAATTAAGAAAAACATCCTATAATATTAATTTTTTTCATCTTCCCAGCGACTTCTTCAAAACCTGTTTTTCAAGAGCGTGTATCTCAGTAAGGAATGCAGATTTTTCGGATTTTCAAACGCAAAATAAAAGGTTCACTCTTCTACTTTCGAGCCATGAAAATTTTTTGAAAATCGATCGACGCGTTCGGATGTTGTTCATGTTTTGAATCGGTCCGGTTTTTTTTTTTGGCCCACCCTGTATAGGCATACGCAATATATGTTACATCCATAAAGCCACGACGATATAGAGTGTTTTTCAGACGTGGGGAAAATGAAAAATTGAAAATGACTAACGTATGCACCGGAGTTTGAGTCCATAACGCCGTTTGTTCAAATACCGCCTCATGTTTGTACTATATATACCAGCTATATAGCCTCTCCTATACGCGTACCACTATATTGCACGTCGTCGCATTCTACCTGCAATCAATCATTCAATTTAATTTTCATCAAACCTAATCGAAAATATGGCTGCGGCGGCGGGTTGTGAGCGTAGTGTCCACACCGAGGCTCGCGAGTCATGATATGGTAGTGTAATAATTTTAGTATCAAATTTTATACGTAGATACGTGTATACCTATATGTACGCATATATATACGTGATACACATCGCAGCTATGTTATTATACCTACTCTGTGTCGACCAATATTTCGTTTTCAGAATCCCCGCATAGGTACCCATAACGCGTATGAAAATTGACACGTAGTAGGTATATACGTACACCGTCCATTATAGACGTATGCGCGTATAAGCCGCGCGTGTAGGTATATCCGACTCTATTTACTGCAGTTATAGCGGTGTACGTATATAAGGCGCGGTCGGTATGCATGCGTATATACGAGTAGGTAATATACGGGGTCTACAACTCTACACCCCTGGAAACTTACAGACCGGAAAATTAACATTTGACCTAAACTATTATAGACTATAATATTACTACGTATAGGGTAATGGGGTAGAGACTATATAGTATATATATACATACTTGCGCCATGATTATCATTGGCTTTTCGATGATATTATACCATGGGGTTGTACTCCGTGTGAACTTTAATGTTGTTTACACCTGCGGCTGCAGGTTAATGTGTATATCGTTGATAAACCCCGATCCAAGGACAAATATGAAAATAATCATTCACGACGCAAATTACCAAATTATTAAGAAAGTTATACGTAGGTATATATATATATATAGATTGTACGCGATAGTGTAAGTGACGGGTATACTTGTCTATTATACGTATAGGTACGCATAATGATATGCGATTCACTCTTCTATAATATCGATTTCTTGCCGGATAGGTGTAGCAAAAAATTTCAATTACGTTGTTATAGAAAATTCGAAGCTGTACGTACCGATGCTGTAGAAGCATTATTATTATGTATATATAGGATAGGTATGTTTTCCTCTGTGCTCGATGTATCCACCCATAAATATGCACTTATAACATATGTACAATGTAGTACATTATACATTCGCATACTCGTGTGAGGTTGTGATACAACTTATGCACCCCTATTCCGTAGCCCCACTAAATAGAAACGCCCAGAAGTATATATCAGCCAATCGGAAGCGTGTCTTCCACGGGGGTTGTTGAAAAATTAAATTATCCTTTGTATGCAATGATGTGAGATTTGCTTGGAATACAATAGAATAGATGGGTAGTTGCGAGCGCCGCACTGTTCGGGCATCCCCATGAAAAATTACCCCTCCAAACCGGTACACGTTATATGCTGAGATGCATTTTGTATTATTCACAAACCCGTAGGATAGTGTTACCATAAGTTTTAATGCGATCGGGGTCTCCCGGTACCAGATAAAAAGGCTGCAGGCAATAAGAGCGAATCTGGTAATATATACCTATAACCGTGCGTCCTGCACCACGGTACACTCGTTTTTATGTGATATCCAAGGCCGCGTTGTAATAAGTGGCTCGGGGTCCTGTTTTACTTAGTTTTATCGTATATGATGCACGCGTGTTTCGTATTTCAGTGCACTGAAAAAAAAAAAATATAGGGATATTAGCCATACCGGGTGACGACTAGAAAACATGGCTGTTTTGAGATCACGTTTTGTCTATCTTAGGCAAACATTTGACTGTTCTAAAGTAGCACTTTATTGAAACAGCCATGCGTATGGCCAAAGTAGCCATATTTTCTTGATGTCACCATTTCAGCCATACGTATTGCTAATATCCCTAAAAAAAATTTTCAGTGTGATCAACTTAAATCCGTATATTCGAATTGATATTTTATATATTTCGTGCCTCGGTATATATGAAAAATTTAAAGGCCGATGAAATTCAAAAGTGGAGATTGATCCTGCCTGGAAGTATTACTCCTTTTTTGGGTAAAAATTGTATTGTTGAAATTATATTGCCTCATTTCACTCCGTACGCAGGGAGTGAATTTTCGGAAAAAAAGATCCTTTCAAAAGAACATTCCATTCAGCGTCCTCCTACACCATTGGACATCCATAATGGGTGAAATGAAATCCCATAAATAATCATGGGAATAGCAAATACGATTTTCGACCACTTTGGTAACTCTCGAAGCAAATAATTTAAAAGAAAACAGATCTATGTACGGATGATGGAGGAAGTCTTTGAAGAATTGAACTCGCGAAAATCCTTTGTACCGATTACCCATACCACGCACCGGTGCCGTGTGCAGGAGCCTTTGTCGAAGGCGGACGGACAATGGGGGATATCTGCCATCAGTTGCAACAATTTTAGGTTTTAAAAGGTTTGAGAAACTGCTTAACCCGTTTCAAGGAAGAGATCTTTATATCTCAATGCATGTCACTCGACCGCATTCGACTGATTTTTTTTTACAAACTCCTGCCTCGTATCTGCCGATCGATAAAAACTTCCAGAACAGGAGGACGATCCCGAAGAAAGGATTGCGAGGCGATGGAATCAGGGTGCAAAACTTTCCATCACATATCCCTGTACGTCGAACTAGAGTGACTACGGCCCGTGAGAAGGGCGTCAAACTTCCGGACCTATAAAAATATACATGTAGGTATATATTTCGAACTCTTGTCGGATACGCTCGCATATGTAGGAAACCTTGAATTTTTCCAAGTACGTATAGGCAGGCAGATATATACCACCAGCTATCTATAGAATAACAAGACGCGGATAATTTTCCAGAGTACCAGTTTCCAACAGACGTCGACGGGTTCTGATGATAAAGAGAGCCATCTCATCGCGCCCGTTCAAAAAGCGCCATGTAGTACTACTATATACACGCTCCGATATGGCATATATACCTATACTTGGTATATTTCGTCCGATAATTGCATCCCTCAAAAGTCCAGTCCCGCGTTCCAACGAAATTTGGAAATCGGTACAAGGATCATCGATGCCCTTTTGTCGGCAGCGGCGTATTGTTTCGCACGTATTGTTCACGACAATGGCGCGCACTCTTCTCCCTTCACCTACCCCTACCACTGGAATCGGGCAACTAAACTCATCCTACCGTACATGATTCGGTAATTTCTCAGTTACGTACACTACCGAGCTATATACCCCTCGTATCCCTATACGCTCGACGCGATGTACAGAATTTTTGTTTTGACACGCGCAGAAGAGCTTTCCAACGGATAGACGCAGTATATGGATACCCCACGCTTTGTTGGGCACACTGAATCACCGGGAACTCAAGTTTCTACCGTGGCCATCCATCCGTCCGCATACTCGGTATGAATTTCAAGCAGCATAAACTGTATTATTATAATATACCTACTGTGTGTAGGTAATAGGTAACTCGCCAAGTTTAGCCGTGAGAAGATCATAGGATGTGATGATTGAACCGTAAAACCTTGGCCGACTTAAAAGGCAGACTTACTCATTGTAATGTATCCCGGTGAAATGATTCATCTAAGGAGTATAAGCGTATTTTCTTCGGACACTCGGACAATGGCGTAAACTTCTTTATAAGGAACTAAGCTCCCTAATCGCCCTCAGCGTCACTCGATGCCTATATATATACCTATATATATATATTAGGGTGGGCCAAAAAAAACTTTTAATTTTTTTTTCTTTAGCTAGTTACCATGAAAATGTTGTTCAAGATGATGAAAAAAAAATCCTCTGAAAATTTGAGCTCTTAATATTAATATTAAGAGGTGCCTCGTCGCGATTTTTGATTTCCCATTTAAATAACACAGGAAATTTTTTTTTTTTTTTCATTTGGAATTTTATTCCGTTCCAACGAATCATCGTGTTATAAAAATCAATACATATTCTTGTGGGAAATTAAACGATCTCCAAAAAAGGTCTGATGTGATTTTTCGCTAAGTCGAAAAAAAAGTCGTCATACACCGTTTGAGGTTGAACTTTAACCGTGAATAACTTTGAAACGAGTGAACTTAGCGAAAAATCACATCAGACCTTTTTTGGAGATCGTTTAATTTCCTACAAGAATATGTATTGATTTTTACAACACGATGATTCGTTGGAACGGAATAGAATTCCAAATAAAAAATAAAACAATTTCCTGTGTTATTTAAATGGGAAATCAAAAATCGCGATGAGGCACCTCTTAATATTAATATTAAGAGCTCAAATTTTCAGAGGATTTTTTTTTTTCATCATCTTGAACAATATTTTCATGGTAACTAAAGAAAAAAAAATTAAAAGTTTTTTTTGGCCCACCCTAATATATATATATATACACCTACCTATATACCTACCTTTATTACTGATAGTTCCCCAAACTAAAATATACACGTATCATACTCTCAACGAGAGTTACCATTCTACAATGCCCGGTCTGGGTATTTAAGGTCTGTTGTATATAAGTATAGGTACTAGCTATAGCTGTAGGTACTATACGTATAGACGCGGCTGTTGCGTTGACAAATTTATAGGACTCGATATAAATACCCACCCTGATTCGCGTTTCTCTCGATAGATAATTAATCAATCACCACGCGTTGATTGCATAAAAGTTTCATTGAACGCAGTGGAAATCGGCGAAAGGTTCGTACGGTTTTATTGAACCATTGTTTTTTTCCATCGCATCCGATAAATTACGGAAGGGGGCACCTGATTTCACTTTTCTTTATCCCCCTGGCTCCTGATTCTTCGCCGATTGTTTGTATTGGTAGAAGTGGGAGACATGCGTCGTCGCTTAACGATCATTCTTCAACATCGCGTCCTCTTTCCTTGCCTTTATTATTCAACTCGCAATAACCAATAGTTATATACTACGGACTCTTCTAATCTCATTACTTACCGCGACGAGGGTAATCAGAGGTTTCTCTGTGGGCGTCAGTCGGAATAAAATCGAATCGCAGCTCATACAACGTCGACCCCCGCAACTACGTGGGCGCAACGCGTCCGGTCGCGTGTCGTAAAATGCATCGGGCGTCCCGATGCTAAAACTCATTGACGCCCACTAATTTACGACAGCTATTGCCAAAATCCCAACTACAATACGCGCACATGTAACTATTGTCAAATATTCACAGCGTTTCTCAACTCTAAAACCGTGGGTAACGCATCTACAGAGTTCTGGTTAATTATCAATTATCATTTATCGTCATTATGTTATATATTAGGTATAGGTATTCAGAAATGAATAATGACGAATTTTGTCGGGTATAGCTGATCGCGAGGTCCAACGTTCGATGCCTACTTTGCATCGTGACGACGATTTTTAGGGAAGAACCAGGTGCTCGATACCCCAGGCCATTCCTCGGTCGAGGGGGTAACCACCTCTCGACTCCATAAAATCACATAAACACCCCAAAGACTGGGGTTGCCGGGCAGGGTACTGCGTCTAGCCGGTCGCGCGCGCGCGCGCGCTCGCGCGTTTGAAAGGAATAAAATATCGCTTTTGCGGCAATTTTACGGCAATTTTCCATCCGAATGACTGCCGGTACGAGGTATCCCGGGTCCAGGTGTAGATTCCGGCTTTCAGATCCTCGCAATGTATATATTTTCGGTAAGTATCTGGGATTCTCGCCTTCTTCTGTATTATACCATATACAGTATACACCATAGGTATAATACTTGTATATTATACGGTCTACCCGCGCGATGTCCTTTTTGTTCAAGTTGGGTGCCAACGTGGCTATTCATTTGTTTAGTAGTACCACCGCCCAAAACTAAGAATTTTCGGTGGTCCGCGGGTATATGGGTAATATTTAGGTAGGTATAGAGTTCCTCTCATTGGTCAATGACCCGTGTGTAAATCGTATTCATGTATACCTACCTATAAAGGTGAAGTGCCGCTCTCTGTATTCGGACTTGGGGAGTTTGACAAATTGTTCATCCGATCGGAAGAGTATGGGAAAAAAGATACTCAACGAGATTTATTATCGGTTTATCACAATGGACTTTGACGGACTTTGATTATGTAGGTATATGTATTATATAGTATATATATATGGTATATTAGACGCGTATATATGTATTATGTATATATGTATCTACTTCTGGGACATTGACTACATATATGGCTCTCCACTTTAGGATATGCCGTCCTTATATATATATATATATATATATATATATATGTATATGTATAGGAGCGAGAGCTTTTTCGTAAATTAATAAAATTCAATTCGCGAGGACCGAGGGCGAAAGCGAGATATAGAGAGAGGGAGGGAGGCTGTATATATATATATATAGTGAATTACAACCATCTGCAGATGCAATCCGTATAAACATTAAACATCCTGTTTTTTCTTCCCAAAGTTAAACCGTTCTATATAGTATGATAGCCGATGAGGTGTGAAACATTGATGAATTTACATCCCATGCCGGTGTATACACTATTATACTACATAATATATATATATATATATATACCTACCTCGCGATAGGCAATGAAACTTTGATAACCATGTATAAATTCAGAGTCTAGACCTACCGCAGTTTCCGTCTCGTCAACGTTGCCTACCTTGCCTGAATTTCACACAGTTTTGAATGAGGTGTCGGGGTCGCGCATGATTAAAATTCAACGTGAAAATATGCCTGCTATGGATGTGATGGGTTGGTACTATACATGCCATATACAAACATGTAGGTATACTGTGAACTATTACCTCGGGCACGGTGCTTCTTCTGATATGAAGCAAATATTATAGAGAAGCAAAATGCGTTTACCTCGGATAAAATTATTTCGAAAGATGTCGGCTCGAGCTGGTTTGCTAGTTTTCAGTATTGCGACTTGAATTTTTCCGCGGCGGCAGTTAACGCGCGTCGAATCGCTCGAAAGGTTGACAATATCGCAGTCCCCCCGGAGCATAAACCAGGATGACACAAAGATGGCATTCTGCTCAAGTATTTCGATATTGTACTCGAGTGAGCCCTGGCACTGTGTAGGGCCAAAATTAGTCACGGGAATTTAGTTACGCCGGAGTCCTCTGTACGATAAATTATATTGTAGTCGACGGCCGCTGGTAGATATACAATTTGAAATCACTCCTAGAGTCCTGGGAAGGCTGCAGGGTGGATGATGTAGAAACGGTCGAAGATACACGACGGCAATCAAGAGCCAACGCCATATGGGTCCTCTGCTATATACGCCATATATACCCGCAGCCCGTCCTTTATCTCGATAAACCCGTTTCAAAGCTAATATACCTACCTATACCCAATTAATAAGCGCCGCAAACCTTGGATACTGATATTGAACAGCTTTGAACTCACGACCGTCGCGCAGTAGAAATCAGCAGTTATCAGCGCAAGTATCCGGCAGGTGATGAAAAATTTGGTGGTAAAATTTTTGCGACTCGAAATTAGTGGAATTATTTCATCTCCGGCTCCATACGTAGAAAGTTTAATCGAGTCTCGAGTGAGGAGATGTCTAATTACCCACGGCACGGCACGGCGTCGGTTTTGAGTTTACGGTTCGAAAATTTCGCACAAGTTTCGAGAAGGTTGAGAATCACGTATACCTATATACTTGTAAGATATATTGAACGTGGGGCAGGGGCGTATCAGCGCCCTGGCATGGTCGCGTGCGAGCGTAAATATTTTTCTGAAATATAATATCGCGAGGTAATATAAATCATAAACTGGTTAAGCGCACGTCGTCGGTAGGATGTAAGGTTTCATCACGTATTGTTCGTTCATTTGATTGTTCGTCTGCGGACGAAAGTCCCACCAACCCCCCTCCGCCCCTCTGACAACAATATTGCATTTAGCAATAATTGAGGGTTTCCAAAGTGGTGTTCGCTCGCGCTCTTTGTCAGTGATTGCCAATTGTAGACGCTCCGCAGTGACTGATTCTAAGCGAAGTTGTGAGAACTTTTGAAACGCGAGAAATACGTCTACACCTCTCCATGTATTTATTTACGTGATGTATACATGCATACATACATACATACATACATACATACATACATACATACATACATACATACATACATACATACATACATACATACATACATACATACATACATACATACATACATACATACATACATACATACATACATACATACATACATACATACATACATACATACATACATACATACATACATACATACATACATACATACATACATACATACATACATACATACATACATACATACATACATACATTCATACATACATACATAAATATAAACACATACATACGTAGGACGGGATTATTTCGTCCACGCCGCAAGGGTGGGCAGAATCTTTAAATAGGCGATCGCTGATCCGCCGCTGATTCTTCATTTGATTTCGTAGGTGTTTTTCCAATTCGCGAGGTACAGGGAGAATTCCCTTGGATTGTAAGGCACGAAATTCATCTTCAAAGTTTCGCTTTCGTTTATAAGTATAGCAAACGCTTCACTACGTATTCATCCAGAGGATAATTACAAAGTATCGATTCCCTGATAATTTCAAGACCGCACTAATTACCCACCCTCTTCTCTGATTTCAAACAATCGCTGACGGGCTCAGATTCTAAGAAGGCTTTCTTTGAGAGGAAATCACCGAACAACCGAAAAGTGATATCAAACACGAGTTACTTGTATAGGTATATAGCAGTGGATTTTTTTCGAAGAGTGATTTACAGCTTTGTGATCAGGAGCACGCGATACCGGAGGGATTTCCTTGCGTTGACTATATAGGTATATAATAACCTCGCACGGACTCTCCCAACACCAATTAATTATTAGTTGAACGGCGTACATTGAACGCGTATCCAATTAAAAATCAGGTTGGATGAAAGCATAGAGGAATTGCAAGCCAGCGCCGTACGCCACGCCGGAATCCATGGGTTCAGAAATTCGCTTCCCGGTTAGTATTTCGCTTGAAGGACAATCGAGCGGTGGAACCTAGACTATAAATACCCTCAAGATGGTATAGATATAGGTATATCGAGGCATAGGAGTCCCTACCAAGGGAATAACGTACGCTACCTGTACATGTATATATATATATATATATATATATATATATATATATATATATATATATATATATATTTATATATAATATATACATATAGTGCTCATATAAATTTAACCCATATATAGCTGGGTGTATATAGTGTGTGCGTGCCTTTGCACATGGCTGGTATTCCCTAAGATCCATTGACCGGATCAGTCGTGGCACGAAACTTTCCTCCATATTTGCTCAGGCTTGTGTGACTGCCTTTCAACTCCCGATTTGTACGGTATAATCCTCCGATATATTGCTGTAATTTGTTACGCGTAATCTCTCACAAATTGCCTTGCATAACTCAGACTTACGGGAGTTCCTTTCTCAAACTGACTCGCGAACTCGAGTAGGTACTACTGCGCAGGGTTCACGTTCTTGGCTACAATTTAGAATGATGTTATCCATGTGGGAAATAGCTGTATATATAATACGTACGTTATACAAAATATCATTTCCGATATACCCGGTTTCACCCGGTTATCCGACATCATAACTAAACCTATCCTTGCATAAGTATAGTATCGACGAAAGCGGACAAGAAGAAGCTCGGCGCGGTAGAAGATATTATGTATCTATATGCATATGCATATGATATATATATAGATTATAGATGTATAAACAGAACTGTACGGAATTCCTTTTGGGGAATGGCATTTTCGAGGTAACGAAATTCAGAGGCCAAGGATATGTATTTGTATTCCGCACCACAAACGGGTCATAATATACGATGTGCGCAATTCTATTTTCGCGACGTGCTATACCAGCCACCCGTATATACGTGGGTATAGGTATATACATAGGTATAGGTATAGGTATAGGTATATACATCTCGCAACGAGTTTCCGCGAAGCCAGGTAGATGTGTATGTGCAAGTAGCCGCAGTGGGATGCATTGTGCTGGTACCCTTCCGATACGCCGGCTATTAAACAAATCCCTTCTGGCAGGGGTATGTAGTGAATTTTCCCGTTTTTCACGTAAAACCTACATCCTAGGGTAATAGCCCTGCCCCTGATAATTTCTGTATTTATGGGATTAATACCCGCGCGCCAATGTAACTATGATGGATGGAGAAATGGTTTTTGGATCAATCGATAGCAGCTGTCGGCGACACGAGCTCTAATCGGCTTATGTTTATGCCCACGATTTTTGCGCTTTTTTGGAAACTATAATCTGACAGGGACGAGGGCTTCGGATCATTTCAACGAAATGCTGTGATAATCGACTTGAAAAGAGCAATGCATTCTCCCCAAATACGATCCCATGTTTTCCCCCTACTAATGTATACATGAAGGAAATCCAACGCGTTTGCGCCTTACCACACGCAACTCCCAAGCCATTTTCATGGACCCTGATTTCTCTCATAGGTGATGGCGCCACCGCGTGGTCACAGATGTGGCGTCTCCACTGGTTTTGTGGCCAATTCACGGGATACTTTTGCCACAAACAGCAGCCGGCAATCGGTACGAATCTCCGCGTCGGTAAATTTCATCCACATTGGTGAAAATCGATTAAGTAGTATTCATTTGCACACCTAGATGTGAAATTGGCCCGTGACTTAAATGCTCATAATTCCTCGACTACTTTCGTGAAATATACATTCCCATAGTTCTTTTTTTGTCGATACTCGATCACACCATTCCGCAGATAAGTAGCCCCCGATATGATGGCTGCAGTATACCGATAAGGTGGAAAAATGATTTTACCCTTACGAATAAGCTATTGATTTTCCTTTCACAAAACGTCAGCTGCCTTAATGTCACAAAATTTCGACATCGAAACGAATATCATTAATAAAATTCCAAATCGGCAATATGATTTTCGCTGTACCGATCCCCTGAATCGTTGTTGTTGAACTTGTTCTTTACCGCGAGATCAACATTAGAATAGTAAATAGACTTGTATACCTATCTGGATATATAGAAGGGACTGATTGTCTACAGTAAATGAATTTATATTTATATTTTCTAGTAAATATTTTATTAACCAACAGCTACAAAATACACGTTACGCAATAGTCGTACTAGGCGATGTAATAAAAAATTAATTGGACAATAAAAAGTTTATTACTTTATATATATATTAGACCGGTTCAAAAAAATCGACTATTCTTTTTTTTTTTCAATTTTCGCATTGAAATACTTTCGGGGGGCTGAAAAAAGATGCCTGTTAAAAGCGGAGCTCTTAATATTAAGATTTAGAGGTCGCTCATCGCGGATTTCTATTTTCCATCTAAATAGCATAGGAATTTTATTTTTTTTTCTTCAGAATTTCGTAGCTCACAAACCAATGAACAAATCCAAATGACTCTTACATATTTTGATAGGGGATTGAACACTCTAAAAAATGTATCTATCATTGTGGAAAAAAAATCACAAAAAAAAAAAAATAGTTTACTCAACTATAAATTGAAATTTGAGCTTGAATAACTTTGGAAGGAGTCAATTTATCAAAAAATGATAAGAGAAGCTTTTTGTAGAGTGTTCAATTTCCTATGGAAATATGTTTGAGTCATTTGGATTTGTTCATTGGTTTGTGAGCTACAAAATTATATATATAAAAAAAAAAAAAAAAAATTTCCTATGTTATTCAAATGGAAAATAGAAATCCGCCATGAGCGACCTCTAAATCTTAATATTAAGAGCTCCGCTTTTAACAGGCATCTTTTTTCAGCCCCCCGAAAGTATTTCAATGCGAAAATTGAAAGAAAAAGAATAGTCGATTTTTTTGAACCGGTCTAATATACAGGGTGTAAATCTTAACTCTGTACATACTTATAGGGTGTGTAGGGGCTGCCAATACAAGCATTTTGAGGTATGACACCCAAGGTCGGAAACTCATCCCAACGGCTGTGGAGGGCTTTGAAGGTTCTGGTACCGCGCGCTTGTACCGCGCGCGTTTCGTAGTGTAATGAATCAGATGTGATCATTTTCGGCCCAACATTTTATTCAGCAGTAGACAACAGTACAAATGTTCTTGCGTGAAATTAACAAAACGATAAACTTGGCAATACAAAAATTACAAAACAATTTCCGGTGCTTATGAACAAAATTTGAAAAAGTTATGGAAAACGAGAAGCCCAAGTGTGCAGAACCCCAATTCGTTTTCCATAACTTTTTCAAATTCTGTTCATAAGCACCGAAAATTGTTTTGTTATTTTTTTAACGCAAAGTTTATCATTTTGTTTATTTCACACAAGAACATTTGTACTGTTCTTTACGGCTAAATAAAATGTTGGGTCGAAAGTGATCACATCTGATTCATTACACTACGATCAAGCGTGCGGTACCATATCCTTCAAAGCCCTCCATAGTGGTTAGGATGAGTTTCCGACCATGGGTGTCATACCTTAAAATGCTTGTATTGGCAGCCCCTACACACCCTATAAGTATGTACAGAGTTAAGATTTACACCCTGTATATATATATATAGTATAGTATATATATATATATATATATATATATATATATACCGGGAAGTTATTTGGAAGCCGAACGATGACCACACTATAGCTCGACCAACACACGCTCGCGTTGCGTACGTGAGCTTCTACTCGCTGCCAGTGACTACCAACTCGATTCGCCCGGCGCCTGTCGTCAAGGCCACGCTCATCCATAGTGTGAGCCAGGCGCCGGGCGAGTCGAGATGGCAGTCACTTGCAGCGAGTAGAAGCTCACGAACGCAACGCGAGCGTGTGTTGGTCGAGCTATAATGTAGTCATCGTTCGGCTTCCAAATAACTTCCCGGTATATATATTATATAATATATATATGTATATGTGTGATAATTCACATCGGAGAGCTGGAATATGATCTCGTGAATTCGAATCTCGACCTGTATCATCAGTTCGTGGTCGAATTTTCGAAATTTCGTAAATGTGCTCATACAACGTAAGATATAAATTTCAATATTTTATTACATGCGGGCCAATGTAACGGTATAGCAAATAAAATGTACGCAAATGTGTTACAACTTACAATCCTACGTATAACTGCTCGGGTAACATTAAGAATATATGTATACGTATAAATATACAATATACATATATATACATGTTATACGATCTGCACCCAGATAAATTCTGATATACGGTCTGATTTCTGCCGGGGCATGGAAAGCCTTAAGCCCGAAATCAAATCCAGGAAAAATGTTCTCTGTGTGTTGGTGTACTAATATATTTATATTACATAATAATATATATGTATGTATAATATATATATATATATATCATGTGTTTTATACAATAAATAATTGACTAGAAATAAATGTCATTATAAATGAATACACGTAATATCATACATCCGGTCAACAGTTTACAGTAGGTACTCATTCTCACAATTATACTACGACCAATATATTATAATCTCTTACTTACTTACTATATTATCTCTTTACGCGAGATGGAGATATAAATACATTCACGCGAGTCGATGAATCGTGAATTATAATATCTCGACATCTAATCGTCAGCAAACGCAGTGGCTGTATAAGATTAATTTTATTCCGAGCCAAACATTAATGAGCGAATATCTGGATAATTTATTGAACGCAACCTGTGTTAGAAACGGTTTCAACAACATGTTAAGAATCGTATAGAACACGCGCCGTATCAATACGCTTGTATTCACTTCACAACTTTCGACAATATGGGATACAGATTTCCTCGAATATCTATACCCATACAATTGGGTATATTATATTGAGTAAAGTATCCTCAGCTCGATAGTCATCGAGATGAAACATCTATATAGTAATCGCGGATAGCACGTCGACAATTTCATACAATATATAATATAATATAATATAATGTAATATAATATATTATATAGTATAATTTTATGTATATATAACATATGTGTATATATATATATATATATATATATATGCATATGTGTGTATATATGTATTATGTATATCCTATTTTATTCATATAGCTTTACCCCTAGTTCAATTTTCAATTTCAATTCTGTGATACGATATACATATTAGATATCTATAGTTTTAAGTACACTGTTTTATCGGCTGTTTAGGTAATTATCAACTATCAACTATCAACTATCAACCATCGACCACAGTGAGACCTCGATTACCCGAGCCGTATGGAACCGAACCTATACTTAGTTCGGGTTACCACAAAAATTCTCATAATTTGAGGGAAAATATGTACGGGAAACACAAGACAGCGTACTTTTTCTTTATCTCTTCATGAATTGATAAGGGCCTGCCAGTGCGATTCGACGTACAGGCGGCCATCGTGGCGGGGGTGAATCACGGTTCGGATGGTCGAGGTCTTACTGTCTTTATACTGTGAATAATCTGAGACTACCAACGACGAGCGAAGGATGAAAACCAGACGATTCTAGTCTGATAATTATTTTTCACGAATATAGGGAGGAAACAGAAACACGATTTCCGTAAATTACAGACTTTTCTGGTCTTGTTCCTCCCGCACTCCTTATACCTATATATAAGATTCTTTACATAATACATTGCACCAAAAATGCCCGAAGTATGTGGAGCTCGATTTATCGTAAACTCTCTGTGGCCTCTTCGCCAAACGCCATCATTGACCCCGTACACCCGCGTCCCATAGGTATGTCAATATTACGTGGGTATAGTTATACGTCGAGCTGCGATGCCCCAAGTGCAGATCAATTTCAGCTTAACGTGTAGCGCGCGCGAAACCGCGGGGCCCATATACTTTCTCCATACACTCGAATCCAACTGAATGAAGACACCTTGCCGTAAGTTGGGCTGGCGAAAACATCTAGGCCATCACCTTGTTGTCGATATAGTCCTCGTCGTCGTCGGCAAACTTTAACCCGTCTTCCCCTTCCCCAATCAGCTCGTAAAATCCTTTGGATTCCTCCCTGATGTCAACTTCAACCCCATAATCGGGACTCGGTATTTCCTTCTGAAGATTCGTCTCCTTCCTGTTGTCCTTCGGCCGGCTGCAATGGACTCTCGCGGGTGATTCCGTCATTCTACCCCTAGGAAATTCCCTGAGGGGAATATTCACAGCGTCTCCAATTTTGATGTCACCGACGGTGTTCAATTCGGTGACATCGTCCTTGTACTTGCACCGCTCCACCGCGCTCGACCTAATCATATTGTCTCGGAAAATATCATTGCGATCGTACGACTCGCAGTAATCCAGATCCAGCTCTCCAGTCCCCTTCCTTCTCGAGCAATCTTTGCGGTAGTTTGACCCGCCAGAGTTGTGCCTTCGTTCATTGATACCGCTCGGGGTCGTCCTCGGCAATTCGTTCTCGTCAAACGCTTTGTTCCTTACAATTTCCTCGGATGCGCGGCCTCTGATCCCCAGGCTGACGTGGATCTTGGAACTGTCAAAGTCATCCGAGAATCTGCTCCTTGGATTTCCCGGCGTCTTGTCCCGATCAACCTCGTCGCCGGGCTTTTTTTCCCTCTTCAGGTCAGAGTGTCGTGTAATTTTGGCGCTGAAATTTTTCGGGGTCCTGGCACGTTCCTGTTCGTCGTGTAGCCGATTTCTGTTCGCCTTGGGGGCAAATCTCGACTCAGATTTTTCACCCTCGTTGTTCAACCTGTTCGGAATAACATCGGCGTGTACGTCGGTATCGTCCTGGACGTGCCTGGCCAACGATTCGTCGCTCACCCTGATCCTGGACTCTTCTAGAATCCTGTGAATCGGTAGGATCCCTTCGCTAAGCCTGGCTTTGTATTCGCTAATTATCTCGTCGTGTAAACGACTTTCACCGGGATCGATACGCCTCGGCAGGATATCATTTTGACAAGACAAAGAACTACCGTCTCCTCCTGCACTCGGGACACAAGTCTCGACTTTGGTCTCTCTTATCAGTTTGTATTCGCCCGGTGTTAAGGCGGCCCCTTCGGTGTCCAGCCTTAGGCGTGAACCAAGGTTGCTTCTTCGCTCGGGTATCTCCTCGTAATGATGATCCTCTTCGATGGCGCGTAAAATATCCGACTCGCCCGGATCCAGGGGCGGTATCCACACCAGAAATGCTGGATCCATTCCTAAGTAGGATCCGGGTGCTGCCCCGGCGTTAACGACATTGTAGTCGTAGTAGTCCAGTTCCAAGTCCATGTCTTGATTGGCCAGACTGAATTCCGAGCCGGGTCCTTGGAGGAGACGTTCCCTGTTGCGTCTGTCCTTAGACTCCTTGCCGCATCGCAGGTTCGATATATTCGATGACGTACTAGCGGGGGAGAAACCCTGTGGAAATTGATAAGGAAAGAAAGAAAGCGTCAAGTCAATCCGGGCGTGTGAGTTTTCACAGTGAACAGCACACACAAGCGAGTATAAGGTAAGTAGAACAAATTTGGAAAGGAAGGCGTGCACGTGGCACACGTCTCATGTAAGATATGTGAGAACACGATTTTCTTGTTATATCTTTTGCGGAGCGAAACACACACTGATGTATATATATATACGTATATGTGGACAAGGTACCTTGACTTGCAGAAGGGTGGATGGTTTTGGGTGAGGGACTCTTACGTTATTCAGGCTGATCGAGGCGCTTGTTACGCTGTAACGTCGGCTGCAGTCCGAGGTCGAAGGCTCTTCGGAAACTGGACTGATGGGGCCAACAACCGTACGTAGCCTGTGACAAATAATGATTTCGGTCAGGCCTTACGTCCAGGTGAACGAAAATAAACTAGGTATAATCGAGACCTACGGCTACTCTCTACGATACGTGTATACTGTATAGGTATACCGTGTAATGTATATGTTATCCATGCTATCCAGCACAGCTGTTTAGGCGGATGCTGGAGCGTGTAATAATAAGGTTTGTGTGGAATATATCTCGGCGATGAGATAACGAAATGAGGAATCTTAACAGGCGACATGCCTAGGGTGAACTTACTTAACTGGTCGGGCGTACTTGACCTCGGGTTGTCCTGATGCCGGGGTATTGAAGCTTGACACACGCCTCACTGGCGTACCGACACAACTAGGCGTTGTTATCGTATTGTGCGAATTTTCGTCCAAATCTTTATTCTTCAAAGTCCCAGACCCCATGCTACCCTCGTCGTCACCTCTGTTAACAAACAATACCGAACACCGGTTAAAGCTTTGATAAGCAAAGTTTTCGCAAAACAAGAATCAATCAAAGTTGTATGCTTCTTCTTTGCTTTTCATTTTTTCTCTACCTCTCTCTCTCTCTCTCTCTCTCTCGCTACTCTTCCGGCTGTCTGCAACTTAATCTTTCTGTTTTTAACTTACGTTTCTATATATATATATACCAACTTTAATCACAGTCTTGTTTCGGTCTTGCATTGTACACTGTATACCATAATTATGTACACTAAACGTAATGGATTCTGATCCGGACGAGTTGGACAATTCTAGAAACAGCCAATCGGCGCTCTGGATTAAAAAAATCCAGAGCGCCGATTGGCTGTTTCTAGAATTGTCCAACTCGTCCGGATCAGAATCCATTACGTTTAGTGTACATCTTTTTATATTTCTTTGTATTACAACACATTTGCCCCTAGGTATCCCAGGGCATAAATAAATCATTCAATCAATCAATCAATCTCTTTTTCTGTTCTCATTCAACTTTGACCCCCTTACTCAGGTTGCGTCTCCGTGCTTTCATAGCCGTCTTCGAGATCAGCCGGCGCCTCGTCTAGCCTCGCGTGCTTTGGCGAACCTCTCCTTGGTAGTCGAACGAGAGAAACTACTTCGGATATTAAAGTTGCCGACGACAGAGCCCGCGCCCTCCTTGCGAGGCCCTGCATGGATCCGCTACAAACTGGATAACAATCTTGGTCAATAAAATTGTATGAAGCAGACTTCCGAATTTATTGAAACTGCAGTTCGAGAATCTACTACTTAATTAGATTTGCTCGCGAGCAAGGCTGTGACTAGCTCAGCTGTACGAATATCGGATTAATACGACTCACCAGAATTGTCCGTCAGACTATCGAGATCCTCGGCTATCTCGTATTTCCTGTACTTGAAAGCGTACTGCAACGCCAAGAATACAGAAACCAGGAACATGAGAACGAGAAGGGTTGCAGCGGCCATATGAGCGGGCGTTAGCCACAGAGCCCATCTTCCTGCTGCTGCCATTATTTTCGGGGCGAGAAAATCTGCTGGCGCCGTAGTACCGTTATCCGAAAAAACGTTGGCTATAATTACCAATAAATTGGATTAAATCTCTCATTCTCATTTCTTTCATTGATTTCGATCTCGTTTCAATCAAGTGCTCGAAGCTTGACTCGATAACAGACTAAATACGTTACATCCTAAGACCGAAGGACAGAACTACATACCGAACATCGTGGCGTGGGCTAGGAATCCGCCAACGCAAGATGTATGCTCGGCTGCTTCTTCGTCGCTGAAAAACTCTACCAGCAAGTTTGTCCCCGATGAAACAACTGTACCTGAGACAGGGGCGTTTTTGTCGAAGGCAACGTCGGCCAACAGTTCGGCACTCAGAGAGTCTCCGTCGCGTATTCTGATGTACTGATCTTTGCACGGAAACCTTGCTTGGTCCAGGTGAAGGCGGACCTGATGATCAGCTTCGGACTGAACCACCCAGAAGGATCTACCGGGACAAGCCTGGGTGCTGGCTGCCAGGATTCTTCGCGTTCTGTTCGTCTCCAGGACTACGAGACAACCGCATCTACATTTCGTGCCAACTTCAGCAGCTACTTCCGGTTTCTCGGCAGCCAATTCTTTTCCATGCCGACATTCCCAGTCGCCGGGAGTCCAGTTTTCACGAAGGTCCAATTGATTCGAACCCCCGCATGTCTCGGTCTCAACTGCCTGACCCTGCAACGATTGAAACGAATCAATGCGACGTGACGAGGTAAGAAGATTCAGTATGCCAGTGAAGGAGAAGAAGACTCGTGATTTGTCACGTACCTGACAAAATTTCGCTCCATATCTTGGAGGTGGTGTGTCACAAAAACGATACCGGTGCCTTGTGCCACCAACGCATGAACTGCTGCAGGGAGTCCATTGACTCCAGGGTCCCCAGCCACCAGCATCACCGTCTGCGGGAAGAAGATAAAAGAAAAGTATGAAACTAGGTCGGATTATCCAATTAAATAAAGCCCAGGAAAAGTTTTCGAACGACAACTGTGCTAGTGAACCGGTGCTCCAGAGTAGGTTTATTGAACTTTATAGATATCCGTCGAAAGTGCAGACCTTGCTGACTATCGAATTACGTATACGTATCCTAGCGATATTTTGAAAATATCCAACTGCGGCTGTGTTTCAAAATGACGATTGCATCATGGAAGTCCGGTAGATTTTTTGGATCCCTGCAGACTCGCGTGGCCCACATCGGAAGCGATTTTGAGCTGAGGGTTCAAAAATAATTGAGGTATTCTTTCAAGTTATACTCCAGGCACATAGAAATTTCTGGCCAAGACGCGGGACAAGTCATTCAATACATGCTCGCAAGAGCGATAAGTCGAAAAAAGGAAGAGATTGATTGATTGATTGATTGATAGGTTTATTATGCCCTTATTTTTTTTTTTTAGCTAGAAGTAGATTATCAACAGCTGGAGGGAGATTATCAGTATAATCACGAATTGGGATGTCCTTCACGTCATCCAATAACGCGCTCTGATTGGCCAGAATCCGAGTGTTAAAAATAATCAAAATAATATGTCAATAATCAGCGGTGACGCGGTGCGACAAAGTGGTTTTAACAAAGCTTTTATCGTTCTACTCGAAGTCCTCCGGTAAAAGACATTGTCCTGAACTGAGGCGATGAATATATATATATATATATATATATATATATATATGTATATATTGTATATGTATACTAATACCTGGGTTTGGAATAAATACTAAGACAGAAAGAATAAAAATCGTTGTGAATATCTAGGCGAGCGAGTGAAGAAAATAGGAAGAATATATAGGAAAAGGTCCCGCTCGAGTTTGCAAACGCGAAGCTATACGAGGGTGCCAAGCGCGATGCAGTTTATATGCAAATGCAGATAATTTCTTTACAGCGCAGCCTCTTAGCGAAGTGAACCCACAGCGTTGTCGAAATGAGATTATATACGTATTATTCCAAATGAATTTTGTAACTTTGACGATTACCAGGGACTGAGGACACCGATTACGTGTACGAGGTCTGGGAATTCTCAGCTCTGTAATTACTGTGCTAATTATCAAGCGAGTTCAAGCTTACCGAGGCCTTTTCATTGCTGCACAGACGATGAATATAGTTGCTAACTATAAAGGTTGTCGCAGCCGACTCTATGTACCTACATACATATGCTGTATCTACTTCGTTAGTTTCTGTTCTTTCGAACGTCCACGCTCACAATCGGGAATAATAAGTGGTCCGATATTATGAAGTTTCATTGTACTGCGACTTTCGAACCTCGGCTTGGTTCATACTGACCACTGAAATTTGTGTCATATTTTGAACAAAAACACGACTGAGGCCGGCAATGACAAAACATCGACCTTTATAAATGTTGTCACGAGATCGTCACGATTCAAGTCACAAGCAACAAAAATGGCAGTATCAACTGCGTCATCTGCCGGCGTTGAAAAGTTTTTTGTTCTTCTGTTCGTTCGCACGTTGTAGTCTACGGTAGAGCATCGGACGGCCAAATCATCCCTCGCGGTGAAAGCGAGCGCAATTATTTACACAAATTTATTGCTCAAGAGTGCCGTGGTTCTCACTCGATCCCGTCAGAACATCAGTGTCACCTTCGTGTACATGCCGGGTGTACGATAAAAATCAAGCAAATATTTTTAGCAATCTATCGTTTGTCAAGGATCCACGATTCATACAGGGTGAATTCCTATCGTCCGTGCACGTAGAGTACAGTTGAGGTGGCCGAGAGTCCAATGATTCAGTGGTTTCACCGATTTTCTATTCCGACTTTAGAATCCCGACCACGCCTCCACTTTACTCCAAGTGTACGGACGATAGGAATTCACCCTGTATACTGCAGCGTCTTTAACTAATTATACCGAATTTTATTTCCGACTGAAACTCCTGCTCAATATCCCAAAAGTCAAAGTATTTCATGAAAAGCGTCCGCCATCATTCCGATTACCATATTTTTTGTTCACATTTGAAAATGTGCTTGATACATTTTTGTATTAAACAGGTTGCGAGCCTGGCCGAATATATGTTTTTTTTTTAACGCATACCGGACTTTTGAAAGTTTTTTTTTTTTTTTTTTTTCGCATAAAAGGTAGGTGTAATTTCGTATGGCTAATACGAAAGAGGGTCAGCTGCTGCGTAGAGGTATGGGGATGCAAAGGGGTGACAGCTTAGTGTCGTATAATGCTACCATCAGCCAAAATAACTGCGAATATCGCATATTGAGAAAACGTCTCCGGACGACGTATCTTGGGCTGCCTCACTGTAGGTATGTAAAAGTGAGTACATGTCTTCGGTTGTATGATATGTGAGACTTGTTCATTCGAGAGAATTTCCGCTTCCATGCAAAGATGGTAACACGCGACTCTTGCGACGCCGGTCTACATCCGCGTTCAACGTATAAATGGGGAAAAAAATTGCGGCAGACGCATTGAAAGCTTTTCGATAAAGCTCGCGGCGAACTTGAACCGAATGAGTGCTGCTATTTTTCAACCGGTTGATTGTACGCCCGATATTGAAACATGTCGTGTCACATCAGTTACATGCCGGAGGCATAATAAATTGGCACATGAAACTTTGAGTTGCGAAAGTTTTCATTTTATGTAATATGTGAAATGTAGTTAATTTAGTTATTATATCAGAACGGAGTAATTGCAACCGTATTAAAGATCGCTTCTCAAATATATATAATATATATATATATATATATATATATATATATATATATATACTATATGGCTATGACGTATCTACTTTTGTAAAAATGTTGCATTGTTTCGTATTTCCCTTCCGAATCTATTTATCAAGTTCGCAAACTTAAATTGCGAAGTAACTTTTCATCTTCCTGTGTATATAGAATCTTCTCGAGGACTTTGTTTGTAATCGGGTTTCCAGTACCCAAGCCCTTCGTAAATCGTAACTCTTGTTCAGTTGCGGAACTTTTGAACAAAACATTTATGGGCCGGTATAATAAAACGTAATAAGCTGGTTAATGATAAGCTTGGATAAAAGCAATGTTCTCAATTTATTTTTAATCCTAATAAAATCAAAATTCATTTTTACACAGGGTAATCGCTTTGAAGAAAGCATTAGATTTAATTGAACAAATTGGTGAAGTTGAAGCGATCCTCGGTTAACAGAATATTCATTATTACGATTACTTGCAACGACGGTTTTGATGCATTTCTGAACTTTCTTGTCTTATGTCCTTGTTAATATATATATATATTAGGGTGTCCGTTAAAAAACCCAATTTTGAATCGGACTCGACGCACCCCCTACAATGATTGGAAAAAAAATTTAAAAAATTTTGGTCGCAATTTGAGCCTTCTATCTCAATTAGAAGGCGTGCCTAAATGACGAAATAATTTCACATTTCAATAACATTGATTTTTGTCATTTCTTTTAAATTCCAATTTTTTACGTAGACAAGAGAAGGTAATATTAATTATTGATAGTCGAAATCTCCCTCATATAAGTGAAAGTACATAGAAAAAAAATTCTCCTTGCCGATTGTCTCGTATGTACGGAAAAATAAATTTTTAAATGAAATGGAGAACTGATCCTTTCAATAACGCAATGGACAAGAAAGTACTGATTCCATCAGGCTGGTGTTGTACGTCACGGTTTGCACGTAAAAAATTGGAATTGAAAAGAAATGACAAAAATCAATGTTATTGAAATGTGAAATTATTTTGTCATTTAGGCACGCCTTCCAATTGAGATAGAAGGCTCAAATTGCGACCAAAAATTTTTTTATTTCTTTTCCAATCATTGTAGGGGGTGCGTCTAGTCCGATTCAAAATTGGGTTTTTTAACGGACACCCTAATATATATATATATATATATATGTATATATATATTTCGACACGCCCTTTTCACAAATTCATTCTGTCAAAGTTTGAAAATAACGAGGTTCCCAATCATCAGTTGTTTCTCGTTTCGCGGGACTAGGTGAGGTGGAGAAATCCTGTGTACTTCTGAGTCTCGGAAAGAGAAAAGATAAGCGCAGACCGCAGAATAATTTTTGCACTATCTGTATAAGCGAATCGAGGGTAAATTTTCCGACACCGACTGTACCGCAATGGTAGACGCTTCTCAGACTGTTCCCTCAGGGTTCCCTTAGGCTCCAGGCCACCAGAGGACATGTCGTTTCCCTTAACGGTCCACTATCTAACGAGATAGCTAGGCGATACATCACACGCCGAATATAAAATCGAATGTTGACATAGACTACACGTCCGCTCCTAAATATATGCGTATGCAGTTTCGTTGTTACTTAAAATTGATTATCTATCTTTGAATATTGTAAAAATGTGGGAGGGTAGGTATACTATGGGTACAATGTACACGTATGTGGCACGAATTCGTTCTAGTCAAAGATTAACCCCGTTGACATTTTCCCCTATAATACATTACATATGAGGAATTCCACCCCAAACCGACCTACATCTGACCCTCACCCTTTCCGATTAGAGTCATGATTTTTTATGTTGTTCCACCTTTTCGAAAAAAACACTCTGAATTTTTTCAGATTTTTTGAGAATCATCCGATTTACCGGTGATTTTTGAAAATGAACACATCGATAGCCCGAATTGAGAAATCTGCAAAAATGCTCAACAATCCTGCTTCAGTTGTCAAAATTTTCAGGCCTTTAGCCAGAGGGGGCAGACGTTTGGGTGGAATACCTCATATATATTCATAGGAGGTCGAACTATGGCGTACTATCTCCCGGTTATTCCTATATAGTGACGGACTCGAACTTTGGTAGTCACATGTGACAGAGATTAATGACTATTCGTGATAAATCGAGGATTGGTGAGTCCTGGACGCTATGAAACTTCGAAGTGTACCAGTCAGATGTTTGACAACGCCGTCATCGTCAATCGAATTCCTCGGAATTCCGCGTGCATACAAAAGCGCAATATATATATATCCATATCCATATCCACATACACTATATATATATTGTATGTATTTGATATCCATCTAATCTAGTCGGTAAACAAAATGAACTGTGTAATGTGTAATGTGTATGATAATAAATAATCGAGGCTCATTGCGAGTTGTTGGATCGAGTTTCACGGCGGTAACGCATGTAGCTCTGACTTTAGCGAAGTTGCTTACGTTCTTCCATGGGGTAATTCACGGGTGATATAACATTTAATCAATAGAAGTTCGTTAGGGTAGCACGCGTTTGGGGGAGTACGCAAATTTTCGCCTGAAGGGAGAAGAAGCCAAGCTTGCCTCGAAATCCTATGTTGAATACCGAGGCATGGCAAGAGAAACACTTGATACTGTCATCGAGTTTATCGTTTGAGGCTCGAATATGGGCCTTGGCGCGTGAGAAGCGATATTGAGTGAAAGATGCTGCACCCTCAGCTGTTGGTGATGACAATATCAGGAAATGTGGGAGATTTGATTATTACTCACCTTGAAGTGGAAATGTTGGAATGCAATCGACCCTAACTTGTGACATGGCACCGGTGATGGCCTGGCTTACATAGCTGAAGCAGTACTCGACGAATCTCTCTTTGAATATGTCACAGTCGAAGGTCAAGGTGTGTTTGCCAGGCGGTGCTTTTAGCTCCGCTAAATAATGCAAAGTAGAAGGTGGCGCGGGCGAAGCTACGTCCGCCCTAAGACGTCCGTATACACGGACGCGATCGCCCTGAAGACGACACGCTGGGTATTCGAAGAGAACAGAAATCCCACCGCTTCCCTCGTCGCAGGGGTAGACCGATCTAGCACGGACGTTAAAGACAAATTGATCCGACCATTCCACCTGGAATATAGGGAACAAGTATAAGTTTAGGGCTTAGGTATTGAATAAAATTGTTAATTGCGCAGGATTTTCGATTCGCGAACCGGCGCGAGCTGTCTCGCTCTATATGTTTCCAAGGATATTGGCTTATTCATCAATTGTGTCCATCCATAGGTGTGGTATATAGTCCGCCAGCGAATGGAAGAGAGAAAAAAAACTTACTTTTATGTAAGCACTCGTGGTAGGTGCCGTTGGATTTCCAGCGGTTGGTTTCAATCTCAGCGCATAGTGCCCCGACTGGCCGAACAGTTCGCATCGTAGGGTAACGACCCTTTGACCAGGGAATCCTTTGACCTCTTCAGAGTACAGTACCTGCAAAACGCCATTCTACATGGCAATTGATACGAGAACCATAATAGTGAAATAATGAAGCGAACGCTGCAGTAGACTGCGCGTATATAATTTTTCATCATTCTAATCTTTTCATCCTGATGAAAAATAATGGTCGTTACTTGTACGTAAAGGCTTTTTGACGAACCTCGTTTCGTTAAAAAAGCCTTTCCTTACTCGTAATGAAATGTACTAATATATATATATATATATATATGATTATTATATACGTATGTATGTATGAGAAACGATTCGAGATAAAATAGAAGACTGGATGACCGATCGAAGGACTAATAGTACTGTCAGAAACAAATTAATCCTCTCGAAGCATCGACGAACCTGGACGTGGCTTTTGTTGCGTGTATCGCAGGAGAGCACACTCGATCCGCAATATATAAGCTGCATGGAGTAAGTTGCGATCGGAACTCCTGGCGAAGGTGTGCACGATATTCCGGTGTACTCTAAAGTTGCCAGCACCGGTTGCCCCGGGTATGTTTCGAAATGTTGTGGCTCCAAGGATAGCGACGGTGTTGGCCATCTGACGTCTAGGGTTGTTCTCATCTGTGGATCATTTGAAAACAAGTTTGAAAGTCTGCGGCGAACAGTAAGACGTTGATAGGGTTGTTAAAGGTATAGAGGGAAATTCTTTTGAATATGAGTCATTTTTTAAAACCCCACGATTGGCGGAAAATCATTGTGCGAAGATTTCATTGTTCTCATAAGTCCGCGCGCAGATAAAGCAAGAAGGCTAAAAGCAAGTTCTAACTGTAATCTTCACGTTTTCTCCCCGTTACTTTCGCTTCGGCGATAAAATTTCAACCATTTACTACGAAAGCCTTTGTTCGTCTAATAATCCATCATGCCGACTTTCATCTCGGAGTGCTGCTGCGGCTGTCTCTGAACTTTATTAACCAAAGGCCATACATCAGTCACGTCATCTCATCTCATCTCATCTCATCTCATCTCATCTTGCCTCGCCTCGCCTCGCCTCGCCTCGCCTCGCCTCTTCTCTCTCCGCTTCTGCGTTTACGCACGGATGTCATGTCATACTAACCACAGCTTGATACTCGAAAATTGTAGCGGTCTGTTCTTGACGGCTCCCTAAAGTTTTACCTGGACGTCATGTATGGAGGATATGTCGGTCAGCTTTGCTGGCACTGGAGAGTTCTTCTCCTGGAGTTGAAGAGAGTAAGTTCCCCCGCGTGACAAAAAACCACAGGGTACGGTCAGGGAGAGATTGCCACCAAGAAGAGGTACCGGATCAACAGCCACTTCCCCGACAAGCTCGGAGGTAAATCCATCTAAACGCAACACTCTGAAACAACATAATTACTTTTTCATATTTTCTGTAATATTTCGCAGGTAATCGTTGCGCGACCTTTGCACACGTACCGTAGTACCAGAGGTGCTCGAGATGTCCCACTGTCCATTTCCGGGCGACTGTCTTGCTCCTCCTCCATGACAATGTCCACGTCTTCTGTCGTCGTTGACAGTACGGTTGTAGGCCGGTCCAGAGGCGGTAATCCTAAGATCAGGACTGCCAGATCGCCGGACAGAGCGGCGTGCGATGCAGCGACTACAACCCGTGGAAAGACGGACTCGTCCATTGGCAAAATTGCCGTCAAGGTGGCTGGAATAAGGATTGATATTTTATTTTCTATGTTATACGAACCCGGATACCCGCTTACGATTAATTCATAAATGGCATATTATTGTACGAACCTTGTTATATTATATAGGTATGCATATTTTCAAAGAAAAGAAGGAGAGGAGACTCGCGGAGGCGAGTGGAGTGAAAGATAACATTGAGCTTGCAGACGTTGAAGACAACTGCGATAACGAGAACGGTAGGTAAACCCCATTCAATTTCAATGATCGAACAAAGTGATGTCCTATAGTGTCGACACTTTCATCGTATATTTACAAGACGGAGGACCGTTTCCTTTTCACGCTTTCGTCGACAAATCTAACAAGCTTGCAGGGCCTACAATGAGAAATTTGTCCTCCGGTCGGAACGATTGAAAATCCGAATGAAACGCAATTGTAAGCTGAGCGAGTGAAGAGGACCTCGCGAAGCAATTTGACACTTGTTCAGCGGATGAACTTATCCAAAGGCATTGTCTTAAAGTTTATCGACTAGACACGATCTATCGCACAGGTAAATGACAAATGCAGCCACGGTGGTCAATTGTTACGGAAATTGAGTGAACGTTATACTGCGTAAGTTTTGATGAGACCGGTGTGAATGTTGAAGAGTTGACAAGGAAGTGGAATCACGACGAAACTAACTAACAAAACGACAATCCGAAAAAGTGGTTACACGCGTTATGCTTTAGATTCCTCGCTGCAGCGAGTACCCGACACTCCAATTGTCGGTGGAGATGCACAATACTATACCGCCATAGTAGGTGCCGATATGCGTTATCGCAGCCGATAACGCGTCGTTGTGCCGACGCCGGCAGGTGTTGCCGTATGTGCCAAGTAAATTCCAAAGTACAGTAGGTAGGTTACACACGCTGTACGATATACATTCGAAAGAGCCAGAGCTTTGTGTATATCAGCTATCTTACGTGGTGGGGAATAACAAATGACGATCAGTCGTTTACAGAGAATTTATAGCGTCTTCTTCTCACGGTTTAACGATCGCACGTCCTACGAGATCAACGAGCCGCACTGGTAAGAAGGAGACGAGACCACAGAGGAGGTGATTCGAACGAAGATTAATACGTAGGCAAAAATGTAGGGAGAAACGGGCTCTGGGTAGCCGTAAAACCGAGTTGTTTCAAAGGCTGTTTCTTCAAGTCTCTCTTCCTACCAGCCCTCCGTCAATTTCTCCGTATATCTGTATATCTCGCCTCTCACCCTCGCCTCGGCAATGGTAGAAGTGCAAATTGCAACGAATAAGAACCCGAGCTCGGAACCCTCGGTTCCCCAAGGTGGCATTACCGCGAGGCATCTACGACGACGATACCGGGAGGATAGATATTGACTCCTGCAGGTTATGGGATGAATCCACGCACGTATCGACGCCTACGAACCCGACCCGTCGTCCACGCTTCCTGGAAAACGGACAATTGCTACGTATTCTCAAAGATCAGCGTTTTCCCAACGAAATGCCGGCCGTCCTCAAGCGTTTCGAACAATTTACCGCGTATTTATTCAATTTTTGTCAAATTTGTATATATCATACACACACACACACACACACACACACACACACACGCACACACACACAGGGTAGGTGGTGGATGTACCGCTCACTTAAAGGTAAATTGATTGTCTTCAGAGCCAATAAATAATGTAAAAGAATAAAAACTCCACTTATAGTTTCCGTAAACTATTTATATTAAATTTTCCACAACACAAAACATTTGTTACAAACTAAAAGTGAGAAATACAGATTTTTAATACGGTCGGAGCTCGAGCGGTACTGGACGCACTTGCGGGTTATACCGCTCGGACTATTTAAAAAATATACCGCGAAGATTTGTGGACGCGGAACGCTATAGGGGTACCAACCCGAAATTTTTGCTATTCCATAGGCGTAGGTCATACAGTAATAACTGCAGCAGCAGTTTGGTAACTTACTAGATGTTTCTAGTAAAATCACTGGAGATCACTAGAAATCTAGTGATCATTTGTCACTAGATTTCTGGACTAGAAATCTAATGACTAGATTTCCAGTGATTTCTAGTGATTTTACTAGAATCATCTAGTAAGTTACTAAACTGCTGCTGCAGCTCACTGCCCATAAAATAGGACCTTTTTTGGGTTGGTATCCCTAGCGTTCCACGTCCACAAAACTTCGCGGTATAATATAATTAATTATGATAAATTATATAATTTTTTATATTTTTTATAAAAAAATTAGTTCGATACATTTAATATTGCAAAAAAAAAAAAAAAAAAAAAAAAAAAATGAGTACGTATGGAGAAATGAGGGTGAGCGGAATTACCCACTGAGCGGTACAGGCACCGCGTACCCTACCTATGCGTCAGCGCAGCTATCAATGAGGCTGATATTCGCATCGGACAGTGATAAATGTCTCTGTCCATCTGACAGAGATGAGAGAGGTCCATGTATTGCACAAGTGCCAATGGCATTTGTAACTTATGATTATAATTAACGCGAAATTTCTATGTAGAACGTGTCCGTATAACCTACATGCGATAGCTGTGTTGCACTGATCCGTATGTTACGATATCTGTCGCTCTAATGGCTGCCTATAAATCCTCCGATTATAACAAGGATAACAACGAATAGCAGGAATGAAAATGACTGTACAAAGAGAGCAGAGAAATGTTGGGAACTTATGCAATAGTTTGCATTGATTTGGACAATGATTTCTCCATGCATCATACGTAGTAGGTATACCTGGAACAACATTTCTAAATATATGGTATCAGTGGTTTGGTCTGATTTCTCATTGCTCAAATATTCTCGTAGGTATCTCGTGGGTAATTACTGTTTCGAAAGCGTTCGGGTCATGCCGGGTGGAGAGAAAATAAATAAATGAAACGATGACCGAAATTCAAAAGCTCTTTGCGCGTATAGAATCTGATAAGGAAGCTAGGCGACGGATGGTGTACGACGTTTCCGTATAGGGTCGTAGAAATATCTTGGAAATCAGAGAAACTCAGGCGAGACAGAAAATTGGAGGGCGGGTCGTTTTATTGCTGCAAAGACGCTCAGAAAATATGTATCACAGAACTCGCTCCTATACCACCATTGGGAGAAGAGATTCATCGTACGATCATGAAAGTGGATACCTCCCTACCTGGGATCCGAGAATATGTATTAGCACCCCAGCGAATTCTGTCCCTCCGATGTTGTAGCATTGACATTAAATCGTACACAGAATATAAATATATACGGCGAATCTGAATATTGCGGTACGCGTATTAATTTATTCACGTATCGATTGACAAACCGGCAACAAAAACTCGTTTCATCAACACCTGGCACGCACATTTCAAAGAATCTACGTATCACAACCGTCACATCCGTCAAGATATATTCGGGTATCTCGTCGGTGTCTTGCAGCAAATTGAGACCTTAGCTTTTTCGCATTCCGGAATCTCCTATACAATGAGAATAGTCCGGCCCATAAGTCCAGATTCATTCAAGTTAGAAATTATTCGGTCGTAGCATTTCGAACGCGAAGTGAAAGCTTTTTCAAGGCTGCTAAAGATTGACCAGTCTCGTTATAATTTGATACGTAATTACCCGGAGCTTGTAGAGAAACGAATTATTTTAGGAGCGAACGCGATCTTTGCAGACCACAGGCTTCGCCAAACGGCCATAGGGCACGCTGCACGCTGATTACTTGGCTAAGGAGTTAAGACTAGTTAAGGTTTCAGCCATGAACTCGGCGTTTCGGTTGCATCTGAAACGCAAATTCAACACCGGTGGAGGAAACTTGTGGATTAATCTACCACCAGCACAATTCGTCAAGGTTTCGTTAAATATTTACCGGATAGCCTGGTATGGTGACCACGTCTCGTAAAGATTCACATAGTAGAAACTAGTCCAAGTCGTATATTGTTTACACTCTGGTCCGTGCATAGGGTGTGGGCCGTAGACTCTGGCTATACCTTCACGTCGTATAGGTAAATGGGCATATGTGTATCGTATATACATATGTTGGTGGTATAGACACATGGATGTGCAGAGCGAACAACAGACCTGAAATGGTCGAATCGCGTGATCCTATATAACTTCTCAATGGCTACTGGGGAATGCATTTTCGTAGACGGTATAGCTAGGTAGGTAATGTTCTGGGAACCGTAATTCCATTAATACGACCCCATCTACGAAAAACGTCCCCGCGGACATAATTTACGAGCCTCTGTATTCGGATGACTGTGTACATGTATATAATGTATATACTATATATGTATACATACTGTATACTATGTATATACATACGCGTAGGTATATACTTTGACATCTTCTTCGACTAGGCCCGCTTGCGTCTGGGTGACGAATATTGACCGGAGATACAGTGAACTGAATAATTTTGTAGCGTGTCGAAAATATGAACTCTTCTTTGGTCAGACCACGGTAAGAAAACGTAGGTGTGAATTCATGGTTTGTATGATATATTTAAAAAATGGACATAAACGGATATAAATGTAGGTATACCTACACGTTGTCGAGTTTCGTGATCCGGTTTTTAAATTTTTTGTATTATAATTGGTAATCTACAGAGCGGCAAGCAAGCATGAAAACGCTCGGGCGTGCTTGAACATTAAAAACGTAATTGTTTAGAAAATTTCGCAGCGAAATAACATTGGGGCTGCAAATCGAGGGGTAAGGAAAAATATATAACATATAAAAGAGAAAAAAGAAGAAAAAAAAAAAAAAAATACATGGAAAAATAACAAGCCCGGCATCAACCGATAAGATAATATTTATTACAGCCCGCATTTCTGTCGAAGCTTATGTTGGCAAATATCCGGGGATAAAACGTAACGTTCGCCGCGGTAGCGTAAAAACAGAATTCAATTTATCGTTACTCGTTTCACTTCTTTTCCAGCACTCCTTCACTGGTAATTATTCACCAAATGATATTTGCCGATAGGAGGAAGGCCTGGCGATACGGGCTGCATAATTTTCAAATCAGATATCTAATGGTTCGTCGAGAGGAACATTCTGCAAGATTCTCGCAGTAAAATATTCGTTTAATTAAGGGGACAAATAATTCCGATATAGCCGATGCTCTTTACGCGGAGCGGGAGGGGGGGGGGGGGGGCACACACACACACACACACACACACACACACACACACACACACACACACACACACACGTTAGCTCTTTTTCCTATACATTCTTCTTTTTTTCGTATATAGGTACTATACCTATACGAAGCCATGCTAGAGTAATGAAGTTTCTCGCGAAGCCGTAGACTTTAATGCACGTAATCGGAGACAGGGCCAAAAATGTTTGAAGTGACGCAGGCAATTCGACACCGATTGAGAATAGGTACGAATGAAAAGTCGAGTCGAACGTAATTTTCAGGAGAAACGAATAATGGGAAACAAAAATTTTGATAACAGGTATGATGATATTTCACGCCCACGCGTCTGCGTGCAGCGAATACCTCGATTTCTCATTCTCCAAATAGCTATCCACACACAGAAAAACCTAAGCCTAGATTACGATTGAAGAATCGTAATTTACGGTTTTCATAAGCGTAATCTACGTTTTTAGAGACAACGTGAATCATGCTCTATATTGCCGTAAAATAGGTCGAATTGTCCTTGACGTACGATTTCGTATTCGTACACTAAGGAAAACTTTAACGTAAATCACGTTTTACTATAGTACGTTCAGGTTTTCCTTATTGTACGAATACGAAATCGTACGTCAAGGACAATTCGATCCTATTTTACGGCAATATAGAGCATGATTCACGTTGTCTCTAAAAACGTAAATTACGCTCATGAAAACGTAAATTACGATTTTTCAATCGTAATCTAGGCTTAGGTTTTTCTGTGTGCAGTCTCATTTACCAAAGAGTATGCGCAATTTATTTTTCCCACAGTTTTTTATTCAACAATCGCGCATCGATATTCACTGGTTCCGTTTGAAATTTAAATACAGACGGGGAATGAGAGGTGAAGGGGTTTTATTATTTCAAAGGAAACCAGAGGTTCTTCTATCGAGCCTTTGGCGCGGGGCTGCACCTCCGCGAGCGAGGGATGAGAATCTTTCAGGCGTGTCTGAACTTACGAGTTTACGTTTCAATCTCTCAAACATACGTTCTATTTGCAAGCTGGGGAACTGGCAAGTTTTTCAATTTTACAAAAATGTGAGAAAGCAAGGGAGTGAGTTGGGTTCGTCGATGCAAATCTTCCTCGACCAAATCACTTCCACGTCAAACGACAAATATTCATCCTGTTTGATCCCCAGCTCCAACCGCGGTGGATTTCACTTATTGAATCGGTGTACCTAATCGATTACCCCGAAGGACCGAACGAGTCCCCGACCTATCGTCGAACAACCTTGCAATTCGGTATACAACAATCGGTAAATCTTCGTCTCGATTAAGCCTCACGTCTCATGCCTAATACACGCCTTTATCAATTAATCAGCCAAAGGATTTGCAACAAATTGTAACACCTGTGTACGTACGCATATACATATGTATAGATATATAATAATACAGCTTTACATGAACACCCTCCCGGCCACAATGGGTTTAGTTTTCGTTTCCCGAATTGGAGCGTAGCGTTCCCCCGCCGCTGCCAATGTCTATACAGATACTGTTACCGTCTGAAAGTAGGGCAAGTAAAATATTTGGCTTTGTATAATCTCATGGTAGGTGCTGCGGAAATCCTATTAGAGAAGTTAGGAAAAGCCAAGTTTACCTTCGTCGTTTGCCGTTTGCACCCAACTGTTTCGGGACCAGATCTTCGCAGGTTGGTCCCCCCAATTTGGGGAAGAATTTCAGGCAGGGTTTAGGGTTACATCGCGTTCTACCCGGAGATATTAACAAACCCTCAGAGGTGAGCGGAGCGGAGCTGAGGTGAGAGAATCCTATTGGATGGAAATAAATCCCACACGAGACGGGATAAAGTCGCTTTACAACGTTGTTGAAAATCGAAAAAGCATAAGGCGTTCGAAACCCCTTTCACCTGCAGTTGTACCTAGTTAATTAATGATTCTTCAAGCTTCTGCAATGTGTCCCGGCCTATATTCGTTTGGGACAGGTATTTGATGAATCAACGAACGACTTATCTAAGGGGGTAAAACCAGGGCAAAGTTTTTAATTACAGTTTTATCTTCACTCCCCCGTATCAGTGTTGGCTATCTTAATTGGCAGGGCTTGCAGACACCCGAGCCACCAAATGCGCAGGCAATTCATATCATCGCCCGAACGAGAAGGAAGCTTCCCCGTTGGGAAGAAACTGAGGACTACAACTTTCCATGCAATAGAGTCCACCGCACCCGGAGCAGAGTTCTCGTGCGAGAGAACAGCCCGCAGTCCATTCTATTCTCTAATTTCACGGCTAAGTTAACGGACAACTAACGATAAGAAGAGGCACGGTAGCCAGGTCTCCGTGCACGCAAACATATTGCAGCGATTCCAGCACGGCTCTGGTAATTCCCGATATTTTACTTACGCGGTGAGAACACAATGGAAACGGGAAGGAGACGAGAAAAAGAGGAAAAACTGAGGGCCACTTTGAAGTTGTTATCCAGAGCACAAATCTAGCTGGTATCGTCTCCCGTTGTATCCCGGAAAACCACGTTTGTTGAACGTGAAACGAGCTTTCGTTTCTATCGCGAAGCAGGTGGAGAAAGAGAAAGAAAACAGAGAGAGAGAGAGAAGCAGATGCAGAAGAGAAAGAAGAAAAAGAAAGCGAAATTGCATTGCTACGCTGCCCTGTTGACATGAAGCTTCATCAGTTTAATAGTTTCTCTTGTACGGCGAAATTTTTAATCTCACAGCAACAGAAAGCAATATTGGAGAGCAACGTTCTCGTCTCGTCTAAGTTTGGTCACGATGTCAAAGCTCATAGGAAGCCTTCCAGTTTCGGAACGTGATATCAAAGTGTCGCTGATGATTGCTTTCCTTTATAAATTCCTGCGAAATTGAACGGACAACTTCTTTTATTCCCGACGAAGTGATGCGAGAGGATCACTCGAGGCATATTTTCGAATATTACGAAACACAACTACACAGGTCTGAACCGTTTTTTGCGAGAACTGTACCAACGGCACTGTAGGAAACTGTAAACTAGACTTCACTTTCCCCTTCGTATGCGATATTTTAGGCCACGAATATTTTTCGACGAGTTCAGTGGATAGTCAAAAGTGTGCGCGGCGGTTACTGGTCCACAATTTTTTTTTACCGAAACAACCATTGGCCATCAAAGAATCCTTCGAGCTTTTGAGTTACGTGATTATGATAATACGTGTCTTCATAATAATTATGCTTACGCATGTGAAAATATTTTTACTTTACTCAATATGATATTGGACGTTTTTAAATCCCCCATTTTCACATACCTTATAAAGTAAAATTTTGTACAATACTCGACGGAAAAACTTCTTCTGATCTCGTGTGATTGCCAAACTCGCCTTCGGCTCGTGCTGCAACCTCACACTTACCAGAAAAAGTTTTACCGGACTCGTATTGTAATGTACTATTATTTCCTTCAAATGATATTTATGATAACGACAAGTTTCAGACGATACAATCACATCACGTCCCGCTTAATAGTATGATTTCATAATGGCACCAAGTTGATGCGGAACAGCAGGAAAAAAGTAATGGTATATTGAAATGTTGTATTTTCACCGTGAGTCTTCTCTGATTTAAATAATGTTGCAGTGGGTGTGAATTAGTACTTTTCGATACTAGGGCGAAAGTGTTGATTCTCGGACGAGTGTGAAGTTTTTCGCCCGAGCGAAGCGAGGGTGACAATCACACGAGTCGAGAATCATCTTTCGCACGTGTATCGAACCTCATTTTTCAACACAGCGCGCGTTAAGTTGAATTTCATGCACGCGAAGCGTGCGCAAAATCGAACTTTGAGCACGCCGTGTGGAAAAATTTGTTAGCTAACTGTTACTTCAGAATGTTCAATGTATGGTTGATTGATCCTCGTGTAAACGATATACTACTTCAGCGAGATAAAAATCAGCGGGTAGGATCAAGGATGGGATTGGAAGCGTTAGTGTTTCGCTGTGTAATTCGACCGCCTTTTTATACAAGCAAAGGTACCTATTCAAATTAAGCTGTGAATTTGTACGAAATTCTTGTTCTCGATCGAGAGCAATTTGATCAACGTACTTACGTAACAAGAGCAATTTGATCAACGAATTCCAGTAAATCGCCAACATATATGATAGGATTTATTCATCAATCTAACATCGTAGAATATTTCTATTCCTTTCCACAACAGCTGCTCGATTCGACTAATACGTCAATAATACACGATACTCCAGCAAGGTTAGAATATCCAATTTATGAATACTGAGGAACAGATTTTTCTATTACACGTATCTCTTTAACGTAGCGGCCGGCAGACCTGTGAGTTCAGGAAGCGATCCTTTTAAGGTTTCGACCACACGCACCGAGGGCCACTAGATTAAATCTCTCTGGGCCACACGCCAGTGATTTATATGAAACGACATACTTATATTCAGGTAGTGACAATCGAGTGTCGATGAATTCCGGCAAAAAGGATTTTTACATCAGTTATAAGTTGACCGCGGAGGGCAGATGCAATTTTTGTGCAAAGTTTAGAGCTTTCATGATAGAATAAGATTTTGTTATCTCGCCAAAAACTCTATGAAATCATTAGCCAATTGAAGCGATCTGTCTATCGCCAGTATACATTTAAAGTTATAGTCATTTGGTATAGCATGAAGCGCTGCGAGCAGAATATAATGATGATCGTGGGCCCTAGCGGAGGTGAAGTTCTCGTGTATCAAATTTGCCTGCAAATGTATACATATATAGGTACGTATACGTCAATAGCTAAAGGGGGTTACCGAAGGCAGATAAAGTGCACAAAGAACATTCTGAAACAAAGAGGGATGAAATACCTATGGTAAATCGATCAACGCGCAGAGCTAATACGATCGTCGTCGTTTAATCCAGATATAACATTTTGGTTCGAAGAAAAAACCTCCCTGGTATGGTATGGAAATTAATAAACAAGTAAATAAATGAGGAATTTCTGTTCTGCTTTTATATTCCTTACAGACGAAGTCGAGTCTATGGCGATTATTTAGTTCTATGAAAATTTAATTTTATCGCCATCTTGTCTTGTGAGCACTGCATTGATGCCGAGAACGAGTTCAGCTTCGTCTAGCCGACTCTGCAGAGGATATCGAGAGGATAGGCATAATGGGGTTTTTGTAGACAGTTGAGAGCCGAATTTGCGACGAGGGAATACGGTAGTTAGCCCTATTCGTGTCCAGTTTCGGTAAGTTGAGTGGTCAGAAGTGAGCTGCGGTGGTGAGAAGCCCCGGAACTTCTGCGGCTTAACACAAAGATAAACTTAGATGGAGGAGAGGGATTAGTTTGGTATGTGAAACGTAATTGCGATACCAGGAAAGCTCGGCATTAATCCAATACAAAGAAAAGTAGAGGGAAAAAAAAAAAAAAAAAAAAAAAAACGAAGAAACGGAAACCATCGAGTTGCGGCTACATTCAAGGAGCCATTATTAAATTCTCAAGTCGAGATTCTCCGCACAAAGTGGAACGGAATAAGAAGAGAGAAAAAAAAATACAACCATGAAAGGAACGTACGACAATTAATAATCACCCTGGCACGAGTGTGACTTTTGACAAGTGCTTAGATTTACCAGGCACGGTTTTACCAGGATATGAAAAGATTAATTTTTAGAGAAAAAATACTTTCCGCAGCACAGTTCTCGAATAGGAAACAAATGAGGCACCCTCGATTTTCAATTGAGTTCGCTATCTTTGCATCCCCGCGACTTTGACGAGACGAGAGGATCTTCTCCACAATCTTCCGTGCAGATTATGTCATATATTTTCGACCGGCTCGCAGTTGCGGCTTGAGATAGAATCGCGATGTACTACTCAGACACATGCATAGGCGGCTGTAGATACCTATATGTATACACGTACCCGGCCATGCTTCTAAATGCATTTCATCCTCCGCGAACTTTTGACTTCAGAAGCGGGGTGCTTCAGGCTTATCTATCTATAGTCCCAGCATTGTGAGAGATTCCTTGGGTTAAACGAGTAGGTGGTACTTCTGAGAGGGTGTCTATCGACGCCAAGGCATACAATAGGGTCCTGCACCACCACCACTCGGCGTTATGATACTTGAGGCACTTTTGAGTCGGCGTAATTCAACGCTGGGCTAGATTCCGACCGTTTCAAGCCCACCAGGTGAAGTATGGGGGCGAAAGAATAATGATAGCGGTACGATAAGGAGGGAAAAGAAAAATGAAAAGGACTTACTGCCGATTTTCGGGGGGAGAGGATAAGAATTACAGACAGATGAGAGAAAATCTAAGTGGTGAGAGAAAGGGGCTGGTCGTTATGAATATAAAGTGTTACGTTGATATATCCTGAACACAATTTTTGCTGAAAAAAGCGACCAACTATTCCTCGGCTAAATATATCCAACGACCATATAAGAAAGAAATTAAGCCTGTCGATTTCTTTATGGGGAAAAAAGTTGCGATGGCAGAAACTAGAAAAACGCGGGCCTTTGTCAGAAACAAAAACCCACGATAAAACCCAACTATAAGTATAACAAAAGAGAATGATGTTCGATGGAGATTTGCCCTGAATTTCACCCAGGAAATAAAGCCGGGGCTAATCACGTATTTTTCAAATACCAGTCGACGCGAGAGTTGTCTCTGAATCAGTACATAGGTTTTCTGCGGTTTTCTGCAACGAAGGTTGGAACTGTTGAATCTTCGCCTCTCTCTCTCTCCGTTCTCTCATCAGTGAAAGACAAAGCGCTACTCGATATTCTTTACGCTCGAACACAAAGTGTCAGTTGCTGTTGGTAACGAGTGTGAATACCACGTGTAACTGAATATTATGAAAAGGATCCACATAAGATGTGTAGCAAGGAGTTTCAAGTCACGACGATAAAGGACGAGAGTAACGGTCTGAAATAATTGCAGAACACGGGAGAATGTCTAGTGCAATTTGTCATCAATTGCTATAGTCACGTCGTCGCTTCGTCGTCGGGAATTTAATTCACGTTGTACAAGGTGAATTGCACCGTCGTCGGAGAGTAGGTATACATACCTACAGCTTACTCTTACATTTTCTAAAGGTTATTACACGTGGAGTTTTCACTAAACATAGTTATGTTGTATACTTGTGCCTTCAGCCGTTTCACCGTATACAAACGATGAAACACATCATTATAATTGCAACTACTGGTGCAGTCCATTCAATTACGACGATAGAAGCTGCTCGGCTTCATGCTCTGGTCGTAATGTACAGAGTTTCATATTATATCCTGTATATATATGCTATGTCTAGGTACAATACGGACATTAGATAGAACGGCGAGAACAACCCGTGATTCCCAATTTCAATAGTCGTTTCACCCATCGCTGAATCTTTCAAACGCCAGATATGTATCTCAACCCATTACTCCGATCGGTGGAACATAGGACGAATTTTTCGCGACCAGCCGTGCGTCGGTCGATCGTTTCTTCGCACCTAATACATAATAACCGGGATAAGCTACGCCTTCGGAAATCACCCTGTTATACCTACTACGCATCAACGTATTGTTTTAGTCTACGAAGATTTCCCGCACGTATCAGAAACACGGGAAAACATTTCATGTACTATTAATGGTGGCAGTAACCGCGACAGTATTACCACCTGCTACGCAACATCCACAACCTGGGCTTTATCGTAGTCATCCCTCAACGTTCTCGAGCTTGCTAAATGTCTCACCGAATGTTGAACGAACCTCGTTGGCTGGTAGGACTTGCCATTTTTTCACACCAACATGATTTATACATGTAAACAGGCATGGGATTATCGCTCTGATTGATAAACACCACTTTATATATGTAAGTATCCACCAACTGACGTGAGCTGGGATATTGTGGAATAAATAAGGGATATGAGATATATATATACGAGTAGGTGTACTCCTTATACGAACGCGACGCCTCAGCCGACGAAGGACTCAGCGAAGAGTAATGGGTACGCCGAAAAATCAAGTCCTCGTTGATATACCACCAATCGTAAGGTGTTTCAGACACAATCGAAAAATTCCCGGAAGGAATCGTTCGGACCAACGACGAGCGAGATAATTATAGTCAATATTAATATATCTTTGCAAGATCCGCAATGCGGACTGTATCCTAATTTCTGCGCCTCAGTCTGTCGGCTGTGATAACTAAGACGGCAATAGATAGCGTAATCCTATGATGTATCACAATACTTTATTTGCCAGAATAAGAAATATATCCAATCGCCGAGTAGATTGAAAGAAATTTTTCTCGCAGGCTATACCAGACGTAGTATTTCTGTATGGCAAGCCTCGTCTCCTGTACCTAATCGATCCATATATACGTAGACCTATCCCCGTGCAAGTGTATGTAGCATATCTATATAGCGCACAAGTACAGGGTGTCGGGTTGAAATTCATACCTTCGAATCTATCGTTTATTGTTTGAATGACGAAAGAAACTTAGATATCGCGGTTCGGAAAATTCCAAAGTTTCTTGGTTCAATTGGATTATTCAAATTTGCGTCAGTTTGGCCTGATAAATTTTTACATCAACACAGAGAATCGATTGATATCCGAGCATATCTCTTTTCTGTTCTTTTATTATTTTTCTTTTATTTTTTTTTTATTTTTATTTTTCTTGACAAGCCTTGACTATTCGTGTTTCATGGTATCTGACGGTTTCTGATATTTCCGAGGCACACACCCCGTGTGTAATGTATACCTATAATATACATATAGGTATATCTTGTATAGCAGGGGGGACGAGGATCGGACAGGTTGTTATCGAGATAAATCGACGTAACCCTAGGAAGTGGATAACTCTGTATACTAGTTCGCCATCGGGTGAATCGATGCTCATATAGAAATGACGTTGATATAAAGAATAGCGTTGTTAGGTATACGATATAACAGCGAATAGTCACGTACTGCGTCAAAAGGCTCCAGACGTCTGTGGCAGCCTCAGCCGCTGGACGTTCGATAATGAATACGTACGATTCCCTAGTTTCTCGCGGAAAATCTCATCTCTGTCGGATTAAAATTGAAACGACAAATTTTCACACCTATCACACCGATTACGTGAGCCATAGGCATTGTGACGTGCCGACAGAAACGAACACTCTCACATCCCGCTTTATGATGTATAGGTAGAACCACGCAAATAATTATGCGCACTTTCAATTTCCCAAGTAATTAAATAGGTATTCCTTATCGGATGTTGGTTAAACGGACAATTACTTTGAAATTATTCTTCGAGATGATAAAAATTATTGGTGCGGTTGTGCGCAAGGCACGCCAGGTACGCCTTGCCGTTGACGTAGACGTAGGTTGGATCTAAATTATCTTGAGCAGGGTAAATCTGAGTATATGCTGGATCTGATATGCGTGACATAGGTACATATTATATACATAATACGTATTATACTATACATATACATATGTACATTATACATACACATATACATATACATATACATATACATATACTTATATATAATAGTATGCATATATACCAATCTATATATATATATTAGGGTGGTCGTTAAAAATTAAATTTCATCAGACGCCCCCTGAAAAGTTTCCTTTTCGTCTAAAAACATGCGTGCAATTTTTTTTTTATTTTTTAAATGAAAAGAACACGTGCCGCAAGACGATCAAACATTTTGTTTTTCAACCTGCAGTTTTTTGGAAATGTCTTACATAATGTGCATATTTAATGAATGACCAATCGAAATTTCAAAATTTCAAATTTTCATCTTTTTTCGATGGATTATTCGTCACATCTGCACATTATGTAAGACATTTCCAAAAAACTGCAGGTTGAAAAACAAAATGTTTGATCGTCTTGCGGCACGTGTTCTTTTCATTGAAAAAAAAAAAAAAAAAATTGTACGCATGTTTTTAGACGAAAAGGAAACTTTTCAGGGGGCGTCTGATGAAATTTAATTTTTAACGACCACCCTAATATATATATATATATGCAGTTGGTTTGTTGATTAAGTTTGACAAGAGTATCATATTGTATTGGGAACATAAAAAGTGTTGAACAAATCCACGCAATGAAAAGCACGGAAAAACTGGTGTAAGCCATTATCACTATATGGCCTCTGCGGGATTTCAAATTTCATTAGAAAGATAAAACAATCCGCAACAGCTGCCGATATCAATTATTGTTTATTGGCTAGTTAAATGTAGCCTGTGCCGCGATAAGTACTTCATACCGTATGGTATATAGGCACTACAATATTGTGGCAAGGTGTGACTGTTATAACTGGTTTTTGTATAATCGGTAGGAGTATGTGAAAATAATGCGATGATTTGGATTTTGGAAAAGGATTTCAGCACTCACCACATTTGAGAAGAATCAAAAGCAGAACCTGCAATGGCGACCAGCTGGACAACCAACTCATGTCCACTGCGGCATTGGTGGCTCGTTACACCGACAGCCTCTGAAACAGATATAGGAACAAGAAATCTTATCGTTAGATGATTCAGAACAAAGGATAGAGTGAGAAATATATGTATACTACAAATAATCATATTATGCCTATGTGCATATTAGGATATAAATATGGTGTACACCTTACACATAGCTGTATATGCTCTCCTAGCTGGATACGGTTTACTCAGAATCTCCTGCGATTACCGGAACGAGATACATTCGCTTTTGAAATGTGTGAAATTTGTCAGTCAGCGAAGAACTCACAATCAGTATTTCCTCTTATCTTTTGTGAAATCGGCGTGCCCCCGTGTAATTTTACCCTTGTAATTAATTTCTACATTTGAAGGAACAGTGTCTGGTGCGAAAGCTTTTCAAGGAACAACCAGAGCCCGTGGGCGATATTCGCGACTTATACCTTGGAAAGTAATTAAATTGGTGTAAACACAGCCCCGTGGTGCGGTCGACGGTACACGAATCTTCACTATATAAACCGTTATCCTATGTGTATATAGCCTACACCCCGCACGACAAACACTGAGTTAACTGCCTATTGTCTAATCCGCCGTGCCTTAGAACATTGTGCAGTCAACGATGCGCGTGCCCTTTCCAAAGTGCTGGACATAGTGCAATAACAAAGCAAATCTTACACCCCTATAGGTGTATAGTGTGAACTTAGTATATACACTAGTATATACCCTAACGATATCTCAAATTTGCCAACGGCCATTCAACTCTCCCAATGATATAATTGATGGGCATACGTATATACCTACCTATATCTGGTCAATATTGTCAGGATTATGAAAATAATTCTCATCCGCGCACCACCGGACAACTGAATTTATACAATGTACCCTTATACAGCTGTATACGATATACTGCATTATGAATTAATGGACGGCTGAGCTCAGCTCTGAGATTCATGTCACCGTAACTGTTTATAGGGATACTATTACAATGAATATAGTTATGTTTTACAAGGCAACGCGGATTAATCGGCTTACATAGTCGCAACGCGCTGTATACCTATACCGATTAACCTTCCATACCTATACCGTGTATATAGGTACATAGGCTTGAAACTGCTCAATCTCTGTCAAGTAGGAACAAATTTTAATTAACTTGGTAAAGAGGGTCTGCTTTTGTCTCTTTGACGAATTCCCACGGCATACGCCGGCTCGTTATATGTAACTACTTGATGGGTACACTTATTGATGATGCATGGCGATTGGCGATTAAGTATAATTTTCACAAAACTTTCGCCGTTCATCGTGAGTTAGTGGAGGCCGCAGTCTTTTTTTTTTTTTTTTTTTTTTTTTGTGTTTACTTTAATGTCTACTTTCTGAGAGGGAAAAACGTTATGGAATGAAGAATACCAGAGGGTAGTACCTACTCGATCTCGTTCGAAGGCTATATTTCCCGAAGGACCGAGAAATTCCTGGCACAATGTACGCGGAATATTTCTGTCGTTTGGTTTGCTGTTATACCGAAAAAATTGACGCAAAATGAAAAGAGAAGAAGAGAAGATATTGTTCAACAATTTTCCGAAGAGGCAACTTTACTCTGAAGTTTGAATACTATATATATGCATAATAATTGTATATTTACTTACGACATTGACACATCGGAAGGTTTCACGCGATATAGATAATGGAAAGCGTGCGAAACAACAATGAGACATTGAATGGCTGCAAATTACGCGATTGAACAAATTTTAAGCCAGGTATAAAGAACCTCCTCCTTGAAGCCTACACGGTCCTAATATCGTTTCTGTACTTCCTCAATACGAAGCTGTAGCGTCTGGCCTAAAGACCTTCATGATTCAAGGTATTCAAGAAACTCGCCCTCTTCTATTTCTTTTACCACGTAAAATGAAAGAAACCTAAAGAGAGCTTACAGAAGCTCTATATCTATACGTCTCCACTCGTACACGTATACAGTCTACACATAGTTGCGTGTAAGCCGAGATAGGTACCATTAGAGAGAGAGACGGAATTGATTTTCAAAGTGGACAACTTATTGCAAAATGAGAATCATTTTTGGCCAGATAAACGTTCCGCCTGATACTTATCATTCGAGGCGAGTATAGTACATGTAAAGTTTATTGTAATTTATCACCAAGTCACGTGTCGATTTTCAAGCACATTTTATATATATATATTAGGGTGGGCCAAAAAAAACTTTTAATTTTTTTTTCTTTAGTTACCATGAAAATATTGCTCAAGATGATGAAAAAAAAGTCCTCTGAAAATTTGAGCTCTTAATATCAATATTAAGAGGTGCCTAATCGCGATTTTTGATTTCCCATTTAAATAACACAGGAAATTTTTTTTTTTTTATTTGGAATTTTATTCCGTTCCAACGAATCATCGTGTTATAAAAATCAATACATATTCTTGTAGGAAATTAAACGATCTCCAAAAAAGGTCTGATGTAATTTTTCGCTAAGTTCACTCGTTTCAAAGTTATTCAAGGTTAAAGTTCAACCTCAAACGGTATATGACGACTTTTTTTTCGACTTAGCGAAAAATCACATCAGACCTTTTTTGGAGATCGTTTAATTTCCTACAAGAATATGTATTGATTTTTATAACACGATGATTCGTTGGAACGGAATAAAATTCCAAATAAAAAAAAAAAAATTTCCTGTGTTATTTAAATGGGAAATCAAAAATCGCGATTAGGCACCTCTTAATATTGATATTAAGAGCTCAAATTTTCAGAGGACTTTTTTTTCATCATCTTGAGCAATATTTTCATGGTAACTAAAGAAAAAAAAATTAAAAGTTTTTTTTGGCCCACCCTAATATATATATATATATATATATATACGGTGTTTTTTTATTGCTATTTTTTATCTTTTGATAACAGTTAAGAATTACGGCTTTTTCTTTATAGTTTCGCGATTGGGTTTTTACGGCACGGTTTGACCTACGATCCGACACGTATCGGGTCTTATCATCATGTTATTTTTCATCACTCTTGACCGGTTGGCTGCCTCAACTTAATTCTACCAGCCTGATATCGCGGACTTATCCTCAGAGAGGTGGGAATCATGCATCGAAGCTTTTCGAATTGAAGCAGTTGAATATTATTTTTAGGTGAAAATTAAGATACGAAAAGGTATTGATCCCGATCGCCGAAGGGAAAACAACTGCGGCAACGGGCTAATATTTCATTGAACTACGGAATACGTATACAATCCCTTCCGTCAAGGCATTCGAGGCATTCGAAGCAACGATTTGCTTACGCCCGCGACAGACCAAATTTTGCTCTGCGGTTAACGCTCGAAATAGATCGATTAAGTTAGAAGTACATAATTAAGACGTCCCTTCTGACTTGGGGCGCAGAGACGTGACCTTAATGAATTAATTACACCAAGGAAATACCATTTAGAACGTGATTACAGCACCCAAGGGAGCTTTCACTTGATGATCTATATTCTGTACAGACGATGCGTGAGGTGAAGGCCACCGCCTCGCGATAAACTACTACGCAAGAGTTTAGGTTCATCTCCGTGCCTCGGTTTTCCATTGAAACAAGTAGGTTCAGATCCTTGTGAAATTTCATAGGGAGGTGATGGGTTACGGTTGAAAAAAATTGCTAAAGAAACGGCTGTGGAAAACATGGCGAGAGAAAAAGAATGACTGATTTAGGCGAAAGGACTGACAATTTGTTTTTTACCAGGCACTCGTGACTTTCGTATATACATATATATATATATATAAGGGAGTGTTGGGCAAAATGGACTAGCGGGGCAAAATGAACCGCGGGGCAAAATGGACCGCGGGGCAAAATGGACCGTGGGGAAAAATGGGCCGCGGTGCAAAATGAATCGCGGGGCAAAATGGACCGGTGAAAAGAAAAAATGGTTGATTAAAAAACTTGAATATAAATACGAACTTTATTGATGCAATTGATTTGAAATTCTGAATAATATTAATAGTAATGCTAGAATATCAATAATGTTCGAGGACCAATTTGTTCCCATTCAACCTTCAATTTCGGCACTTTTTCCTGTAAGTTGAAAATTTTTTTTACCGGTCCATTTTGCCCCGCAGTTCATTTTACCCCGCGGTCCATTTTGCCCCGCGGTCCATTTTGCCCCGCTAGTCCATTTTGCCCCACACTCCCCTATATATATATATATATATATATATTGTACGTATATATATATACCTGCGGTTATTTAATTAGCTGCGATGAACAGTCGCATTGAGATTGAGTGTATAGTGTAGAAACCACTGGGAACCGGTGAACATCTCGCGATGCTGATGCTGGGTTGAATGGGTTCAAGTTGCGATAACGAACCAAGCCCTTTGCCAACGAACGTAATGAGCAAAAACATTGCTAATGCATACTCTGCAAAATCCATTTCTATCGCAGCCCGCAGAGTCTGTAGCTCGTGGAAAACTTGCGAGATGATCAGAAGAAGTAGGACGCGATGGAAATAGACATTCGAAGAAATTATCTTACAATTATATATGATCGGGGATTATGAATAGGGAGGTTATGAATAAGAATAGCCAGTTCGGTGAGATGAAAATGAAAATTCGCCGATGAGTAAAATACGGTGGGTGTGTGGGTTGCGGTGGGTTGTATGGGTATACACTATAAATATATAGAAAGTTTGGAGCCTCGGTGGGATTCAACATTTCGAAATAGTTTAGTCTATTACTTGGCCGAGAATTTATTCTATAACATGATTTTGGACTGCGATCTTTGTTGAGTATACGAAGTTCCCGACCCAACTTTGATTAGAAATTCTGACATGGTTGAATCAAGGTAAATATTCCACACCAAATGAGATCAGAAATTCAAATCTAACTTTGGGCCGAAATTCCGTACTACACAAACCTCCGGTAAACGTGTGTACCTGTATAGTATGTGTGTCGCGATCGTCTAGGAAATTGTCTTGATCAGTTTGCTTGCATAATATACAATATAGATGTGAAAAGTGAAGAGGTCTCAGTTTTATCTCTTCTATACTGAAATAGTAAAATATAGAGGAATAAGGGCGTCGTAATGTCTTCTTCGTCACATTTCCACGAGACTTTACTCATTACCGGGATACATATACATACCTATATATATTTTTGCGGCAAGAAATCTTCCATTCTGTTACCCGCTGCGAGTCATATGTATAGGTATATATATACGATCTCAAGATGCATCTGGCACTTTGGCTCATCGCCATACCTATATCAGTGGAATGACTTATGGCTAGATTTGTATTACTAAAGTAATCGCTGAAATATTGCTGGAGCAATTTTTACGTTTACGTACGTAACACGAAATTGAGCATGAAGAAGGAAAATACTTGAATATATACCAATCGCAATCGTTCGATGGTCGTTTGTCGTTTGGAAATAGGTGGGAAGCGCGCTCCGTTAAATAACACGCCAAGAATATTTCGCCACCTGCAGAAGAAGTAATTGCTCCTTTGATTCCGGCGCTGAACGGAAGCCGATGACAAATATAGCCGCAGGATATTCAACAATCAGTCGAGATATCTGGCATCTCCGTTCGCGACCACTCAATTCGATTGAAGTTTGAATTGGTAGTCTGGTAGTAAGTACTTGTCCGAAAGCTCGAAACCTGATATGAAATTGCTTTTCCGGACATGGTTCACGAGGAAGGACTGGATGGTTACACGGTGCAATGTAATTAATGCAATTTGCTTAATCGCTATAGCTTAACATAATTATGAATACTAGACCGACTAGACCATCTCTGGGTGGAGGATTCCGTTTTGAAGGTTACTTGTTCAGATCGCGGAATTCAACGGGTAGTCTAGCTGACAATTAGTTATGTTGGTGCATGTACAATATTGATAGTATAGCTGAAAAATCAACGTTGGGAAAGGGCTAAGGCCTGCGGTGGCAATTTAGCGGTAAAGTAACGACTGGCAATGCGGGCTAGACATCGTCAAAGTAGAGAATCACCTACACATATATATATATATATATACACGTAACTATATATATATATATATACGTAATATCTTGAGCCTCGCTGTAAATTAGGAATGCACCACCGGCCGCACCCTCCAGCGTTGGTTAGTTCAGTCTGTCTCTCTATCCGTCGCCCTTTTCTCGAGCTTTTACTACTTTCTGGCCAGCGGCTCTCATTCTGTCTCATTGAGGATCAGCTTCGGCGAGAAATCTCTACGCTACTGACAATAGGTTCCCGACATAGGGCGATACTATACCTATGGGGATAAAACTCCCGCGACTTGTTCAGTCGAACGAAAAGATCTGGAATGCTGTGGCTATACATATACCGTGTGTTATCTCAGAGATGCCTTGGGAATGCGGGTACCGGACCGTCAGGCTGCTAGCAAACACGTGCCGCGAAATTATCGGTGTCACACAAGGTTCACCGCTCGGCTATAATGTTTTATTACTTTTATTGAAAACAAATGAAGACCACCCTCCTAAACCTATTACCTAATAGTCGAGCGGTAAACCCAGTGCGACACCGATAATTTCGCGGCACGTGTTTACCAGCAGCCTGGTGGTCCGAGACCCGCATTCCCGAGACGTTTCTGAGAAAACACACGGTACACCTATACGCGGAAGCGGTATCTGCAGCTACAAACCAACAAACCTCGAGTCGTACACTTGATTTACATTTCAACGCGGTTTTTGCAAAGAGATACTCCCGCTTTGAGGGCTTGAAAAAAATCGAGTGATTCGCGAAGGTGGGAGGAATGATGCCGGAACAAAATACGAGCAGGTACTTCGCAAAGTACTGCAGCCCCATCTCATTAGAGGCTGATCCACGCTGAGAGAGTTACACACAGTGTATTTGACTTTAATTTTGACTTTGATATCCGCTGGTGCAGGTGAGATGGTCCGGGAAATTCCCGTCGTAAACTTCAGCGCCCCTCAAATTCCCTTTAGCGCCTCAGCCCAGTCCGCTACATGGAACGAGGCAAAAGGTTCGCGGGATACTGGAGAAAACGAGAAAAAATAGAGAACGAGAGAATGTGAGAGGACGAAGAGACCAAGGGATGAGAGCGAGAGGACCCAGAGAAAAAGAGAGATCCAGAACCACGAGGCAGTTTAGAGGGTGAGTTCACTGCATTATTTTGTCGAGGCGTTGCCCGTTCACGTTGCGTTGCCTCTATAGCCTATCGTATACAGTGTGACTCGATTCGATTTTTTTTTTTTAGAAATTTGAAAACGAGTACCTAAAAGCTACGAAGTATTGGTGCGGACCGAATGATACCTATCTGTAGAGTGAATATAATCGGGAACCTTCTATACGAATGGCTAAGATGTGTCTGAGTTATCCAAAAGTTACACAATGAATTTGCATTTTTCAGACTTGCACGAACAGATGGAGCCTGAAGATTATTCACAAAGGCGTTAACCGGCAGAACTTTGAAACTCTCACGATCTTTGCTGCAGCTGGAAATAAATTTAATTCTCCTCTCCTCTGGATGTTACAGCTAGAGATAATATCGGGAGAAATTTCTTTCAATTATCATAACTTCCCGTCCTTTGTTTTATTTCTTCTTCCTTTTTTCTTATGCAAAAGTGGACAAACCCGATCGGTGCGGGTTTGGATAAATATTTTTCAACGTTTTGAACGAAATATATACCTTAGGGTAGTTAATTTTTTTTTGTTTTTTATCTCTTTTTTTTTCATTGGCACTTGAAGAAAGTTATGAGGAATCATAAAAAAAAAAGATCTGTGTCAAAACTTGACAACATCGGAAAATATTTAGAGGTCGCTACCGGCAATTGGGATGATTTAATTGTAAAAAAGGAATACAAGTCGTATAGAATCTTCGAAACAGTTTGAAAAACCCATGAAAAACAAGAAAAATAAAAATGAACCACCCTAATATACCTACATGATATGCCGAGAGATGCGTGTATACCTGTGCCCCCTCCCCCCCCCCCCCCCCCCACGCGTGTCGTTCATACACTTGACTAGAATTTATCCGAGCAATAAATTTTCTGAACTACTTCCGGGTACAGAACAAATATGTGTGAATTCCTAATGGGTGGACAGGTGAATTCAGCTGAATTTCTAGTACGCGCACGCAATCTCCGAGAGCAGGCAAATTTTCGGTGCGGCCAACTTTCTACCGAGCCGAACTGTCAAAATATTTGGGGGCTATACACATCGCGGCGGTCTGTAGTGTACGAGTTTCAGGTTTTCGACGGCTGGTCGCACTAGAGATTCGCCTGCGCTCGGAGCTTGCGCATGGGTACTGTAAATTCACCTGTCCACCCATTGGGAATACACTGTGTATTATACACACATATAGCATAAGCTTTTTGTTGTCTATCGGACTGAAAGCAAAAGGCCATAGCGAGCTCGTCACTTTGACGGGATATACATTGTTTTGCATAAACGCAGCATTATGAATGATGGAAGATATGAGAGAGCCCATAATTCGGCTGGTTTGGTTTACGTCAAATATCCGCTGTAGGCTCACTGCGGAGACACACAGATATATATGCAGACGAAATACGTAGCCGGTGTTAAGTGGACACTGACACGCACAATTCCCACACATCTCCATTACGCCATTACAGAAGTCTAATGGCGGAGCCCCAAATCCATATACCAAAGCCCGAACCCATTTTCTGGTAATCGTATAACTGCATAGCTACTGTCATGGTGGGTGGGGTTCGGGTCAGCATTAGGTTACCAGTCTAGTATAGCTGCTGGCCGAGTTCGTGATCTAGTAATATCTGGACCGAAATTGTTCTGACGAGGGAGGATCAAGCTGTTCCGCACATACACTGAGAGACTCTTCGTGTCAATAAATGGTAAAACTATATCAAAGTTTAGTATGGTAGGGTTCGAAAGTAGGGAAGACAGCGCAAAATACACTAGTTATTCGTAACGTTATACTGAAGTTTCATATTGCCATACCAGATTTTAACAAGAAAATACGTGATATTAGTATGGTCAATATGAAATATTAGAACGTTGTATGTCAGAAATCTTCCATACGAAAAATCGATATTCTCCATAGTAAAATTTCCTACAAAGTCGTCTCACTTATAAACACAGTGACTGTCATCATCCAAGAAGCATATTCCAGAAATTAACATGGTCAATATCAACGTTGATATCAAGCAGCCGTGAAACTGCAAAGGATATTAGAAATTGAAACGGAGAGTCTCAAATTTTCGTATGGTGCGTATGAAAATATTTCCTGAATCTCCCGAGCGACTACGATCTTCACCGAGAACGCACGAGGCCCCGCTCTGTTTCGGAAACAGCCGAAGAAAAAATCCTGCCAATTCGCTTTCCATGTGCCGTGTGAATATGGAGATTTGTATATCTCTGTAATTGGCTATATTTTTAGGATTACCTATGTATGACTTTTCCTATTTCTTTTTTCAAACGACGAAAATGTTGAATTCTAAAAATGATGACAATTCTAATTATAAAAAGTTGTATTTCTGATACCTTCGATTCTTTATGATTAGTTTATTTGTAACATTTAAAATTATGTCATAAATACAAAAATTCAAAGATTAGAAAAAAAATTAGATCATCTTTTCAGATTAAAAGTTATTATAGTATATCTAGACTCTAATAGTGCTAAAATTTTATAAACTCCCAAATTATCTGAATTTATTTAAAAGTAGAAAATATTTCATTCTGAACACTTCCTCAATTGAAAGTATTCATGTTTGAGGAATAGGGATGTATATGGGCAATTCACTCCATATCAGCTAACTTCAAATTGGCGCTGAGTGATTTTTATTCTCAATACTCGGGAAAAATTATTTCATTTTTCGAAAACGAGCTACCTAATCAATGCAAAAATGATTAGGCGAGAATCAGATATTTTTCCCCGTTGACCTAAAGAGTTTCAGATTTTTTTCGTCATTTTTAACACAGATATAATTTTTTTTCCACTTTTGCCCATAAGAACACATGTTAATTTGTCAATTTTTCTAATCCAATTTTCTCCTAAACAAACGTCTTAAAGAGCTTGAAGCGTTTGTTGAATTTTTTCTAGGATAAAATCTGAAGATCCAAATTTTCAAAATTTTCTACCATCATTTTTGCTGTGATGCCCATACATGTTTCAATTGAAAAATAATACATAATTAAAAAATTAATTGGATTTTTTTTTTTTTTTTTCAAGTTATAAAATTACCTTTCCAAAATAAAGTCTACTTTGCAAATGCAGTTTTCCAAAAGAATGATTCTTTAACGAGTTATTTAGAAAAGAACCCTCCAAGTCCTTTCTCACAAGCAGTGGATTATTACCAGCTTGGTATATATAGAAGTTTCTGAAATTATCCCGCACGTAATTGTATTACGTTTGTATATTGTAAATGTATAGGTATAAGTCTCTCGGTCTAATTTATAAGTGTGTTGCGCGATACTCCTATGTAACTTGTGTATATTTGTGTACATGTATAGTATACCCGATATGTATGTCCTTTCAGTGCGTGTGACCTCTACTTCCTGATGATACTGGTGTTGGGGATAGCCTCGGCTCACTCCCTTCTTTTTCCACCGGCAAGTCATGATTTTTCATATGGTCCGTACGAAAAACTGATATTCTTCGTGACGACTAGAGACGATTATTTCAAACTTTCATATTCACCATACTAACCGTGTTTGTCAAGTCGCTATCTAACTTTGATATGGTGCGTTCCGAATATTACTATGTTGTTCATTAAACATTGAAACACCTTTTTCACTTATTGAAAGGAAAATATCAGTTTTACCCATTAGTATGCACCATATGAATTTTTGAAACGTACGCCCGGTCTTCCCTACTTTCGAACCCTACCATACTAAACTTTGATATAGTTTTACCATTTATTGACACGAAGAGTCTCTCAGTGTACAGGGCATGGAATAAAATCTTTTATTGCGTTAGGTATAGCGGGGGAAAGATAGGACATCATAGCACAAGGGATCCCAGTTGAGCAAAGTCAATTTAACGCAGGTCATTGTAAAACGAAAAGTTAGAACAGTGCATTTAATCTGACGGATAAAGCTGCGAGTTCAGTTTATGGTAAATGAACTTTGTTTTGGTTATTTCGTCCTAGAGAATGAAACGCATAAAACGAAACGAAGCGGTTCGATCTTTGATCCTTGAAAATGGACCGGTTTCTCCGCACGATAGTAAATAGTAAATCCAACCGGAGAAAAGTAAAGGTAATAAATCACTTTCATTTATCACAAGAGTTTCCACGTCGAGTGTTTTCCTTTTATCCTTGCTCCAATGTAAGTAAGTTTTCGCTCCATTGAACACCGGGTGCGCGCGGAGTCCTTTCGCGGTCTACATTTCTGCGTTTCCATATACTACCTTTCTCCGTATCACTTGAACGCACTCTTCACACGCATTGTTTACCAGTCGTTAGGGAAGCTTGGCGGAATTCCAGCCGCAGAGACCCAAAGGGTTCTCTTTTGTTTCGGGAAACATTTCACGAAGTAAGTATATAGAGAGAAACCGAGAAGATGAAGAAGAAGAAGAGAAAACAGAGGAGTACGACCCAACCAAGCTATCCTTTGTACCGCAGTATGTGCTATGGGAACCTTGTGCGGTGACACGGGACGCCAGAGCCCTTCGTATAATGCAGCATGTTATCTATAATATTCAAGATTATCGTACAAGATTACGTCGTGATTTATTGGTTGGGGGAAAAAGTAACCCGAAAAATTAGCCTCCATCATACAACTGAAAAGTTTCTTCATTACTGGTTGCGAATTCATTAGAAATCTCCGCCTATGAATATTTCCACCGGGCATCTCAATTTTTCTATCACAAAACCTTTGAATTGAGTCGATGAAATTGCAAACTATACCCAACCAATCCCGCTCGTCCGCGCTCATGGAAATCGACGCACAAAAAATTTGTCAATTCAAAAACGCTATGAGCGTCTGGCCTAATTCTATAATCTAATTTTCATATAGGAATGCTGAATGAAGCGATATATAAGTCGCTGGCTGACACAGCGCGGGTCCAACTACGCCTGGCGGGCCTGACGCAACGACAGCTGCACCTACTTCATTTTGATTCGCCGTGGCCGATAGAGCGCGGATCAGTTGTGACCACTTTTATAGCACGTCTGACGCAGCACTAGCCACAACTCCTTCGGCTCGAGGCGCGCGGCTGACATAACACGGAATGTAACTACTTCTAGAGCGAGTCTGATGCAGCAGCGGCTGAACTCCTTTCGGCTTGAGAGTTGAGACTGCATACGGCTGACATAGCGCGGACTGCAACTACTTCTATAGCGTGTCCGACCCGGTAGCGGCAGCTGCTTCATCTCCTTGGACTCGATTCAGCGGCTGATACAACACTGAATGTTACGCCTGGCGGGTAGCGAAGACAAATGAATATGGATTTTAAATTAAAATTGAATCGAGCTCCGAATTCCCACCTCTTAATCATCTCGCTGCAAACAGTTTTTATTCCTCATTAGGTACAGCAGCGATTTGCAAGCAGGGCTATACAGGGATACTCATAATTTAATCGTTACACAAACACCAAATCTGATTCGCTTCTCGCTGACAGTAAATATGCCGGCAAAATGTTGATCACGGCAGCCGTATGGGTACACACGATTTGCGATCAGAGTAAAAATTGTCATTTCAAATTAGGTTACACATTTTTAAATTCAATCGATTACCAGGTAAACGAATAAACGCTCGTTTGAATCTGAAAAAACCCTTACGCAAGCCGAAGCATAATTAAGCACCGCAATTAAGTTTCTCAAAGCTGGATTAGGCAGCGTCGTCACTCCAAAGTTCCCTGCAGCTTGCTGGGAATTATATCTCTCTCATACCGTATCTGGAGTATTTTTGTAAAGTGCGTCAAGAAATATCTTTACACTTTACAACAGAGAATTTATACCAGCCTGGTAATGGAAAACTTCATACTTTGAATAAGTATATTTCACGAGAAAAAAGAAACGAAAAAGGCGAAGGAGAAGTAGAAGTAGAAGGAGAAGGAGAAGGAGAAGGAGAAGTAACAGTAACATTTTCAGCCAACAGGATTATAATTCAGTAATTCAGGGAAAAATAATGACTCCGGACTACAACACCCATTCGAAACTAATTGGCTTCGCGATTCTTTAGATTGATGTCGGACCATTACAGCTGCTGCTTTAGGATTACGAAATTACTTCTCAATCATTTCAGTCCGTAGAGAATGGCTCATTCTGATTATGAGCGTTAATTAGGCGCAAGCTTAGCCTGAGTTCGGTCCTGGTTTGGGTTTTCAATTATAGTTGCCGAAATTGACTCCAAGTATTCTTTTGTTAGCTTGAAAATCACACGCATATGTATATGCTCCAAGGTGTATTTATACACTGACTTAAAACCCAGTTTCTGTGTGAATTTCATTATCGTATGATAATGATAAATTTTCTTCCCTGGCCCCGAGAAATTCAATTAGCCAGGACCGAGGTGCCGCACGGATGAATCTAAAATTGTTTCATCAATGCGATATTTCATTCGAATCAATCACTCTGAATCCCCCAAGAGGTTATTTGATGCAATTAATCGTGCGAACGTCTTTTATTGAGGGAACCCCAATCGAGAAATGAAGCCCTCGGTGCTTCACTGCCAGGCGTAATTAAACAAATGACAATCGTACGTCATTTCGCATTTTCCATTTCGCGAGAAAATGGAGTGGCGAGAAAAAAAAGCTGTCAGTTTTCCGAATAGCCGAAAAAGAACTTCTCAAAGTTTCCCTTTATAGGTATAGGCTTATAACAATTCAGGTACTCGTGAGATGATAACATACAGTTTTTAAACCTCGACGGCATCCCTCTATATAGTAACCGCCTAATCTTCTCGAATATTGCAGAAATGAAAGTCAACAAGGCCGGGAATTAAGCTCTCTGGGCATGGCGCAATTGAAATTCTGCATCTTCTCAATCAGTTTTTAATCTGTTTTCAACACCGAGATCACGGCCGAACGAGTTTCGCTCAAACGCTCAAACTTTGGTCAACATCATGACCGGCATGGACGATTATCTACTTTGGGGATGCCTACGGCTTTATGCCGACCCAAACACGTTATGACCAAGACGTGATATTACGGAAATAGGTAGGCTCGCAGATTGTTATAACTATATACAGAGTCTGGTGAAAGGAGCAAAGAAGACGAATGCGCCCCATCAAAATCAGATGAAAATTTGCCGAAATGATGTGAAAAACAAATTGCTGCCGGCAATTATTATTTGACAGTTATGCTTCGGTACGTCATATACTATATATATATAATATATATATAGGTATATTTTTAGAGCTCACCCATAGATATTTATAACAACTATCTAAATTGCCGCGGGGCTGCGAATATTTAAAAATCCAAAACTGCAGACCGCAAAGTACCGCCGAGAGCCGAGAGTCGAGAGCCGAGAGCCGAGAGCCGAGAGGTATAAATCGAGGCAGGACACAAAAGAGTTGGTGAAATTCTCCGACTCTGCAAAAACGGGGTTTCAAGGGAAATGCAGCCGACGCGAGATAAAAGTGAAACAGAAAAGCGATTAGGTACTGTTATTGTAGGAAAAATGCGATTGTTAAAATTACAAAACAAGTAGATATCGGTTTGCGTTTTTATCACCCAGACAGAACGGTGGTGAAACATAATCACCTCAGTCGTCCCGCGGCTATTTCAACTTTGAATTTAACCATCGACCAGTTTGGCCCACGGTGTGATCCCAACCGTAAATAGCTATACCTATATAACGTTGGGCGACCTCACGCGCGAGTTTAGGTATATATATTGTAACTTGAGGAGTTACCTATGAGATAAAGTAGTGAGTTCACGAGCGAAATAAATAACTCGAAAGACACAAATAAATTGGTACAAGCAAAATGTTTATATTTGAAATACAAGTGTTCAATTTAAGGTCTAGAACGAGACTGTTTATAAAACAGAAGTTGACGCAGCAACCTATTTTTATGTTTTTAGAGATACTTCATCTATTTCATTACTACTAGATGTTATGCGAATTATTTAAGTGATCGAATAGCTAAAGGGTGTTTCACCCAGTGTAACAATATATAGGTATATATATAGTTATTACAATATATATATATATATATATATATATATATATATATATTAGACTGTGTCAAAAAAAACCGACATCTTCTTTTTGTTCGGGCCCTTTCGAAAATAGTTAGTGCTTAATATAAAGAAAATTGTCCCCAAAGCTTAGCTATGTAGCTCGAACACAGAATTAGCGCATTTGAAAATAAGATTTCCCATGTATTTCAAATGGCAAAATTTGTTTATCTTAGTTTCATTTTTATAATTCTCTTTATTCAACTGATAAGAATAAAGTGAATATACGGTTTTGAAGGGAAAAAAATTTCTGAGAAAATGAATGAAAAAAAAATTTTTAATTAATTTGTCGAAAAGTAAGTAGTAATCAAATATACATATGACTTTTAAACCACTGTAACTCGTTAACGGTTCAATCGAGCAACTTGGGCCAAAGGACTATTTTTGTAGATCATAAAATTCTCTACAAAACCGTATATCCACTTTATTCTTATCAGTTGAATAAAGAGAGTTATAAAAATAAAACTAGGATAAACAAATTTTGGCATTTGAAATACATGGGAAATCTTATTTTCAAATGCGCTAATTCTGTGTTCAAGCTACATAGCTGAGCTTTGGGGACAAATTTCTTTATATTAAGCACTAACTATTTTCGAAAGGGCCCGAACAAAAAGAAGACGTCGTTTTTTTTTTTTGACACAGTCTAATATATATATACCCTCGGGGAGGTCGAGTACTTGCAAGAGCAAGCCGCCACCCTTTTTTATATCTGGACGGTTTTTTTGACGTTGGACCAAAGAAGACGAAATTCTCTCCAAAAGTCTCGAACTCACGTGACTAGAGTTATTAATCTCGCAAAAAGTATGCATAAACATTGAGCAACTATGTTTGTAATATTGGTAAGAGTATAAATATAAGTTTCCCTCCCCGCCCAGTCGCGTCTCCCTAATTAGTGTATACTGTATAATATTACGCCTGAGAAATTCGGGGAATTCGTAAAGTATCTTAACTGCGAAATCGCGAGAGTCCCGAGAAGAGCAGGCTGAGCAGAGTAGCGGACCCGAGGTTGAGGTACCTACAGGCGCTATTAGCGGTCCTAAAAGTCACCACTCCGAAGACGGGGTTTTATCCTCGCGAATCTGAACAATTTAATTAAGACTACCGAACGCGCGACGGCGCGGGCGTATAATACTACTACTACTACTACTACTACTACTATAATATATAGTACCTAGATACTTTCGCAAATATCTTCAGACACGGTTCCCGCAGCTCCCAACGGCCGCACCGGGTGAATTGAGCCTTGAAAGACAAGTCACTTAACTAGGTGTTAATGTGGAGCCAATTGGGGCAAGGAAGACAGGTATAGGTATGGGCACACGTCGACTCGCTCACCAAACGAATTCGCCTATAGGTATGATAGGTTTAACGTACGTTTATAAGGCAGTAGGTACCTATATATATACATATAGGTACAATACTATATTATATATCTCGCGGTCGCCTTTATGGATCGAAAATATCCCGGCTCCCAATCATTTTATCGAGCTCCAAATATAAATAACATCACACTCCTGGGACGAGGCCAACGCTGATATTTCCTCTATCAAACAGCCCGCAGCACATCGATAGATGCTGGAAGAGATTCTACCTGGTCTTCATATTCCCTCGACACCACGCCGCGGTATCCGTATTGTCAATACCTATTCTTTGAATACTGTTGAGAATTGTTACTCAACATTCCATTACATTTCGTAATTAGGCTATCCTAAATAATTAAGCAAGGCATGACCTGGAATGCGACAAAGCGCATCGCATTGCAGGTTACGCCAATAATCGAGTAAGCATTATGTAAGTTATAAATTAGGCTAAAGACGGAGCCGCGCTTCAGTCTTGAGCGGATACCTTGAAGAAAGCGGAGGCTATCTCCGAATACTCATTGACTCGAACCGGAGCAAGTGCTCCAAATTCAATTCTTTTGTACTTGTTTAAATATTAAGTATTAAATAAAAACTACTTTGTCACTATCAAGCACTTAGAGTGATTGTCAAAGATCACCTCTGGGAACAACCCTTTTAATTCCCCATTCCTTGTGTAACGGGAGTTAAATAAACAAATTACAACATTGGTGGCAGCGGTCTAGCGGATAAACCAGAGCTTGCAAGATAGTTGACGCTAAAAGAAAAGTAGAAAAGTGAAAAAAAAAAATAAATAAGTAAAAAAAAAAAGAAGAAAGTTAAAGGTGCAACACGCAGTCGTTGTGACCTAGTGAAAGATACATCGCAAAGAAAGAGCTACAGCACGCAGCATTGGTGGCCAAGGCAAAGGAACCAGCACGGGGTACCTACAGCAGCAGCAGCACACAGTGATTCAGCAGCACCAAAGGAATCAGAGGGTCAGCAACAGCCCAGCGGAAGCGGAAGAAGCAAGATGAAGATATTCATTTTTGTGTAAGTCAATTTGAAATCTTTCGCAGTTTTAGTATATAAGCCGCAAACATTGTTATTGAGAGCTAACTGCCAGTTAGAAGCGTGCGAGCATTAGAAAATTATCGTGTTTAGAGAGTGCAAGGAATTTTAGATATTTTTCCGTCAAAGTAACGAATCAGTTCAGGCTCATCGGGCTTGAATTAGAATTTTTGATTAGAGTAGATGTCTGCTACATGGAATAAAATTGAGGAACTTGTCGCGCAAGGTCAAACCGGGTGGATACAGGAGATTCGGAAAGAGGTCCTCCTACAAGTTTGCGAAAGATACGGGCTAGCAGTCGATGACTCAAACACGGTAGAGGAGATTAGGGCAACTTTACGAGCGTTTATTAAAAGCAATAGAAAAGGACAGCCAACTCCTTCCCCAAAGCCTAAACCAGGCACTTCCTTTTTTCCTGACCAAGCCCAAACAGCATCCCAGGAGACAATAACCATTCCGGGATCGGTTCCTGACGAGAAAGAATCAAAGCAACAGACAGCAACCAAGATGACGGACTACTTGACATTGAAGGAAGTACGACAGATGGTCAACGTTTTCGATGGAAGCGAACCACGTAAAGTGGACGATTTATTGCAAACGATCGAGTATGCGAAGGATAAAGTAAATCCAAATCAGAAACCAGACGTGTTAGAACTGGTCCTAAAAACAAAGATACAGGGCGAAGCAGCCATGGAACTTAGATATAAAGATATAGATTCTTTCGAAAAGCTAAAAGCCGAGCTTTTGGCATTGTACGGAGTTAAAAGCTCTACGCCAGCACTGTTGGTAGAATTATTTTCAAGTAGACAAAAAGCAAGTGAAAATACGCATGATTACGGAAAAAGGGTTACGCGTCTTATGATGGATCTTATTAGAGCATGCGGAGCTAGGACAGAAGTAGCAGCGGAAAAAAAAGGAGTAGAAGACCTACTCAGATACCAAACACTAGCCATTTTTGAGAACGGGCTAAATTATAATTTGAGAACGATCGTAAAATCATACCATTTCACGGAACTTTCGGCTTCGATAAAGGGCGCGGAAGAGGAAGAAAAATCGCAAAACGGCGTAAACTCTATAAATCGACGGACTAACCAGCCGAGCGATAGGAATACGTCAACAGTAAAGTGTCTGAAGTGTAATCAGATGGGACATTTTGCACGGGACTGTACCCAGACAAAATACAAGCAATCGTTACCTACAGCAGGACAGAGTAGATCGGTGCATCGGGTAGAACTGGTATGCAATTTTTGCAAACGCAGAGGGCATCTATACAAAGACTGTAGGGATAGAATACGTCGCGATGAACGACGATCAGGAAATAACGGTAGCGGATCAGGCGAAAACCAGAAAACTAGTACGGGCTACTCCCAAAATTCTTATAGTAGAAACGCAGGACACGAAGGATCACAACAATCAACGAGGAATGCAGGATCATACAAATCAATGAACGTCGCCAACGCAAATAGAGCAAGTCGGAACAGAATAGAGTTAAAGGCGAACGGAACCACTAAAGAAAATATGACTCTTTTAGTAGACTCTGGTGCTGACGCCAGCATTATTAAAATAGGAATGTTGAAAGATGATTTGCCAGTCTTAGAAGAAACGACAAGTCTATCAGGAATAGGACAAGGCGTTGTTGAAGCACTTTGTAAAGTCATATTAACAATCCCATTGAAAGATAGAACCATTGAACATCCCTTTTTTGTGGTAAGAGACGATTTCAGTCTAGATGCTGACGGCATCATTGGAATAGATTTCATAGAGGATCATGAAGCCGCGATAGGTAAAAGCGCTCATGCATTCTTCATACACGGGCAGCGTTTCGAACTCTTACGACCGTTGAAAACGGAGAAAATTAGGTTAGCGCCGCGAACAATAAGGAAGGTCAGTGTTAAGACAAACAGCAAGTTCATCGGCATTGTAGAGAAAAAGGAACTCGCCGACGGAGTATACCTAGGAAATTGCTTAACTAAACCGGCGAACCAAGAATGCATAGTAGACATTTTAAACCTAAACAATCACGAGGTGATATTGGAGACGCCGACCGTGGAATTGGAGGAGTTATGCGAAGAAAATAACGAAACGAAGGAAGAAGAGACGGCCTGCATAAGACTACTTACTGGTAAGACGGGCAGACAACGAATCAAGCTAGTACATGATACTATTCGCACAGATCATCTCAACGAGGAGGAGAGAAATACTCTACTTGAGATATGCGAAAAGTATAGCGAAATTTTCTATTTACCGGGGGATAAGCTAGGCGTTACCAACGCGACCAGTCATACAATAACACTAACGGATGGGGGAAAACCGATTAATGTTCGTCCATACCGTCTACCTGAATCGCAGAAACAAGAGATAAACAAGCAAATAGAAGCCATGTTAGAGAGTAACATAATACGACCGAGTCGCAGCCAATGGAACGCACCGCTCCTGGTAGTACCGAAAAAACCTGACGCATCAGGGAAACAGAAATTTAGAGTAGTCGTCGACTATAGAAAATTAAACGAGATAACGGTAGGAGATTCGTATCCCTTGCCAAATATTACAGAAATATTGGATCAGTTAGGAAAAGCGAAGTACTTTACTACATTAGACCTCGCCTCGGGATTTCATCAAATTCCGATGGCCGAAGAAGACAAGGAAAAAACTGCTTTCTCAACAGCACATGGGCATTATGAGTATAATTCAATGCCATTCGGAATGAAGAATGCGCCAGCGACATTCCAACGTTTGATGAATACCGTTTTAGCAGGTTTACAAGCATCTAAATGCTACGTTTATTTAGACGACATTGTAATTCATGGAGCAACACTCAAAGAGCACAACGATAGGCTCATCGAGGTACTAAAGCGACTGCAGGAGAGCAATCTCATCCTTCAGCCGGACAAATGTCAGTTTCTTCGGAAAGAGACTAGCTATTTAGGGCATGTGATAACCTCGGAGGGAATCCTACCAGACCCCTCGAAAATTGCGGACGTCAAAAAATTTAAGAGTCCGACAAACGTTAAGCAAGTACAGTCATTTTTAGGGCTAGCAGGTTATTACAGAAGATTCATAGAGGGATTTTCAAGCATAGCACGACCGTTAACGCAACTAACACAGAAGGGACGCAAGTTCGAGTGGACAACGGTAGAAGAGAGCGCATTTGAAACACTAAAATCAAAGCTAATTACGGCACCCATCCTAAAATATCCGGATTTCACAAAACCTTTCTTGATAACAACAGATGCATCCGACAAGGCAATTGGAGCAATACTCTCTCAGGGACCAATAGGGCAAGATTTACCTATAGCATACGCAAGCCGAACGCTTAACAAAGCTGAAAGAAATTACTCGACAACCGAGAGGGAAATGTTAGCAATCGTCTTCGGGACTAGACAGTTCAGACCATACGTATATGGGACGCATTTCACTGTAATCACGGATCACCTCCCTCTTAAATGGATTTTCAAAATCGAGGATCCTGGATCAAGGTTACTGAGAATGAGATTAAAACTTGCCGAACACGAGTATGATGTAGTCTACAAACCTGGAAAACTGAATACGAACGCAGACGCACTCAGCAGAATATATAAGATTTACAGCAATAGCCAGGAATTCGAAGAGGATAAACCTTTAGAAGGTACAAAGATTCCCGTAATGTCAGAAGTAGAAGAAGAAGAAGTAGAAGAAGAAGAAGAAGAAGAAGAAGAAGAAGAGGAAAAGAAAGAAGAAGAAGAAGAAGAAGAGGATGAATCGGAACCGGAATACACGGAAGACAAGAGGAAAAAGATCTTGTACGAATATCACGACGCACCCATGGGGGGGCACCAAGGCGTATCGCGTACACTGGAACGAATAAAGATGGAACACAGGTGGCCGAAAATGCGCAAGGAAATAGAAGACTACATAGGCAGATGCGAAAAATGTCAGAAAAATAAAACACAGAGAAAGCCGAAAGCACCCATGATAATCACCGACACTCCCTCGAAAGCCTTCGAAAAATGTGCACTGGACATCGTGGGACCATTGACTGAAACTAATTCAGGTAATAAGTATGTACTCACGTTCCAAGATGCTTTAACCAAATTTAGCAAAGCTATGCCAGTGGCTGACCAAGAAGCTTCCACAGTGGCTAGAGAATTCGTAAAAAATATTATATGCGAATATGGAACTCCCAAAGTAATCCTTACTGATCAGGGAACTAATTTTTTGAGCAATGTATTTAAGAATATGTGTAAACTCTTGAAAATCGAGAAAATTCAGACAACAGCGTATCATCCAGAATCTAACGGAGCGCTGGAACGATCACACAGAACACTAGCAGAATATCTAAAGAATTATATCGAAGAGGACCAAAGCAACTGGGATGAGTGGTTGCCGTACGCTATGTTCACGTACAACACAACCCCCCACACTGCGACAGGGTTCACGCCGCACGAACTTGTTTTCGGGCATCCAGCGGAAATACCATCATCGGTAAAGCAAGCGCCGAGACTTACCTACGCGTATGACGACTACGTCCAGGAACTACGCGAAAGGCTTAGGGCAGCTCATCTCCAAGCAAAAGGAAATTTGGAAGCGGCCAAGGGAAAAGCGAAATCATACTACGACAAGAAAACGGTGGAGACCAAATTTCAGCCGGGAGATAAGGTTCTTCTGCTTGATGAGACGGTTCGGCGAGGAAGATCGGCGAAATTAACGCCGAAGTATGTAGGTCCATACGAGATCACGAAAAAGGATTCGGATGTCAACTACACCATCCGAAAGGGTCGGAAGGAGACCAAGGTTCACGCCAACAGATTGAAGTTGTTCGTAGAACATTGACTAGAAGGAGCAAAGCATATACTCGACCCCTATCCTACCCCTCACATTATTCCTTACAAATTTTACGTTATAACAAAGGGAGGGGATACTTTAGTATTAATGTCCAAATTAACTTGCAGATCATTGCTGGCGATGGCGCTGGCAAAAGGAGAAATCAGTTCATCTTACAAGATCGAGAGATTCAGGGATAATCCAGGCGTATTCTTCGAGAAAATAGGGACACTGCAAGTGTACAAGGATAGGTGGAGCTTAGTGATAGACATGGACCTCCGCACAGTGTTTGAAAGAGAAGAAAACGTGAAGGCGCATCTAAACAACATACGCAGAACATGCGAGGGTCCAGATAACGCGGGCTCGCTTTTATGTGAGACTTTGAGCGAATCGGTAGAAAACTTATTAGATAAAGTTGATAGGGGCTTGCAACTAGTTCGCGACGTCACATGCGTCGGGCCGGCACGAAAGCGCCGAGGTTTAATAGACGGTCTAGGCTCGATAGCTAAATCCTTGTTCGGGACTATGGATGCAGCAGACGCGGCTAGAATAGATCAAGAGATCGATGATCTTCGGGAAGATCAAGCCAACTTAAAAAAGACAATGAGCAAGCAAATCCAAATCGTATCCTCGACGCTAGGAGTGTTTAACAACACCATGAGGGTAGTGGAGGAGAATGAGAAAACCTTACTCGAGATAACCAAACAACTCAACATCAGTCTCTCGAACGGTATAGAACGAACAGCAGCGAGACAAAACCTTGACGAGCACATAGAGGCAATAGGCCTAATAGTAGATGCGCTGCTGAGCGATGTGAAGGACCTAGTACAATTCTTAACGGAAATAAAAAGGGGTATTATCAACCCTACGGTGCTTACACCAGCTAAAATACTAGAGTACCTTTCGTCGGCACTACCGCACCTGCCGGCAGGGCATAGCTTTCCCATACCGTTGACGCGACCAGGAGTGTCATTGCTGATGACAGTCGCAGATATTAAATCTTATGGAAGAGAGGACACAGTAGTTACAGTAATAGAAATACCTCTGATAGGTAGCGAGGAGTACAGCATCAATAAGGTATATCCTCTGCCTGTCAGGGCACAAAATAATACGTATTGCTATCTGGAGACGACGGAGGAATTAGCAGTGGTGGACCACGACTATAGAAATTATCTGCAAATGAGAGAGGCAGATTTAGGAACTTGTAAGCGATTAGGCGAGCATTATTTGTGTGACCCAAGGCGCCCCACAAATTCGATAGGAATAGGTTCACCCTGTGAAATTGCAATCCTCTCGAAGTTGGACGTTGAACTTTCACAATGTCCTAAAAGAATAGTTAGGGTAAATAAGGCAATAGTTTTAGTTTTGCAGAGACCAGGAACCTGGGTATACGTAGCGCCAGAGGCCGAGGCAATCACAGTAGCTTGCGAAGGGTTGCCTTCGGCGCGCGAAACATTAGTAGGCACTGGCAAGTTAACTCTCAACGGGAAATGCGCTGTAACTGCGAAGGATTTTCGTATGGAGACATTACGGCAATATCAGAGTAACCAGGAATTCAGTTATTTGCCGCCGTACAATCTGAGTCTCCACGAAACAGACTGGGAGGCAGTCCCGAAGTCTAACGATAAAGGTGTCAGTGTAGTACTCAAGAGCGTCCTGCGAGACGCAAACGAGCTAAACTCATTGGGAACTAGCCTTGAGAACCTACATAAGGAATTAGACGATAAGAACAATAGTCACAGGCGGCACCTGCCGTACGTGGCACCTTTGTATCCAATATGTGGAATAGTATTAATAGGCATGATAGGTTATATAATCTATAAATGTGTATCTACAGGTAAATTTAGATGTAAAGAAACGTCACGACAAACAGTGGCACCGGAGCCTCCGCAACCGCGGAAACGGGTTCCGATGGCCAAGGAAACTGTTATCAATTTTAAACGTAACTCGTCTATCACGGGTACGACGTAATCAGCATTAAGTTATGAATGGGTTTTTACTAGTAAGAAACATGTAATGAATTGGGATAAGAGTATATGTAATATGTATTATATATAAGTAACCACAAATAAATTATTGTATCTAATATCAAAATAATAAAGCCGGGTTTGGGTTAAAGTAAGACTAGCAAATAAGGTTAAGACTAAGGAAATTTGTTAATTAGAACAAAATAGTCCGGAGGCCTATTCTCCTAAGGGGGGAGGGATGTTGAGAATTGTTACTCAACATTCCATTACATTTCGTAATTAGGCTATCCTAAATAATTAAGCAAGGCATGACCTGGAATGCGACAAAGCGCATCGCATTGCAGGTTACGCCAATAATCGAGTAAGCATTATGTAAGTTATAAATTAGGCTAAAGACGGAGCCGCGCTTCAGTCTTGAGCGGATACCTTGAAGAAAGCGGAGGCTATCTCCGAATACTCATTGACTCGAACCGGAGCAAGTGCTCCAAATTCAATTCTTTTGTACTTGTTTAAATATTAAGTATTAAATAAAAACTACTTTGTCACTATCAAGCACTTAGAGTGATTGTCAAAGATCACCTCTGGGAACAACCCTTTTAATTCCCCATTCCTTGTGTAACGGGAGTTAAATAAACAAATTACAACAATACCATGCTCTGGCGAATCCAATTCACCGCCATTCATCCGAAGGCAAAGGAAGAAATAAGCGACGAGAAAATTATGGTGGCAATCTAACGAACACTTTGACTAATTGGAAACGTAATTTAACTCTGTGTCATTTAAATCGTATTACTTTAGGACACATTTACAAGTAAATTGGATATTTTCAGTTATCGGTCGAGCTGGCTGGACCAAGGCGAGAACATTTCATTTTACCCAAGATATTATATATGTTCAACTATAATAGGTACACATATATCAACTATAATATACATACATATATACAATACCTATAGGTATATGTGCGTCTCGTCCTTTCGCATGCGACGGCGCGGTATAACGGTATATATATTTAACGATGTTGTTTCATCTTCATTAGACTTCGTCTCTAAACGGCCCGTTTTATGTTTTACTATGTTTCATCTGCCGCAAGTTTACCCTAACCATGTCACCGTCTCGTTTCATCCGGCAGCTTGGGCCACAATTTAGCTCCGATTACAAGAGAATGTCAAATCATGGGCCGTATGACCCAACCACCCCTGCAGCTGCAGACTTTGCAAATGATGTTCTCATCATCTGTTAGAGACAGTGATTGTTTGGCAAAGGCTCAACGTTGTTTTGTCCAATTTGAAAATGTCAGAGTACATTTTCGACAATCAATAATTGCGAAAAGATCTATAGGCATTTCGTAGAGCCTAGTTATGTCGATTTCACTGTTTTTGAAAAACCTTCAATACACCTCGACAGCGATCTATAGGAATGAACAATTTTTTCCCCCTGCTTCGAGCGCCGATAACTCTCATTTCGATTCCAATAACAAATAGGGTGAGTAGAAAAAAGTGATTGAAAAAGTAAGATTGAATCTCGCTCAACTCCGCACCGTGGACTGACCGTGCAGCGAAAGAAGAATAAAAAATAAAAAAATTGCTCTCGATTAGACTGGAAAAAATTCAACGGGCGTAAAGCATTGTTAAAAAAGATGGCAATCCCTGTTATAAGGAAAGTGAAGCGTTAAAAGGATAAAAACCAACATGAGAAATAGTTCGGACGAAATAGATGCACGTATAGGTATACCTATATATATATATATATATATTATCTGACCTCGCGACCAGGTCAGAGTATTACAATGGCTACTGTATAGGGACCAGGGTCTAGGGGTATACGGTATACTTGGTGGTTAGATATAGCGAAAAGTTCGAGCAGCTAGCGAGCCGCAGCAGTTATAGAATGTAGCTGAGGGTAGGGAAGCACCTATAAGCTTGCCTATGATAAAGCGATAGGAACTGAATTGAGAAATTTCAGCATTGTTAGAGCCGCAACTTCGGTGTAATTAGAAAACTTGAGACACGAAGTTATCGCCAGCTCGTCGTACAGATATTGTATAATATAAACCTATACCTATATATACCGAGATAAGTGGCAAGGTATCAATATCTCAAAGACAGTGCGGGCAGCCTTTCCTATACCCCGGATTAATTAACATTTTAATTACCATCACAAAGGGTCGTTAGTCCTTGAATAATTCTGCGAGTATATGCGAGTATATATATATAATATATAGTATACCTATATACGCTGTATTTGAATACTTTGGCACAGGTATAATATTTGGAACAACAGCAGTGTTAATTTGAAGTACCTATATCATATATACGATAAGCTCCAGATACGGTAATCCCGTCGCGAACAAAATTTTCATAAATATTTATCAAAATGAAATCTTCGAATCCACCAGACTTAGGGGTATAGGCGGGGATGTATCTATACTATACATAATTTGCATATTATATTCTGTCCCGACACCGGTAGCTCCGGCACAGGTATAAATATAGCTATATATAGCTAAAGCTATACAGATAATAGATATGTTACCTGCGTGCGTGTGGTTTGTATATATAGCTGATAGGAAGTGACTGCAGATTGTGAACTGAAATATAGGTACACACGATTAATCTGTTGCTGTGAATTGCTGCAGGTTTACGACAGAGTGCAGGGACTGAGATAGTATACATATATATATATATATATATATATATATATATATATATACACATAATATACATATATACCTATATAATGCCGATATGGAAATGAAATACATAATATGAGTCTGGGTCTTCTATATATACCGTGAGCTTGCGCGTCATATTATAATTGCGGCGATTTGAGAGCTCGCGCAAAGATAAAGAGCAAAGCAAGAAAGATAGCAAAAAAGATGGGAAGGAACAAGGAAAAGGCTACCCAAACGAAGCGAAGGATTAAAACACGCGATGTGTGCATTAAGTTTTGTTGACCCCTGGAAATCTTCTAGCTGCGAATTAGAATTCGTAATTGCACTCAGTCGCGATTATCTCAGTTACAAAGCAATATTCCATGAGTTATACTCGTCTGCGGGTTGGTATAATTTGAATTGGACCAAGAGGACGGACCAGATCAATTCCCGGTTTTTTACGAGCTGCAGTACTTAACGTCGGTGCAGGCATCCTATGTCTTTTGTTGGCTAAAGGCCAACGCTTCTAGGCGACCTGCATGTGAGTGTGATCTCATCTGTAAAGTGTACCCTGCTCGCTCAAAAGCCACCAAGGATTCTTTAAAAACGTTCTAATCCTCGGAAAATGTATATTTGATGACGCAAAAACTACTGCAGCAGGCGATGCCGCCGCCTTCAGCGTCTATGAATACATACGTATACCTTATAGGTATGTATTCGTGTAAGTGTACGTGATCTAGCTTATAGCTGCAGTATATGTGTAGCAAGGGCGTCGCTTTCAAGAGCTACTCCCGTATAACACTTTATCCCGCTGAAATTTCATGCCTCGGAAATTACATCAAGCAGTTTTAATATAAAGTTGGATAAGATTTTTTTTCCTTTTCGTTTCGCTTTTCGTTTTCCTTTTCCTCTTTTCGGTCTGAAAAAATGAATGCGAAAGAGCAAATCACAGGGGAGGTTTTTTTTTCGCAACGAAAAATATGTGTAAGAAATACCGAGAAATACCGTGGAGCGAAGTACCACTTAGAAAAATGGCTGACATATACATCATATACATTATAGATAATATACATGTAGTACATACATATAATGTATACTTATTCATAAAATTGTATAAAGTTCATATACAATAGGAATTTATTGGGACGGACAAAGCCTTATCTTATAAGAAAACCCTTAATAGCCGTGTCGTATGTTGATCGTGTTGGTATATATTATATATACCGTGCGTTTTCGTGAAAGCGCACCATGCCAAGAACCGAAGATACCTGAACGCACGCCTTATTGTACGCAACTGAGGGTACATGTGATATATGTGGTATATATAATATACTGTATGAGTATTTTTGACGCTCGAGCCTTGACGGCAAGCTGTCAAATTGAGAAATAACCATGCCATTGCCGTTGACGAAATATTGTTGCATGTACTTGAGGTTGTTCGCTTGTTAATTATAGTCACAGTCAAAAGTTTATTGCAGTTTACGATAGTTCTAGAATGGCTACAGTAATAAATAAGTCACAATATCAAATATACACACTGTCAATTACATGCTATGATGTGCAAACCGTATTGAAATGTTTTTATGGTGAAACAAATTCTTTCCAATATTTTTCAAGAATTTTTTAAAACGGCCAAGTTGTCAAACTTTTGTCAAGGTACAGTTCACATTCCTTGTATGCATATAGGCAAACGCACATTGAGTCGAAGTTATAATAGATCGTGGCAACATTGCGTGTATATAACGGAAGAGTCCGCTCGAGCCGTCCGTTTGAGCTACGTGAGCGCTGTTGCCACGTCTATCACATCAGCATTTGATTTACACGCAATTATCTAAAAGAGACTTGAGTTTATAACTAACATAATATCTTTCTTATTACACGCTAAATACGTTTGTTTCTAGTCTCAAAATGTTCGTTAAATTTCAATTCATAACATACTAGTTTTTCATTGAAATATGTCGACTAGTTGAATCATAAAAAACGTGAGAGTGATAAAAGTTGGCATTTTCCTTATGTACGTATGCAAATAATGTAAACTTCAATCATTTTTTTTTTTTTTTATCACTAATATGCGGTAAAAGTCAATCAACTTCCTCTCATGTTGTAGAACTTGTTTCAAGCTATCCGCCAGTAAAATTTCACACAAATCTGTCAAAAGCCGCTTTTACAAGCTAACAACCTTAAAAAGAAATTCCCCCAAAGTTTTGGCCCTTAATTCCAATTCTAACACCAATCTGTACAATTTGTGAAGCTTCCCATTTGAAAAGCATGTGTATCTGGGTACCTAAATCTAACGTTTTTCTGCTCAATTATTATCTAATGCTCAGCTGCATTTTATAATATCATTAATATCGTCTTACAATGACGATTAACATGTAGGGAATTGATTATTCTCAAAAGTGTGGATTGTGATCTCAGTGTAACTCTAGTTGTTTCACCCGTATTTATAAATATTTATAATATTAATGATCAATATTCAAGTCCCTCTATCTTCTAAACTATGAGTTATAGACGATGAAACAATAGGACTTATGAGGTTGAAGTTCGTAACGTTAACGTAACAGAATATTCGTTAAAGAAATGCGATATTTCGTGATTCAAATGTTGTTAGAATTATAAAATATGCGAGATAAACATGTTTCACACAATTTGAGGAATTATGCACCGTTCTTGATCCATTTGAAACGTTCGAACCTTGAATTTAAGAATTTTTGGCGAATATTTTGTTGCATTAACGTTACGAACTTCAACCTCATTAGGAATTTTATTGTAGAGAATTAAATTTTCTGTTAATTTGTGTTGTACATATTCATTCTAGTTTCAGCTCTTTTCCAGATAATAAGGAAAATATGCGAGTAATGTTAAAAAAAAAAAAAAAAATAAGTTCTGAGGTTGATACAGGTGAAACAACTCAAGTTACACTGAGATTGCAATGGGCTGCATAATAATCAATTCCCTACATGTTAATCTTCATTGTAAGACGATATCATGAAATGCAGCTGAGCATTTAATTAGATATATAATTGAGATGAAAATCGTTAGATTTACATGCTTCTTAAATAGGAAAACTTGAAAACTGTATATAGATTGGTGTCAGAATTGGAATCAAAGGCTCAAGCTTTGAGGGAATTTCTTTTCAAGTATATATATATACACGCGACAGACGGGCAATGAAATTCTTTGTTTCAAGTAAGTACCTAATTGTTAAATCTACCGTGAGAAAATAAAGATATGTATAACTTATTAATGTCACGTTGTATCGTAAGCTGATGCCTTGCTCGTTGTGCAGGGGGATCGCTTGTAGCATGAAATTCAAAGGTAATGTAATGCCTTCGCCTCTTCCCTCATAGGCACACAGGATAAAGTGCTGCGATATAAGTAGTAGGTACGTATTCTACATTCTTCAAGATGGCTAAAATACAACCCGGTTAACGGGCTATCTGCCGCCGACTGTATGACATTTGAAATTGAAATTGAAATGGAAATGGAAATGGAAATGGAAATCACTGCGAGTGTATAGGATAAAATAGCCTTGTCTCAGGACTATGAAGCTTTAGCTATGCAAAACGAAGAGAAGTGTGAAGAAGAAAGCATAAAGAAAAGAATCATGTTATAAGTTTATAAGTGACTATATGAGCTGCTGTATACGAACAGGCCTCGGCGCGACAAATGAGAAACTTTAGCCCTTTGCTTTTCTCAGAAGACTTGCACCCCGCAGCTTAGTTGTTATATCGACTTGACGTTACGCATTTGCACCCTTGCAAGTGCTCGAAACAAACGCCGTACGCCTCTCCAGAGCAATTAAAACTACACGCCCTTAGGGCTTTAATATACTTCTCCATTCCCACAGGCTTGCATTCAATGCTTTGGTTGTTTGAGGGACGTAAACGTGCTGGACAGACACAGGCGCACTATACTCCAATGCACCGCGCACTGTGCACATGCAGGGTAAACCCTGTCAGCTTTTCATTTCGCGAATCGAGTGTTTCATTAGACGGGATTTTTTACTCGTGACTCTGGCTCTGGACTCGGACTGGCTTCATTCGTTTACACGTATACCGGAAATAATTATTGTCCTCAACTTGTTCTCGAGAAGCGTGTTCTTTCACAAAGCGGCAGACTTGAGAAACGCGCGTTCCAACTCCGCGTAGATTCGGTATGAGTTTTGATTCCGGCCAGGGGGAAGCATGACGGACGAGGCAGTTTCCGCCTCATTGGCGTAATCGCGAGATTAAAGTTGTAATTTGGTTTATCGCACGATTATACTATATACCCGCGTGTGTATTCAAGCTCGGTGGGATTCCGAAAACCTATATAGAAGATGGGTTAGAAAATTTGGCGCATGTTTCCGGAGGACTTAATTCACTGAGAATTTTGTAAATTCGCAAGTATACTTACCGCATAGCAGACGCGCTCTCGCAGCTTTAATGCGAAAAGTTTGGATTCTTGGGGACGCATGTGCGTTAGCAAAAGTTGCTTTTGTTCCGGGGCGCCCGGTTTCTTGACGCCGGTATTATAATTTTTCTAACAGAAGAGCGAAGAGAGAAAACGGGGAAAGAAAAAAAGGAGAAAAGGAGAAAAGGAAAAAAGGAAAAAAGGAAGAACGAAAAAGAAACACCGGCGTCGCGCTTAAAAGCTAACTTTCGTGATTTGCATTTTACTCACCACTCAGATGTTCTGACCAGCTATTCTTCGTGCACCACCATTGTAAATGAGGTTGAACAATCTGAAATAAAGAATTATTCAAATTTAGGTGTTTTCCGTAATGTCGTCTAGATTTTTCATACCTGCTCTGCATCGCCGGTGCAGCATAAGCTGAGTGCGTGCAGTAGGTATATGTTTATGTACGACAACTCCGTTTGCTAGTCTTCTAAATTCCTCACTCATCGTATAAATTAATGAATCATAATCTCACGCACGCTATTTGCTCACGTTGTCATGAAATCGCGGTGCCATTCTCTGAATGCTTGAAATTCAATTTAGAGAGCGTCCATAAAGAAAGGCAGAGAATTCTCCCGAACGAATGAATGTCTAAATTTTATTGTGGGCGGCACCAGTGATTGTCACCGAGATATGTGGTCGCTGCTGTGGTACTATTGTATTGCAGTAATTATCGCGATTCGCGAGGGAGCACTGGAACTCCTGCGAAGTATGAATGTAGGATAATTATAACGTAGCAAAGGTAAGTATATTGGCGAAAAATAAAAATGTGGAATCCCTAATTTGATTGATTTCATAAGGTCGGTGGAGAAATCAAAACACAAGCGTTCATTTGATCGGGAACCATTATGTACACTAGAAAAGCACTCGATGTCGATTAACTTTCCTTTAATTAATAACACTATATTAGCTGCTCATCATTCGACACAGATTTTGCCATTGGCGAGAAGTAATTGCGCAATTTGAAACACCCCCTAGGGTGGTTGGGAATTGGGAATTGCTTTGAAAGAGGAAAATTTCACTGGATAAATGCCTGTCGATAGTACCACCTTTTAGAATCTAAAACCCCACCCGAGCTCGAACTTATGATCCGATCAATTGGATCAGCTGTTATTATATTATCCGACAGTTAAGCTTCCGCACCTTCCTCGCTTTATTAGTCGTTAGATTTTTATACGTAAAAAATCATTTCAGTGTTTTGGTCGGGTGAAATTATAGACGAGGCGATTTTATTGAAAAAAAGTTTGATGTTTCGTAGAGTAGCTATAGGTAGGTAGGAAAATGGGTAGCGGTATGGGTAAGTCATCTGCGAGCGACTCGAACCTATATAATATACCTATGTTTGTATTCGTTAACCACGAGCATATTTCGCGCGGTAAAATTTCCACCTGAAGTAGGTTCAACTTTGAGGGCATGTTTAATTAAAATGAATAACATCAACCTGTGTGAATATCGGGGGCTTTTGTTCGGCTCGAGGTAAATTCTTATAACATGCTACCACGCTGGATCTGTCCGAGTGAAACCGAAGTTCGAACAGCGAACTTCAAAGTGAGGCGATGTCGATGTCGATATTATTTATTGACTGTGAATTTTCAGCACCTATACCTATATAGACAGTCGAGAACTCTGAAGGTAAGAATCGTTCTTGAATAAAGACCGGCGTAATCATTCATCTGTGATAATAAATCGACAAAGCGAGACTGCTCGGAAGAGGCACTAGGCTGTAACGTGGGTACCTATTTCGATTTGAAAATCATTCAGACGAGGCGAGTAATTGAGAGAAGGTTCAACGATTGCTTCATTAGCAGATTGCTCAGCCGGAAATTCGTGTTTGTTTGTTCGGCCTTGATGGGAGCGTCCGCTAAGGAGTGCCCGAGTCTTGCCATAGCCCATATTCACTGTAACAGTACCAACCAGCCCAGATCGATTTTTCCCTAGTAGCCATCAAAGTGTATATTTAGATCACCGCCGCAAGCCGACCCCTGACTATATGCCTCCGAAATGCCTAAGATCCGGCCAACGTCGGACAAAATTCACGGCATATAGGTAAACTAATGATTTTCATTCCTGAAAATCTGATAAACTTGATTTCAATTGTTCTCGAATTGTTCTATCCGTAATTATAGATATTATTTTGTAGAAAAATACTGCCGAGGAGTATGCATGATGACCCAAGGAACTGTCGAGAGAGAAGGGAGAAAGACTAGATTTAATGTGAAACAAGAGAAGCTAACATGAGTTCTTTTCCGAATCGCCAATAAATTTCCGTCGCACGTACATACCTACTACCATATTATACATATATATACATATACGTCGTACAAAGCTCGCCATAGAGACTGTAGTTTTGTTTCATTTTGAATTTAGTTCTGTGTTCAGTTCATTATCTCCAGTGAATGTGGTAGGATGCACTGATTGTATCAATCGCACTTCATTTTTCCAATTTCAAAGTTACACTATAGGCCAATTATGAAATTTGTACAGATTCGTATTGTGTGTGTGAGCCTGGGGCCGACGCCCATTCCGCAAAAACGCAGTAGGTATACGGGAAGTTGTTTCTAAAATATTGCAAAAACTTTTCCAATTTCCTACCCTTAGTTTGTTATGACCCCAGGAACATCATTTATGCGAGGTTCCTTTCAGAGCAAGTCACTATTCTTACTCAAGAAATTTATACGTAGATCTGTATTCACTGCTCTTCGGCGTCGTCTCTTGCTACTTCAATGAGCCCTTATGTTTTCTAGAAAAATTACATTTCCCAGATTTGCGGAAGCCCTGGCTTGCAACTCCGCAAACGGAATACGAATATTTAGTTATACGTATTATTTAATCAAGTTATACCCAAGTCACGAGTTGACTCGCGGTAATAGTCTTGTTGGCTTCTACATTCATTGATCGTTGCAGTGCCTTCGACTACAATCCGCCAGAGTGCAACAAGTCGTCGTCGAACAATTTTTCGGGACTGTGCCCTGTCATTGCGGTATTCTTAATTTATTTCCCAATCGTCAATGGTTAAAGGTGAAGGAAAGATGGAATTCCAATTCCATCCGTTTATATATATAAAAATATATATATATATATATATATATATATATATATATATATACAGGGTGGTCCATTTAAGTTGACACAGCTGAATATCTCGAGAACAACGTATTTTAGAAAAAGATGTTTCGAATAAAAGTTTCATGGTTTGAAGGGGGCAAAACACTGTGCTACCGTACTTTTCATATGGTGGAGGTTTACCAGGTCATTTGGAGGTCAACATTGTTTTTTTCAATGGGAACGTATACTTTTTTTCACAGATTCGCATTTTACACTGAATAATACAAAACTTTTATCCCAAGTTTTTTTTTCTATGACCTCAATTTTTTTCAAATTTTCCAAATTTTTTTTATTTCCAATTTTTTTTTTTCCATTTTTCACAACGTTTTGAGGAATGTATTGAAGTGAATGGGCATAATTTTGAGCATTTGTTGAAATAAATTTAGTTTTGAATTATAATTTACTGTTTTATTGCGAATATTTGAAAAAAAAAAAAAATGTATTTAAAAAAATTGATGTCATAGACAAAAAAACTTGGGACAAAAGTTTTGTATTATTCAATGTAAAATGCGAATCTGTAAAAAAAAGTATACGTTCCCATTGAAAAAAACAAAGTTGACCTCTAAATGACCTTGTAAACCTCCACCATATGAAAAGTACGGTAGCACAGTGTTTTGCCCCCTTCAAACCATGAAACTTTTATTCGAAACATCTTTTTCTAAAATACGTTGTTCTCGAGATATTCAGCTGTGTCAACTTAAATGGACCACCCTGTATATACACACAACACCTCTGCCAAACTCTCGATATTACATGCCTCGTAGACTGATGGAGGACTGAGGAGCGAAACGTTTGGACACTTTTTCCCGCGGGCTATGACATTTCGCCGAAAGGTGTCTGAGCAAATAATGTAAATCACATATTTCAAAGGCTCAAAAAAACAGTGACAGCAAAAATAAACACTAGGTAGGTATATGAGGTGAGTCCTGTAATTGCGTCTGAACGTTGCCAGGCTTGGGGACAAGAATAAAAAGTGTTTTCAATGCCGCCGCCGCTGTATTTGTTCGAGGAAAACACCTCGCTGAAAAATAAGGTATACGGAGAAAATCTAGTAATTTTTCTACGATAAAATTATACCGAGACGTTGCAAACTAGGGGCGAGACTCTCACAATGCTCACAATTATCTGTTATAACTGGATACATGTATGCATAATACAGGTGTTGAAAATGAAGAGATGAACAAATTGTAGAAGTTTACCGTTAGCTCCCTGGTTTCTAGCATCGTTATTCACGCAAGATAGGCGCGAGAACTTCTCTCCGATCCTCGATATAATTTTACCAAGAAACAACGATAAATTGTCTCGTGAAAATGAGCACAATTCCGCACAAAGGTGGGAGAATTTATTCAACGTAGAATCGCCGGACTGAACTGAAGGTAGATTGATTGTTATCAATTTTTTTTATGTTTATTTTTTTCTCTTCCAATTTCCCTCGACGTAATTATCGCAGGAAAAATGTACTACCATCGCCCGCGCCGGACTGTGTGGTGATAAATATGGCAAGTATTGTTGTGTCTATCTGAATGGGATAAAGCGAATTAAAAAATTATACGATAAATATAAATCAGGTACGGAAATGCCCCGGCGTTTATACAATTGAGTCAAAATCGTGGCAATAAATTTGCGAGTGCGATTTCCACGCGTTTGCTTGACAATGGAGACTCGACGTGTGTCTCTCCCGATCCCCAGACCCCAGACCCCCGACCCACAATTCACCCCTCGCCGTTCAGACCGACAACCTAGACGCGCGGTTCTCCTTTGAAAACTCTTCCCCCCATGGCGCCCTCATATATCCATCCACCCGTCCACCCATCCATCGGCGGTGTTTCTCCCTCTGCTGCAGTTTGTTCCAGCTTCTGTCGCGTCGGGCCAGTTAGTCATTACATAATAATCGATATCGCCCTCCGTATGTATTCATTGTTTCCCTTTGTGGCAAGCTGGGTGGGTGGGTATGGGGTATAGGTATATGGGTACTCGCGGCGAATAAATTTTTTTCGAATACATATATATACCTACCTACGATCGCGCCATTATTTATGGACAAAGCTATAGACTGCGGCGAACATTACGCCGAGCAAATGAGCTGATAACGGTGTCCTAGAAATAATAGACCCCTCGTGTTAATACAGGCGTAGCAATTCAAAGTTGTTGTAACTAACTGAATTGGAGTGAAATGAATTGCCTGACTGACTGCCCCCAGAGCGTATTAGGTATAGGAATTGGTAGAGATGGGTAGTATACACCGCCAGAGGCACTAACTTCTCTCCATAATTCGAGGCGATATAATGTATAGGTATACGTATACATACCTATATATCTGTACGTAACCCGTTCAATTTCAAGTTCAGGAACAATCGAACGGATCAACGATCAAGAATCCGTTTCGCGTTCGTTGGAGATAATTGAGAGCATGGTAAGTATTATTGCAATTGCAGTCGAGTTGCAGGTTGTATGAAACTAATCGTAATAAGGCAACCGCTGTTCCCCCACTCTTCGCGCGAGCATTACGCGACAAACATTTTTCGTTGAGTACATTGCTGCAGTATACCGTACCCAAGTACACCTACCTACCATATATACCTACACCCAACTAGGGTATACGAGAATCGGCGTTGGAAACTGGTAGAAATTACGTCACACGTTCTATTAATCGGCTTAACTGCTTCATGAACGACATTTACATATCATGGCGTATCTTCCCACCGCGGTAGCCATGGTAACGCACTTGCGGAAAGGGTCGCCTTCGGACATGCAGGGGTATCGGGTCTGGGCACAACTACCCCGTGCTCTATAAGCCTATGTAATCTACGTGCAGGCGATTCTCTATATACGGTTTACTCTACAAACTCGAGAGATGAGTTGTGCTTTCCCGGTCCCCTGGTATCCTATGGATTCCTGAATTCCCGGTCTCCTGGTCTCCTGGTCTCCTGGTCTCCTGGTCTCCTGGTCTCCTGGTCTCATGGTCTCCACCATCCCGCCTCTTCGCGTTCGTTTCCTCGGACAGCGAGCAATACAGCTGAGCACAAATGGCAGGGAATTTACATTTTTCGGGATATAAATTGCCGCCACCTTTCCTATGCCTATACCTATATTATACGGCGACGTGGTCAAGAATGGACGACCCATTTGCGGACTTCCTTTTAGACCGCGATACATTCGCGGGATATCTACACCCACCTACCTGTGGGCCGGGCTGCGGTGAAGGTGAAGCAAGATTCCTCAGCCCTTGTCAGTCCTTCCTACAGTGCAGGGTATACTAGTCAGGTTTAATGGACTTGATATCGATCCGGTCGGACCGTTTTACGCCAGGCGGTATATATACAAAGTTGTGAAATTCGCTCAAGGCTTCGTGAAATTTCTGCAAAGTGGAGCGATCAAATTCTCAGTCGAAACTTGGGGGTATAGGTACAGAATCGGAGCAACAGGCTCGAATTTTCCCCTCTCGACGGTTGAAGATTTCGCTACTGGTTTTGTTATTATATCCCGTTAGTAGGTATATACTGCAGGGTGAATTGTAATCGCGGCAAAACTTTGTTCGATTCAGACGAGATATATACAGCTCTTATCCTTACAATTCGCAAAGTGTGACGGTTGTAAAATACTTTTAGTACCACCACCAGCTAAACTCTTCTTATTTTTCGCAGAGTTACACCGATCTCTGATATGATTGAACATTAATTTGAAAACTATTGCTTCATTTAAGAATTCTCGAACTCGGGCTTTTATACTACGCGTCAGGCTGATCAAAATTTCCAAGAAAATGTGAGATGACATTTGAAGATCGATGTCGAGTACATTATACGAAGTTTCAAATAACTTAAGGTGCTTTCCCAGGCAATTCCACCAGTCCTGAAAACATCGTGAAAAAATGTGATATTAAACGGAATATCTCTGCCTGGGCACCGAAATCAATGAAACAAAATACGTCGCGCAATTCTATGTGCGACTCCGAACATGTACAGCCCAAAAAATGTTCGTTTTGCGCGAAAATAGAGAAGATATCCATGAAAAACGTTTCTAAAACCGTTTTTCATGGATATCTTCTCTATTTTCGCGCAAAACGAACATTTTTTGGGCTGTACATGTTCGGAGTCGCACATAGAATTGCGCGACGTATTTTATTTCATTGATTTCGGTGCCCAGGCAGAGATATTCCGTTTAATATCACATTTTTTCACGATGTTTTCAGGACTGGTGGAATTGCCTAGGAAAGCACCTTAAAACTAAGGAATATATTATAAAATAATGAAAAATAATGTTTTAAACTAAAACTTTCACGATGTTAAACCGTAGGTAGCGATGCATCCCTAGTTGATTGCGTTTTCGTAATCGGGACAGCGATTGTATGATTAGGAGAAAAAAAAAAAAAAAAACGAAAAAAAAGATATAATAGAAGGGAAAAACTCCGAATGTCAACGACTTGCGGGTAACCATATGGCGAAGAAGGTAGGTAGGTAGGTATAGGTATAAGGTAGGTAGGTAGGCAGGCAGGCAGGCAGGGAGGCAGGCAGGCAGGGCACGTGCTGGAGTCACGCTAGTTTGCGTGACCTGCAATGACCTAGCGTGACTATATATGTGCGTCGTCGTCGATTCGTCGAGAAAATTCTGTATACGTGTAGGTGTTATTGATTGAGGTAATACGCTGCGTTCACGGGGAAAACTTTGGCTTCAACGCCCTCAACGACGACGCCGGTCTGTAAGTCTACATCTTTACAAGTTACAATAGTCCTCAGCGCGGTCCGATACAATGTCAGCCAGTCTAGACTATAACGAACGCGATGTATACAGGTAAGTTGTTATAAAAGTAGTGTGAGCCGCGCGGTGGCCGAACAATTAAACGGAACTCAACTTCCCACCTTGAGCTGCCTCCGAACGAGAATAAGATAGACATTTTACGGTTATCGTTAATTCCTGCGCGCCGCGCACTGAAAGCTTTATCGCCAAGGGCAGCGGAACGAGTTCAACTCTGTTCAACTCTGTTCAACGCGATAGAGCTTACGCGAGAGTTTCATTACCGCCTACGGTCATTTTCTGCGGGGCGAAAAATCCGAACTAAAACCTGACGCCGAAACTGTATTACGATCTTTTGTTTTTTTTTTTTTTTTTTTAATTTTTTTTTTTTTTTTTTTTTTTACGAATACATACATATATATATATATATACCTATACGAGGACTCGAAGAGTGGTGAAAACTCACTTCACTCCGGCCCTTGCGTATACCTCATTGTAGCCCATGTGTATACTATGATATATATATATATAAATTCGTAATTGCGGGCGAGGTGGTGGTGGTGGTAGTCGTGGTCGCGTCGCATCCTTTGTCATGGAAATTAAACAGATTAAGGCAAATTAGGGATCGAGGTTAGCGGAAATTATTGGGCAGCTGAGAATTATCGCGGACAAACCCTGCAGATTTGGCTACACCGCTGTACAGTATATCTACATCCATACTTTTGTCACGTTCTCCGCGCACGTTTTGCCACGTGGAGGAGTAAGCCGGTACCTATACGGTTATTGCCAATTTGCAAGGGATTTTTGCGGATTAGCCGAGCGGTATCGTATACCTTTACATCCGTCTAATTGTTTGGGAACAAGTTCTTCGAACAAGAGATAGACGAGGCACATTCTGCTTTGTCCTGCGTCTGAGCCAACGATCGAACTGTTTCAACCGGTTTGCGGTGGAAAATTTTATTTTATTTAAGAAAAACTGCAAGCCGGTGTAAATACATATATTGGTATGAACTCATTTTATGCAAATATCTGATGCTTGTGTGACTGAGGGCCATAAAGGAGCCCCTATTTTTTCGGAACAGTACGTAGGCCGCGTCATATGTCGGCAACACCCCTGTGACCCCTTAAACTCAGTAACGTGTTTTCATTCTTTTCCGAGGGGGGGGGACAATGCCGTGCTGGCGCACGCCCGTGCGAGTTGAACTATACAACCTATATAAGCACGCACACGTTTCTAAATCTCTGTAAATATATATATACGAGTGCAGCATGCCAGCGAACGACAGCTAAGATCTTGCCAGAAATGTCAACTATGCCCGAGACACCGGGCGGTGACTCCCCTGCGGCATACGAGATTAAATGCCTCGCGCATCTCGGCGAATTGCAGTTACATATTTGACATTTTATTAAGATCGTTTCCGCGATTGAGCGTCTGAACTCCGTGTACCTGAAACCTATACGAGGACGAACCTCGTGCTTTTCGGGAACACCGAAGATCCCTGCGGATTTTGTCTTTTGCCTTTTTCTGTCAACGCGGGAATCGCATCGCTGTGCCGAGTCGTTCCGAACCTGCAGTTGTCAGAGCTGTGGAATATTGCATTACGAAACTAAACTGATCGTTGCAAATTACCGCGTGGATTGGACACTGCGGTTAATTTGTGCCTGAAGTAGTAATCTACGTATATAATTAACATGTTGCGTCCGCTCTGTTGATTAGCTACATTGTGGTTGTGGAATAATCATTGATAAAGTTAGGGCGACAATTATGGGCTATGGACTGACGAGCGATATGATATTTGCATAAACTCTGTAGTTTTTATACCGCGTTAACGGTTAACGTATTGTTATAGTACATTGCTTTCACTGGTTCTGGTATGCTTCTGATCCCCTGGGCAAAAATAAATTATGCAACTCGAAGTTTGTCGAATAGATATATTATATTTGAATGTGCCTCTGCATCGACTTAGCGATGAGTAGCTGGGAATAGTAGGTATACCTATGTGAGAGGAGACCGAAAAGGTAGAAACATTTATTTGGGACAAAAGACCAGCCCATTTTTTATTCTCTTTTCACGGAGCTTCCAGGTTTTGGCTTTTCACCAGAAATTTCTGTGAAGAGCGAATGTAAATTTGGATAAGCGGGAATAGCTCGAAGAGACACTCGACTGTGAAATACACGTGAGGTTTGGGGTGCTGGCGTAAGAGAGAAGGAAGAAGAAGAAAACATTATGGAAATAATTATTGGGAAGGCGTTCGGTCCCCGCGAATTTTTCCTCACTTATGATAATCTTGCAAAATCCAAAGGGGGAGCAAAAAAGACATTTAGAGAAGAATGAAAAGTCCTCAGCTTTTCCTCCTCTGGTGCACTAGGATGATCCCTTAAGGGTTTCAAACTTTCATCCCTTTATCGTCGCACAATCAAAATCATTTCCACGTCTTGAAACGCCTATCCAACCCCCGCACCACCCTTAACGTCCAATAAAGAGCAGATCGTAAAACAATTGGGCGAGAAACCGGGAGTTGATTCCGAATATAACAAAAGACCGTCTAGTGGGGTTCGAGTGTTCGAAACCAGTACGAAGTACGAAGTACGAAGTAGGTATACGGAGTACCTCAATAACGATGAAACAAAGAGCGCTGATCCGTAGGGTTAACGAGTGCACCGGATGTTATTCGCCCTGCATGATTTACGTAACAAAGAGATTTGTGTACGATGCACTATGTGTGTACCAATCGACGAATCGTTAAAAATGTGCAGGATTTCGGTTCCTCTTTTTTTCTTCTGTTCTTTTTTTCTTCTTCGAACCAACCTTTTTCGAACCAAGAGTCAAAGTCCGCGATTAATTTGAAAATAGTCACCGCGGGGAGGCAAACTTCTATCGAAACTATTACCAGAAAAGGATGAACGTGGAGAGGAATCCGAAAAAATGAGGACAAGAGGTCACGCGGTATTCTCTGCAGTTACATGAACTGTTCGGGGGAAAGATATGGTATACCTACAACCACGAGACTTCCTATAACTTTTGACTCGATGCCAGTTGGCCATTAATATCGGGAAATGTCACGATGTGATTTTCCCATGGGTATATAGCATATAGGTATATCTGGCTACTCTATACACCTATAGGTATATGTGTATATGTATGTACCCTTGCAGAGAGGAGACGCCCCCGTAACTTATTTTCATTTTCGGGAAATGGCTCGACGAGAACAATAACGCATCCCTCCCCGCATGGACTCTCATATAATGCGAAATAAATGTCGTATCATAAGAGCTACATTGAATTCCCCGATGGCATGAATCTCTGCGTCGAAGCCACGTGCATATAGGTACCTATATGCCGTGACGTGTCACCTGCTAGAGCCTTGCCATTTTTTTTTTCGCAAGTGCAGCATCCCGCACAAACGGTCATTTGACTAATGAAAATGCCCATAAGAAACAGCTACGGGGGATATTTCGGCGTGGAACCTGCTACCTTGGACACGAAGTATCGCGCGATTCTGGGTCAATGTCACAAAAGCCGCATTGAATATGGCTGCCAGGACATCAACGACCTACTAAAACTAACGCATGCCGAGATGCAGTTCTGTTTTCCCGAAGTGAATTTATGCACATGTATTATATCACTCCGTTTCAGGTATTTCACATCAGTGCTAAATATTGCAATGCCACAGTTCTGCAGCTGATTCTGTCATTAATTTTTTGTTGTAACCAGTTTGAAATTCTTGCGAAAAAAATTGAAACAATCGCTAGAGATTTAAGCAACGTGTGTGTTGTACTTGAATTGATATTGTTCAATTCGAATGTAGGTTTCTTAGCGCCAAGCTTGAATAGTTATATTGCCAAAAAAATTGATAGAAAATATGTAACTACTGAATTAAAACACCCACGACATGGTATGCTATGAAATAACCCATGTACGATTTTTGACTATGTTTTACAGAAATATGAATATTATCGTTCATTGATCGATTCAGGTTTGTTGATTCAATTTTTAATCTAAAAATGACTCAAATTAGTATTTTTACGAATGAAAAAAAAATCCATGTGAAAACAGGGCGAATCAGGGCTCAAAATGAAAATCCGGAAAAATTGTAGAATTATTTTTTCCACATTTGGAGCCGTTCTACGGCCATCTAACATAATTTTCCATTTAACGACCACCCTAATATAATACATAATATATATATATATATATATATATATATATATATATATATATATATATATATATATATATATATATATATATATATATATATTATATATATTATATATATTATATGAATTCTTGCACTGGAACTCGACTGCAACGAAATTAAAAAGCTCACAGATCAGATCATAAGAGTACTTAATTCAGAGTTCAGTTTATTCGAGTTCTTTTTATTAACTTTTCTGCTGCATGGTTGGGTGATTGCTGCAGTGATGAAATTAAAACGTTTGATAATACCCAACGACTTCCACTCTCTCGGGTTTCATAGAGAAGGATTCTCGCTTTATTACATCTGCAGTAAAGAAAACAGCACGGTTTCAGGGGTGGGTACTGAAATATATACCAAAGCTACGCTATGCATTGCGCGGTTAAATAGGAAATGAGACTGCGCCCCGTTGTACATTATAGGTAGTACAACTAACACCGACTGAAAGCTTTTTGAACTGCGTCCGGGAATAGAAGAATCCATCATCGTGAGAAAGGTGGACAGGTTATCTTTTTGTTAGAAAAAAAAAAAAAAAAAAAAAAAAAAACCGACAAATTCAGACTCCGTGTCGTATAGCCGGAAAGTCGTTTCATAAACCGAGATTGTATTCTTCATCTTCTCCGTGTTCCTTCTATCCTTCCTCATTCTCAGCCATGGTGGAATATCCGTCCGTTCCTCGCCAGGAAGAAGAATTTTTGAACGGTCGACGGGGCATGCGGATAGACAAAGCACCTATCCCCTATATATCCGATATTCATACATGACACCTCTGCACTGTGACCATCCTCCCCGATCGTATTATGCCCGCTTGACCGGATATTACCAGAATATCGAGCCCACTATCGACGAGAGTTATTTTACAACGGGTATTCCCGGTATCCCGGTAGCCCAGAGTTTACGTGCGAAACAGGGGCTGAACAAACCTCCCGTAAACTGACGATGAGAAGAGGAGTCCGCACACAAGGGGAATGAACTCGGTCCGTAGTGTTATCGACTGAACGCAACAACCTGACCAGACCACACGCATTTCACCTCACCCTCACCTTTATACCTAACATGCACGATATTCTTAGTTCTCAGTCTCACACTCTCACCCTCGCCACACCTAGGCACGTATGCCTGTGTACTGTGCTATAGATTATAGAATATAGAATATATAGATATCGTATACGGTGTGTGTATAGTATAAGTAATGTGAATGACAAGCGATATTTCTTGAGAATTGGATTTAATGCCAAAAGGATTTCGAATAATAATATACGGTCACCGGTTCTATAGGGAAGTATTTAGAGACAGGTCTATCCTATTACTTGTCCTGGCCTTATCGATGCGTCAATTGATAAACCGTTCAGAGGTCTGCAGGCATATGCGGCCTCAGCTCAGAATTAGAGTAATCTTCGGTTATATCTATATGTGAAACGGTTTGCAGTAAGTTGGCTTGCAATTTCACGGGATATCTTTAAATGGCATAGGCATCTCAGCGAGTCCCCATTTCCTCGGGAGCTCGAGAGCTCGAAAGTGCTATAAGAAATCAATTGACTGTATCGAGTCGTGTTCGAGTGGAGGATCGGAAAAGAGGATGGAATGAGAGACGGCGTTGGTGCGGTATATGCAACGGCGGCGTATATATATATCTACACGCCCCACGGGTCGTCGGGAGACTATGCGAATATTTCTTGTTGACCCATACAAGTTAGATCGAATGATTATACCGTGAAACCGAGAACGTTACATATATCTAAGCATCGGCGAGGGAGATTGGGTAAATAATTGCGAGGGGGAAACGCTCGCGATTTGATGGAAAAATCTAGTTCCCGAATATCCACGGTTGTCGGATGTGTCCGGTTATTGTAAGATCTTTATGGTTCAGGAATATCGCCAAATTCTGAATAGGAATGAAATTCAGTGCACAATGTTGTAAAAGTCCGTCTTATCATATATATATCTGAAAATTTTGACTAATTAAGGCGAGTAGATTTAATGTGCGCGATGTAGTTTTCCCCAATCTAAAATCCGTCTATTTTTCAAGCGTGGATATCGATTGGATTAATTTCAATCCGAAGGTTCACCATATCCCAAGTCCATCAAGTATCCATTAAAAAATGTTGATCGTTTTCACAATGGCTCAATATCTTATTCGTATTCATTTATAAATTGAAAGTGATACAACATCAGACTGCGCAGTAAGAGCTTAAGCAGATAGGCAGTAGACCGGATTAATGGGAAAGTATAATTAATTAAATTTTCATTATTCGTCCTTTGTGTCTTGTCCCCATGAGATTTTCAACGCCATACGTTCCCATCAAGCGTTATCAAGTCACCAAAGAACAGTGCCCACACCTATCCACGCATATGCTCACCTAGCTTCTCCACATGCACTACCAATAGCCCGATGTCTATAAATTACTCAATTACTTATAGATACGGTTGGTTCAAGCGAATCCCGGCTTTAACTACAAGACCGTATCCGCGGTCGAAAGAAGGAAGGACGGAAGGAAGGGAGTTACAGTGACTGAATTCTACAAAATAAAACTGAGCATTTCACGGATGAAATTCTCTCGCGCGATTCTGCAGGGATGGCTATGACTGCAGCACGACAAAGGGTACTGGCTTCCGAGTATATACCTATACATCTAGCCAGCTTACAAGAATTAAATCGTCGAGACACGATGATCGTCGACGGAGTCAAGGGAAGAAACGATTTTGTGCCACGTGGCACGAAAGTTTCAATGCCAATCGATATTTAGCGGCAAGGTGCACAGCTCTTGGTGTACCTATCCACTTTGGCTACATATTTAATAATATCAATACCCAGGCAGAGTACACCGGCCCCAGCTAGCTAGGGGATAAACGACAAGGACGGAACGAGAGTTGGAGCGCGAGAGGCGAAAGAGAAAGAGGAGGCGAGACGGAGCAAGAAATAGACGGGGAGGGTAGTACGATCCATGCGAGGGTAGTTTTGGTGTCGGGGGTTCCGAGGGCTATTACAGGGGTTCCCCGTTCGCGTTCGCATTCGCTTTTCTCGCCAACTCTCTGCAGCTACACGGCATAGGTATAATATGTATACATAGTACTATACCGTAACGAGAGATGCGCGCAAGCCGCGTGTATAACGACGAGGGTAACCCTCTCTTATTTTTAGAGTTCATGGAAATGGAATACTCTTCTGGTACGAGCGCGTAATTTTCCCTCTTCGGACTCGAAAAACCCGCAATAAGGCGGTGGTGAAAAATGTAGAGAACTCATTGTTGAGTGAAAAGCAGTTTTGAGAAACAAAGACAAAGACTTGCGGGGGTGAGAACACCGGGAACACAAAAGAATCCCGACAATAGAAGAGAAGCGTAATTCTTCTAAGCGTTTTAATTATAATTACAAAGAAACGAAAGTAAGTTATTGTATTAAATGAAGAGATTTTCCACGTGTCAGACCTTTGCTCAACTCCACTACACTAGGTATATATTATATAGGTACACCTTGTGCGTGTACCCGCGTGTACCTATACGTAAATTCTGCAAATTGATATCTTCATCGACGTAACAGCTGTGCCGACGATATTTCGATATCCTTGGCGATTTTCACCCAAAAACTTTTATATATGTATTGCCTCTACCTACACTCGTTGTATTGTACTCTAGGCCGCTCTTGTATAATTTAATTTGGTTCCAAGTAAACTCGGAAGAGAAACTTTTGATGAAACTCTAACCAAACTCTAAACAGAGAGCAAACAGTGCGGATGGAATTGATGAAAATATAGTTCGAGTTCGGGTAGGTTGAGTATGAGTCTATATATACCTACGTACCTCGCTATAGAGTAAGTGAGTGAGTGAGTGAGTGAGCGAGTAAGTAAGTAAGTAAGTAAGTGAGTGAGTGAGTGAGTAAGTAAGTAAGTAAGTAAGTAAGTAAGTAAGCAAGTAAGTAAGTAAGCAAGCAAGCAACTTTGACAAATCTTGCGGCTGACGACGCAGACCGGATCCCCTAGAGTGCAATCGCCCGGAAAGATGCAGTTGGTGCATTTATAAGAATTAAATGGACTAACGGAACGTATCAGACTCGATGCACATGCACATGCACATGTACCTGCAGTATATCTGTCTGTACATATATTTTATTGAGAAAACATTGCGAATATAAAACAAACTGATGAAAAATCAACCCCATGTTCCCGCCCTGCGTTTTGCGCTCAGTTTGTACGTATAGTACTTGTTCAACATTCTCTAAATTGAACTCAGCCCTACTTTCAACCAGAATGAAGAAAAGTTAGCCTTACATAATTCAGGGAGAAAAGTTTCTTAAGAAGTTCAAGCAGCTCATATGTTATCTCAAGTCTTGTTTCGCTTCTGAAGAAAAACGGAAGCGTTTCTCGCCTTTGAAATTATATTCAGGAAATTTCAATACTCGTATCAGGTAGACTCAATAAACAGATAAAAGTGTGAGTCCAGTGATGCGTTCGATAAATTAACGACCAGTTAACGTTCGGTTGACACGTATACTCCTGTAAATTATATCTCCATATAGGTATAGCTCGGGTATAACGTAAGAAGATTCGACTATTATTAAGCTCGTTCACTACTCCTGTAGTAATGTCTGAAAAGTCGAAGGAAAGAACTTCGGAGCGTCTGGCTAGTGGGAAACTTTTTGCTCCTAACTCTATCCCTCACTTTTTACGATGATTAGAGCGCAAAGTCCTGCAGGAACTAGAAGAAGGTTTGCGCTCTCCCAAGTAATCAGAGCGCGCTCGCTCTACTCACGTATATAGCAATTGCTGCACGGCACTTTACCAATAAAAACCTCTTCCAATTTTCGATTATACAGAGGATGGAAAAAATAAGCAACCCACTTCCAGATAACAACGACCCTGCATGGGCTTTGAACTCACCTTCCCTCCCTCCCTCCCGCCCTCCCGCTCTCCCTCTCGCTCTCTCTCTCTCTCTTTCCTGGACGTAAATGCACGTGTGTGTCTCTACTACAACATATGTATAGCTATGTACATATACTATCCTGGGCATCTTACGTAAAAAGCTTTCAAGCTATTTGTAGGTCCGCACGCCACCCTCAACTCGCGATACCTAAGCACAAAAACCAACCAAAGCTCAGAGAGCGAGTGAGAAAGAAATATAGGTTGTCTGCAGGTATACCTATACACCTACATTATACAACCACATATATAAGGGTACACGGCATACACTTGTATCGCGCGTGTATACATATGTAGTATGCCGGTGAAATATACGTGGAATAAGACTTCCACGGTCGACCAGACATGCGACTTACCGATCCCTCACATTACATCGCGAACTGCGAATTTCTCACCCGGCAATGAAAATAACTAATCGCGAAATAATTTCTCTTTCACCATGTCGGCGCGAAGTTTTTGAACTTTTTCATTATCACCCTGAGAAATTGATGGCAAGATTAATCGTCTTAATCGACCCGATGAAAATCGTCGAGACCTGTAAAGTGTGACTTGAGATTTCTGCACTAGGTATGATTTTTTTCTTTCTTCGTGACAAAGTTCATTCCTCTGTACATAATTGTAATATATTCAATTTATGCAACTATATATATAATGTTCCTCTGCAGCCACACGCTTAATCATACCTACCTACTTCTCCTCGGAAGACCTATGCCCTTAATTTTTTATAAACGCTAAATTTCTCTTGTGCAAACTCCCGTTCATTAACGCGGCTTAACCTTCCATCTTCCCTACGTGCTAAGCGCCAGGGCTTGCATACTGTATAGTGTATAGCTATATACACCGGTATACGTCTATAGGGAGGTAGGTGTGTATATATTTCTCGGTCAAGTGTTCTTTATGTATATATACGTGTATGTATGTACGTGTGTATATATATATACAGTACCTGCCAGCCTAGCCATACCTATACCTATACCTATACCTATACCTATACCTATACCCATCTTACTCCGTTGGTTCGTTTTCTTTTTTTATGCGCCGTTGACGCGCGCCTTTTCAGTTTTACGCCCGAATGAAAACGCGACGAATTCGCCTTTTACTTCAATGGGGTTTTTTTCTCGTTGATCGCGCACAGCGGCGGAATGTGAAAACCTAGGTATATTTGTGATTCGAATGTTCATTTGATAAAATGTAGACGAAGAAGTTACCAATGATCCGAGTTAATCCGTCAAATGCCAATTCCAATTGACGATCAGTTGAAAAAACAATTCTTCGATCAAGGGGATTACCGTAGCTAATTTTATGGACGAGCGCGTGCTCTTAAACTTAACTTGGACTTTGATCGGAGCAAGTAATATAAATCACATACGTGTGGCGAAAGCTCGGAGAAAAAATTCAGAGCTCTCGCTTGTGCTCACTTTTTTGATGAATATAATTTTAATCACGAGTAGGTAGGCATGGCGTCCGTACCCTAGTCCGAAGTACTCGCATAATTAGTAGGGGAAAAAAGATTTTAGCGACGGCTGGTGCGGATGGTTTTTGTAAAAGCATTTCAAGAAGGAATGCGCAACGAAACGAATAAAAAATGAGGAACGAGAGCTGGGCTTCAAACAAATGGAAATAAACGAAAAACGGAAAGTCTTATGCCGTAGCCGTAGTCGCCAGCCTGCAATTGCAATTTATATACATACTATGTTTGTCAAGGACTTGGAAGAAAATAATTTCCACCCCCAACCCGCGCGGGTCGAACTTATAATGTCGCGGGAATTTCGGCGCGACATTTGCTGAGCCATCGACCTGCAGAAAGCGAAATAATAAGGACGTGAGAAACCAACCTGATTGACGTCAAAATATATGAGGTTGAAGTTCGTAACGTTAACGCAACAAAATATTCGCCAAAAAATTCTCAAATTCAAGGCTCGAACTTTTCAAACGGATCAAGAACGGTGCATAAAGGTGCTATTTCATGTATGCGACTGCGACAACTGTCGCGCGACAAAACTACGCTGATTGGTTAAAAATTGGCGGGGAATGGGTGTACACCAATTTTTAAAAAATCAGCGTGTTTTTGTCGCGCGACAATTGTCGCAGTCGCATGCATGAAATGATACCTTAATTCCTCAAATTGTGTGAAACATGTGTATCTCGCATAATTTACAATTCTAAAAACATTTGAATCACGAAATATTGCATTTCTTCAACGAATATTCTGTTACGTTAACGTTACGAACTTCAACCTCATCAAAATATCGCCCGAAAAAATTACAGCCTTCTATGCATATGCACAATATATACCTACATATATAGATACACGCGTACGTATAAGTAAAAACAACAGGTTTTGTCTCACGGTGCAAAACGCGTATGAAATTTCGGCGAATTTCGCACGACAAAAGTCGTAAAAGTTTACGCGTTCTGGCACAAGAAACTGAGAAGGTATAACATGTAGGTAGGGACGTTTCCCGGACCCTATTCATAAAAATGAAGAAGAAAAAAAGGAAAGGAAAATGAAAGAAAGATGTTTGACAGAAATCTCTCCTTCTGCAAAACCGAAGAATCATTCCTCCCTCGCTAGATGGGAGGAATATATCTCTATTCAATATCATACTCTTCAAATCGTGTGCTACATTTTCCACATTGTGTTTCTGTCACAATAAATATCGCCGCGAGAAAAGTACATCTCGGGCAGGTATATTCTCTCCATTTTTTCCTCTTTACAATGTAGATTTAGACGATACCTATATAGCTCCAAAGACGTTTTACATTCGACAACAATGGTATATATAGGCAGTCGATGTAGGTATGGTATCTCTGGTATACATTATAGTATACCGATATACCGATATACCGATATACCGATATACCGATATACCGATGCAAACCAACGACCGATATTCAGTTACTACTATATAGGTGTAAGAATCGAAGATCGTTGTCGAGCCTAATAGCTTTTTTTTCCTACATTATCATTCCCTCGAAAACGTAGCGCAGTTCTACGTCCTAATTAGTTCGAGAAAGAAGTGTAACCGCTTTGTCGGAAAATACCGTGAGCTCATACGACAAACGACTAGAAGATTACTTATACTGTGTGCGAAATTTGATGCGAGTTATAGCCGCATAGCAGCATATGGTTAACTATATCTAATCATACGATTAGCTAAGAATTTCTAATTTCGGTTGGTAATACAATTTGGTATCCTGCAAAAGCCCGACCTATACATACATATATTTACACGTTTATATATATATATATGACGGCTGAAGGATCAGAGATTCTGTTTAGATCAGATGCCTATGTTCCTATGTTCTAGCTGTTGGTGAATAACGCGGCGGTGGATTCACGTGAAGAATTGAATATAACCGCCTGTTCACGCCACGAGCAGCTTTGTGCTGATAAAATGAGTAAAGCTTAGAAATTTATTTTTTATCCCATATAGATATCAAAGCCGGTTGATCCGTATATAATATATATGCTAGGTATAATGTTCCAGTGTGTATCTTATTACGCAGGTAATTCATCATCGCGAGAAGTGGGATTCAGCGCGGGTGGACTGAATGAAGAATTAGCAGTGCTGCAGCACTTGTGAGTAATACGATTGTAAGTACAGTATACGATTTTATGAAAGTGCTCTAATTGCGAGCCCGCTGCGTCCTGCCCTCGACTGTTGTAAAAATGTGAAATTCGATTAATAATGGCTCTACCTTGATTATTAGCTGCTAGGGCTCGCTCAACTCCTAATTAGATCCACATGTGCGTATACAGACGTATAAATCTGCGGATCTATAAAATAACAACAATTAATAACCACTGCAACGTGACGCTGCAGGCTTGTATAGTTGTATATCGTGAGAATATTTCGCAATAATTACTTTACGGCAGAGATTTGGAAGTGGCGGCGAGGTCCGGCGCTGAAATTAAAATCTAACAAGTGGAAAACAACGGCAGAAGAGCTTGAATTATGGGCCAGCAATGTGTCTGGATGTGGAAACTGGATATTAGCATAATAGTGGCGAAGGCGGATAAAAATTAATGAAAACTTCCGGACGGTAATCATCCAACAGCTTAGGTATAGTTATAACAAGGAGCAAGGGCTGGTAATAGTCTACACTGTTAAAAATGATTGTGAATTTACAACATGCCTTACTAAACAAAAGTATTGGAAAATTACAAATGTGGCGTAGCAAAAGTAAATTGCTACGCTTGTTCTGTAAATTTACAAATAAATTCTTGATTTTACTGAACCTTCATAGGAAAAACACAAAATTGTATTTGAATTTTCTAATAATTGTTTAGTAAATTTGAAGTATTTGTGAATTGATTTTACAGGAAATGTCTTGTAAATTCACTACTCATGTATCTGCCAAAAAACTTCCAATACAATTCCAAATGTATAGGAAGTTTCACACAGAAATTTTTAACAGTGTAGATATATACATGTATATATATATATGTATATTATATACACTCTACCTGTACATTCCAGCGCTAATTAACGTTTTCTAAAGTCTGGAGCAGTAGAGACTGTGAGCCGGTATCCATAAAACGTGACGTGGCCCGCGGTATCAATTGCGGCCGGTATACGAAATATCGGAAATTTAAATTGAAAAATGGCTGATCGCTGCAGGCTAAGATCTAAAGTCGTTCGTCGTTTGCTCGTTCTTTTTCGGGGAGATTGATAAAGATAAATGCAAATAAATGTGGATTCCCGGGGGGTAAAAAAAGAAAAAAAAATAAGAAATTAATCCATAAATCAACACAGAAATTTCACGCGATTGATAACCGAGATTCCTTGATAAACGAACTGTATCAGCTTTCAGGTATATGGAGGGTAATAAAGAACTGTCAATTTTTTAAACAGAAATTCGTTGGCTATATTTTGCGATTTTTTTCATTCACGGAACGTCGAACTTCCCACTTATTTTTTTCTCTACCAGTCCACAACTATATACCGGCGCGTCGACGCTTGATATCGTATTTTGTATTTCGAATTTATACAGACGAAGATCCTTTTTGTCTGCAGAGAACGATTTTTAATTGCCTCATTAACATACAATGACGTTCGGGTTTTCGATAGAATAATCTTTAGATGAAGATACGGCACCGGGATCAAGATCTGTTGGCCTGCTGCGGGACGAGGGCAGAAAGATGCGGGAGAGAAGAAACGTTTCTTAGCTACCGAATCTCTAGCTTCACTCCGCGCAATTTCATACATACTATATGGTATATATTTTCGGTACATTTCTATGCGAAAGTTATTGCCACGCGGATAAAACTCGGATAAAACGTTGGGACAAACAAACAGTCGACCCAAGATCATCCCGCCGGACCACGGAGTATAATGGAAGGCACGTATCCCTTGCAATTAGCGAAAGTGTACGCGCGATTTCATTATTTACCAGGGCGCGGGCAGATTGCGATTTCTATTCGGCAAAAAAGATCGACCGGTTCTCGACAGATGAAAGAATAAATCACTCCCGAAGTGAATCTATAGAGGTACATCCAGCCAAGTATATATAATATATATATTATATACCACAGGTGTATGTGTTATATACCAATATGCCTTCATATACCAATTATTATACAGACACGTGTGCTCCTCGACATTGTACAAAAATCTACAGGGTGGACTGATATTTTAATTGAACCAAGGAGGCGGAGATTAAGGACGAGACGATGTCAAGGGGGGGGATTCTCGTATATATATATATATATATATATATATATATATATATAGGAAAGGTTTTTTCGAGATAATTTCTATCTCCGAAAATTTTCATTTATTTACTTAATTCTTCGTTAAATGAAACTTGCCTATTCGGTCACATGTATCTTCGACATATTTCCGCATATATACCTACCTATACGGATTTCCCAGGTCTTCGGCTACTTGGGATGGGGATGACAGTTTTTAAGAGAGGTACACGCTCGCTTATTGTTTGAATTAGGTGTTTATATTTAGCAGCCCACCGCGGTGTTTCCTGTGTAATCAAATTACCTGACTCCAGTATATACGAAGTTGGCTGAATTCTCTACGCCGCGCGGCGGTTCCTATTATGATAATACCGCCACGGTACGAGACCGCGAATAAAAGCGAATAAAAGCTGTCGAGACTTTTACCTGCAGCAGCTCGAGTGCGATGAAATACTGAATCCGACAACAAGCCATATTCTCTGAGCATATATAAATGCGAAATTGTTGCATCGCGTGTGCATCAGGAGGACTAGAGCCATAGGTACTGCAGCCATGTGAAATTCTCTCACGCGTATTTCCTCCCCGTAGTTATACACGACGCCTATGCGGTTGGACATCACGTATTGATACACAAAAATTGTAACAATAGTTATACGCTGCTTTGAGATGTTGAGTGAAGAAAATTGAACGAGTATGAATCGCGGGTGCGGGTGCGTATATATATAGGGGAGAGCGGGGCAAAACGGGCAGCGGGGCAAAACGGGCACCTCGGCCAAATTTTCGAAATTAAATTCAGAAAAAAATCAAAATTCATTGGGAAACAATTTTTATTGAAAAAAAAAAAAAAATCTAAAATTTTCCAACTTTTTTTTTTATTTTTCGGGGGAGCTGCCCGTTTTGCCCCGCTGCCCGTTTTGCCCCGCTCTCCCCTACGTATGGAATTTATTTGTCAATTCATTACCGCATCAATTCCCACCGCTTTCAAGAACGGTGGAGCTAGTTATATTCGTCTGAAATATTTTCCAACCGAGCACTCTATATATATGTGCCATGGTAATTGGTGAGAATTGGATTTACATACTATATAATTATATATATTATATAGTGTCTGCATGAGGTGCAATTACACCGACGACGGTACGTTGTGCTTTTAGGTGCCTGAAGGTGCAATGTCACCGTTTACGTAGACGGCGAAGTACCCTGGGTAAGATATTCTAACCACCCCCGCTTCACCCGGCACTTCCTTATCGGATAGGTGCATCTTAATTTTGCCAACTCGTAGCATAGAACTTCCCCTACCAGGTTAAACTATGCTTGAACTAGATTCCCCTCCGTGAACGCGTCTCTTCTGATGACAAAGGATCATCGTTATTCAGGCCCATCAAGAAGATTCACCTTCGAGCTCGCGGATTATTAATTAATCATATTCGCAGCGACGTCACGACAGAGATGCCATAGCTGCTTCGTACATATAGTTTCCCTTCAACTTTACTCAGACCATATCCGACGACTGTACATATTACCTATACCTACTGAGCTGCTTTCAATATTTATGTTATCTCATCAAATCCATCATTGTGAATATTCGTGATTGTACACCTGGAAATAATAATACTGGATTGTAGGTAAATATCACCCTACACGTATATTTGGAGGATTGAATTATATCCTAACATCGCGATCGTTTCCATTCGTCAGTAAATGGTAATCGAGTGCATTGCGATAATTACTGGCTATAGAATTCCCAAAGTTTCGTAGATTTTTTGATAAAACATGACACGCGCCCTGCTATAGTACCTATACGTATATATAGCTATAGGTATAATATACACGTGTATATATATATATATATATATATATATATATATATATATAATGGTATGTAAGTGGGTGCACACCATCTGATGTGAGCTTACAGGAGTTCAAGAGAGCGTTTATCCCCGAAGTCTCGTATATAAATTAGTTAAATTCATTATACTTACGAGGCTGACAGTGCTTCCGTTTTAAACTTCGAGACATCCTCGCGGCAAACTTTTAAGCACGTCACCGCGAACTCGCTATATCCACACTTCTCCTTATATTCTGATCCGCATACCCTGCAACGGCGTGTTAATGAGATCTTTAAACCGGATAATAGTTTTTCGGCATTGAAATGACGGGCACAAATTTATTCAAGTATCCTTATGTTATATCCAGTGTCCTGCATCGACGTATGGAAAAAGAGATGTACAATTAATTATTGCGAAGAAAAAATCCACAAAGATCGGTTCTATACTACTCTTTCGGGTAATTCAACGTTTACAGCTGACTTGGCGAAACTTCTGCAAATACGTAATGAACATTGTGTTGTTCAACATTATTCGCGTGAACTAGAGAGTATAGGGTACGCGAGCGAGACACGAGGCAAGCGCGTCCGATAGACGCGGGCGTCGCGACGGCACTGGGGTTGGCATCCACCCCACCATCGTCGACTTCCATGACGTGGTGGTTGAGGGAGTTTTGTAGGGGGATAAATTGCACGGAATAGGGTTGGCTTCAATGAATGAGCCCTACCTACTGATCTTATATTTCCATGCGAGTATCGCGTATATATATATATATATATATATATATACATAGGTATATATACACACGCGCGTACTCCGGAAAAACAGGCTTAATTTATCATCGTATTGATGCACAGGATTCGTAACTCTACCTATACCTAACTATATGTAGAAAGTTATAGAAACAGCGCAGTAGCTTAGTAACTAGCATGGTAGTGGTACTCAAATCTGTTTTATACCTAGGTCATTCAGTTTGCACCATTTTGTTAGGAAAATAAGGACGAATCGATGAGGAGAGATCAAATTCAAACGAGAATATACCATACGTATATAGATCCTGAGATCCTCGACAAGAGATATTTCATTATAACTTTTTTCGCCCACAATGATATATATGTCTCTAAGTAAACGCGCTTGGCTCGCAGCTTGAAATCAGTGACGCGATTCCTTTTTGAGATCAAGTATAGTAATTTTTATGCGACATGACACTATTGTACATATATACACGCATATACATACATCCTATACCCGTGTGCAGTGTGTTTCAAAGGTCGTGTACATGCATACATATTTATATGTGTACAGCGCGCACTTTGCGCCAAGCGAAGTAATTATGTTACTAATTAAAAATTCCACCCCTAATTAAAAAGAGTGGCAAAGAGCGACCCGAAAATCCAGCCGTACTCAAGGGAGGTCCTATAAATGTACTGATTATTTTATAAAAATCACAAAGGAATTGATTTCACATTAAAAAAATAATCCTAACAGCATTTTCGAATAAGCTGAAACTATCAGACTTTAAAACGCTCCTTGTGTGACAAATGTTAAGTTTTTCAATTCAAACTTTTCCGACTGATTTTTCCATGCACTTGAAAGAAATTTGTGCTGTTTTTGTTTAAATCATTTTTGGGAAATAATCAGTACAGGTGAGCCGACCAAGTGAGCTTGAAGCGGGCTTGGCATTGCGAACGGTATTTCTAATGCCGACTGGAATTTACTGCAGTTTCGCGAAGCTGCGAGCTGACTCGTAGAGTAAATTCAGATTGATAATAGTAGGGACCTCAGATATTCGCAGCCACACTGTTTTAGTGCGCTTGGTTTTTCACCACTTTATCGACTTTCACGAGAAACTGTACGCAGTCAACGCTTCGCGTAAAAGACACGTCCTATGCATATAAATATAGTAAGTATACCTACACTATTTTTTGAATTAATACTTACGCGAATTGAAAACCTAGAAAATTGTTTTTGTTATCATGACTTTAACTTTCTGAGTATCGATTATGCGAGAGACTGCTTCCTAATCCGTTTCAAATCATATTCGGCAGAAGTAGAAGTGTTTTCTGACGTCTTTCGACTCGCCCGATCAAATCAAGACGAGAAAGTCTAAGAAATAGCAGGGGAGAAAAAAGTTATGGCTCGGAATCCCGAAATAGTAGTTTTTGATACTAGTGCGAAAGTGTTGATTCTCGGACGAGTGTGAAGTTTTTCGCCCGAGCGAAGCGAGGGTGATAATCACACGAGTCGAGAATCATTTTTCGCACGTGTATCGAACTTCATTTTTCAACACAGCGCGCGTTAAGTTGAATTTTATGCACGCGAAGCGTGCGCAAAATCGAACGCATCTCTCGCGAACATGCAGGGAATATCTTATAGGTATACGTGTATTCACGCAAGTCTGTAGATTAATTTATAATAGCGTTTTTCGGAGTTAGAAAAATGTTCAAGGCGAGAAATGCTCCTATAGTATGAAGAGGGCATCTGAGCCGAGGAGGTATAGTACGAAATAAGGAATACGGAAATTAGGGAATTATAAGGAAATAAGGAAAGTATACAGAGCGAATCTGAGGAAAGTGGTTTTCCTGATGATAAGACTGCAGTAGGTACGTTTTTTTCTTTAAACTGACGACCCAACTACTGAGGAATCGCAGCGAGGGGAAGGTGGAAAATAACGAGGTATTTGATCATTTTAGAAAATTTATAACTGCAGTATCGATACAACAATCCATGTGAACTCTTTGGCGCCACGACGGCCACTGACCCTACGACGGGTGCTCGTACCGTGATAGGCCAAGTGCTCCTTCTTGCCAGCCAGTGGTCTCAATGGGGGGGGGGGCAAATGCAAATAGTATTGTCATCTCGCGGTTGCATTGACCAGATGCTTTCGCCGCAAATATAAATGCGCCTCGTGATATGCAATCACAATTTGGAAATGACAAGAATGTCGTGCGTGTTGCGTATCATGAGGAGCACCTACGTTTGTCGCCAAAGTAGTTGGTGAATTCAACTGCGAGATGGCGATACCATTCGGGACTCGGAACTCCGTACACCGATAATTGTTATTGGTGTGGTGGTGGTGCATTCAAATTTCAAGCGGTGGCTGCACTGAGTTAGTTTGACACAGTTTGACAGGCGTCAGTGTAGGCAACGTTCGAACAAACGAACAAACATTATAAACTGCGACATTGCATTAGCATTTTTCAGTGGCATTTAACATTTTCACGGTCACCACGGCTTGCGTGGGCTTGCGGTTCAGCAATCGGCATCACATCATCGTGTATCTATTTTCTTCACCGAAAGCTGAATGACTGTGGTATATAAATAAAATAACTGAATAGAAAAAGAAAATGCTTTCGAGAACTAAATTACTAGTTCGTGGCATAAGTGCGGCCAGAGTAAGTATAATAATTTATAAATGAAACGAGCGCAAAGGCCGGGGCATGTCACGTTGCTCGCCAACCTAGCCTATAAAACATCATTCTCCTATTCGCATTGCAGAATTCGGTTTATTCGTCTAACAACGGGCCCGGCCCACGAGATGCCCACCGGATCATCTCGATCAATTCTACTCAATATCGTCACGGTTCTACGACACCGGTAAACACGATCGTTATGTTCGTTCCCCAGCAAGAGGTTAGAGTGCCATGTCATACTCGTCTAAAGGTCCAAACGTTACTCACTTACCTAAACGGAGAATTTCATTTAAGGCATGGGTCGTAGAGCGGATGGGAAAATTTCACAGAATATTGGAACCAGGATTCAACATACTAATTCCTATTGTCGACCGAGTCAAGTACGTGCAAAGCTTGAAAGAAATTGCAATCGATGTTCCCAAACAAAGCGCCATCACATCAGGTAACGCCGATCGGTTTCTTTTCATTTTTTTTAACTCAGAGTATACTATAGAAGAAGTGTTGGTTTACAATTTTCAAATATATTCAACAAATTTCCACTCCAATTTGTTATCAAACTTCTCTATTTAATTAATCGATTAATCGTCAATTTCCAGACAACGTCAACCTCAATATCGACGGGGTTTTATATCTGCGAGTGAACGACCCGTATCTAGCTTCTTACGGAGTCGAGGATCCAGAGTTTGCAATTGTACAGCTGGGTCAAACAACGATGAGATCTGAACTGGGAAAAATAGCGCTGGACAAAGTATTCAGAGAAAGAGAGGGCCTCAATGTTTCTATAGTCGAAAGTATAAACAAAGCTAGCGAAGCCTGGGGCATCACTTGCCTACGTTATGAAATACGTGAGTTGGGCTTCTCGCAATCGACAAATGAACAGGCCGACACCAAATTCAACGTCTTGAAGATAAATAAAAAGCAATTCTTCAACTCCTACAACAACTGATTCTGTTTCAGGTGACATTAAGCTACCGGTAAGAGTGCAAGAAGCAATGCAAATGCAGGTAGAAGCAGAGAGAAAAAAGAGGGCCGCTATTTTGGAGTCCGAGGGAACAAGAGAAGCAGATATAAATGTTGCCGAGGGAAAACGTCAAGCCAGAATTCTTGCATCTGGTAATTAGCAGCAAGTCTTCTTTAAAGATATTCCGAGACTGAAGTATATCCGATTTGAGGAAAAATTATGAAAATATCTTCTCCTGCTCACTCGCATAACGATTGTACAAGTTTATCCAACAGCTGTGATATATCCATATTCTTATTCCCAAAACAAAAAATGATACTTTAGAGGCTGAGAAACAGGAGCAAATCAACAAAGCAAACGGTGAAGCGACAGCGATGCTAGCTGTTGCCGAGGCCAGAGCTAAAGGACTACAAGTTGTCGCTGGATCTCTGGGCTTACAGGATGGGAAGAATGCCGCGTCGTTAAGCATCGCCGAGCAATACGTTCGGGCTTTCAATAAACTGGCCAAAACAAACAACACTATGATTCTGCCTAGCAACCCCGCAGATGTTCCCAATATTGTCGCGCAGGTCCGTTGATTTGGAAGCAAATTTCCTATACTTGTTCGAATTTAGAGCAAAGAAATGGTTCTTGGTGTGAAAAATTGAATGATAATCTAATTCATATTTGAATGCGAATTTAACAGGCCATGGCTATATATCAGCACGTCACACCTCGTCCTCACAAGCCAGAAAGTGCAACACCGCAGCTAGAACCAAAGATTCCACTCACCGTCGATACGTCGGACGATGCTTTTGAATACTTTAGCGACAAGGAGGATATGGATAAGCACAGAAATTCTAATAGTACTAATACGAAAATATTGTAAAAGGGTGTAACTGCCAAATAAATGAAAATAGGAAATAAAAAATAAAAAAATGAAAACAATAACAGAAACTGTCTGAAAATTAATCGCGTTGAGCCCATTATCCAATTTACTTTTGCATTCGGATCTTCGATCTCGTATTTTCAGCCCTATGCCAGGTGAATTTGTTCGGGGAATTTCTTGGCATTCGGTTAGTCTAGCTACAGTGGATCAGCTGTTCTGAATGGTAAAATCATATTATTGGCAATAATTAAGAGACTAGTTCAGATATGGAAGACATCGACTTGGAAACGTTCTGTGAAAATTTACCAAAACTGGCAAGTGATTGCGAGGGAATTTCCCGAGTAGCCAAAGACCTTTTTACTACACTTTTCCATAAGAATCTTCAAGACTAACCTCTTTCAATACCATTTTAAGGAGCTACATGCTCATTTGAATGGATCGCTGAGTCCAATGACATTGAAGAAGCTACACGACCTACAGAATCCCAATTGCAAAGAGGGGGACGGTGAATGGAACGAGTGGCAACAGCTTGTGAAACGTGAAGGCCAGAATTTACTGGAAGTGTATGACAAATGATCCTCGTTAAATCAGCGTCAAGATTATTCAGTCTCCGCCATTTCTTTCTCTCTAAGCGTCACTCGACAAATCTATTTGTTTAAGATGCTTCAAGATGTTTCCCATTGCCCATAATTTGACATCAGCCCCAGAATACGTCTCTATTGCTACCGAGGATGCGATAAAGGATTTCCACGATGATAATGTTATTTATTTGGAATTGAGGAGCACTCCGCGAGCGGTAGATGGAGTTATGACCAAGGCGGAATACGTTCTGGCAATAATAGATGCTATAATGTGAGGAATGCTATAACGTTGTCAAAAGACTTGATTCGTTTATGCATAAGATTTTTAGATCTGATGTCTTGAACTGAAACAGTCTTGAAAATTTGTTCCAATGATTGATTATTTGCATTATTCAGAGCATCAGAAGCCAAATATCCAAAAATTATGGTCAAGCTGTTAATATCTGTGGATCGCAAGCGGGGGTATGAAGATGCGAGGGAAAATATCAGCCTGGCTATCCAACTGAGAAAACAATACCCAAAGTACATTGTTGGTATTGATCTTAGCGGTGATCCTACAACGGGTAGTGCATTCCTGGAGCTACTTGACAGCAGCAGACATGCTGGTCTCAAAATTTCTGCGCATTGTGCAGAGGTGAGGGAGAGTGGATCTTGAGAAAACTGATCTTGAGTGATTGTAACATAAAATCATTTCATGCATGACACCTTGGGGATTACTGGAGTTCATCGCTATTAATGTCTATTTCATTGGATTTCGTTCATTCCAGGTTCCAAATCCTACAGAAGTTATGGATATCTTAAACTTCAAGCCGGACAGACTGGGTCACTGTACCTGCATTCATCCCAGCTTGAATGGTTCCAAAGAACTTTTCGAAATGCTTCTAATGTCCAAGATACCAGTTGGTATGCTATAATATAGTATATAGTACTCTGCAATTACGTGAAAATAATTAGCATTGATCTACTGATAAGTATATATTATTACCTATATATATTAATTCATAAAATGTGTAGAACATATTTTATAATTTTTCGCGGATTTTGGCGAAAATTTGACCGATTTCGAAAAGTCGAAAAAGTACATTCTAGGAAATTTATTGATCTTTCGAATGAGACTAGTTTTATCCCGATCGATTGAGAATTGGCGGATTGCCAGAGGACTTCGTAAATTGGTGATAATCAGGGATTCGCGAACGACCCGTAAAATGATAGTGGATGTTATCGTAACCCTTGGTACCTCATACCAATTGAAAAGGCATAACTCCTCAACGAGTTATCCGACTGCGACACGTAGGGGGTGTTTTTTGCACGTCAAGAGATGCCCTTTCAATTGGTATGAAGTACCAGGGGGTACGATGACATCCACTATCATTTTACGGGTCGTTCGCGAAACCTCGATTATCACCAATTTACGAAGTCCTCTGGCAATCGACCAATTCTCAATCGGTCGGGATAAAAGTCTCATTCAAAAGATCATTGAATTTCCTAGAATGTACTTCTTTGATTTTTCGAAATCGGTCAAATTTTCGTCAAAATCCGCGAACTGATACCTTGCCCCAATCATTAGTTTATTAGTTTGTTTGCAAATACTTTCCTTATTGTTGCAGAATTATGCCTCACCTCGAATATAAAAAGTGAAACAGTGCCGGACTACGAATCCCATCAATTCAAATATTTATATCAAGCTGGTCATCCAATTTCAATATCGGTAAGTTGCATAGAAAGAATATGAATCGCAGTTCAATTCTCATCCAATGTTTCGATGACGAAAGAAATAAGTACATCGTACGTGATGAATATATTTCTAGACAGACGATAAGGGAGTCTTTGCAACGTCTCTTTCCAAGGAATACGAGCATGTAGGTAAATACTTTGGAATCGGAGCTGACGAATTGAAAAAAATTTCAAAATCCACGATAGACTACACTTTCGCTACCGAGGAAGAGAACATGAAACTGATCAAATTTTTCGATACTACCTAAGCAGTTAGTTGGTCCCCCCGCTATACAATATTTCCGCTTAAACAAATAAACTGAATTGTGCAACAGAGCCGACAATATTTGTTATTGATTATTATTATAAATACTCAAAATGTACGGTCTGCGAGGATTTCAAAAGTACATAGTATATGCGACACAGGGATATATAGATAGCGATATGAAATAGCGATATATTGATGAGTTTACATAGGACGCATCTCGCGATCAGAAATTTGATGGATTTCTGTAATCATCGAAAGTATAGGTAGTAGGTAGTACATAAACATACATCTCTCGAGTCAATATGTATAATAATTGTCGAGGTAAAAGTAATGTCGATTTTATTTATGATCGTGGGGCACGTTTACATATAGATTACATACAACTAACCTGCTACTTAATGAAACTACATTGTTTAAAATGTCATCAGTTTTGATTCTTTAGTAATGATCATATATATATATACAACGTTTATAATGTAATAATAATAATAATAATAATAATAATAATAATAATAATATTATGTAGTTATGCACTATGCAGTGTGGTGCTGTAGTAGTTTCATGATTAAATGATCGCGTCTATATATAGGAGCCAGGAATACTCACTCGTAACATACATCGCGGCCGGTTTCTTAATAATTAACAAACACCATTCAAGTCTCTCGCCATTAATCACATTCGGATAAAACGATTGAGCGCTGGCCCTTAATGCTCCGGGCTTCGTATAGGCTTTGAGCTGATTTCTTTCACATCTAATTAATGCTTGTCAGATCATTTATTCGAGCCAACTCAATCAACAATTATTCCATCGAAAATATAAGCACGCAATTATTAGCACAAGAACAAGACAGGTCCCAGGTTCGCGGACATATGATTATATAAAATTTTATTTGATTTTTTTTTTTTTTCATTTTTCGTTTCAACTCGGATCAACGTTGTCCTTCTTTCATTTAATATTCTGTTCAAATCTATCCCAACATCATTACTCTCAGAGATCCGTAAACGCGAGTTCGTTTATTCCTGATCGGTTCGATAGAATTTTTGTCTATTTCTCCTACAGGTAGGTATAGTGAAATTTTTCCGGAATCAGAATGTCAAGATTTAGATTCATGCATTTCTCGTTATAATTATATCCCATACCGGTACAGAACCGACGAACCTGTGATCATCTTTGCTTACAGCTATACTATATATTGTACGTAGTTCGACTTCGAACTTGGCATAGGCATTGCAATGATTTTGGTTGAAACGCGGACTCGTTCCCATGCTAAAATAATCAATATATAATAATAATTATAATCTAATAATAATAATAATAATAATAATAATAATAATAATAATAATAACCATAATCATTATCATATAATTAATGCCTAAAGTAATATTCATCTTATGTAACAGTCTTTTTGGCTAATCTTCAAACTATAAACAATAAAATATTTTTTTCATCTAATAAATTGAGAAAATCATTTCTACCTTCCACATTGCCTTCCAATCTTTAACCGTTTTAACTGGTGATTTTTTTATTTTATTTTATCTTTATTTTTCTTTAAACGCTAGTCTAAGTTTCTTACCTTCTTTATACTATAATAATTAATATAATAAGTATAATGTGTATACTATAAACTATGACTAAAGAGATGTTTAAACCTTTGTTGTTTTTTTTTTTTTTTCCTCCTTTTTATATAATTATTGCATAAATTTCTAAGCACATTGTTAAGATTTCTTTTCTTATTACATAGTAGGTATATGTATAATTAGTTGTTATAGATTTTTTATTATTATTATTTTGTTTATTTTTTTTTCGTTTTTTTTTTTTTTTTTTCTTTTCTCTCAAGTTCACGTTACATAATATTGTATAATGAGTGCTAGGTTTCAACACGCGCGGCGTATGCATTTCGGGTTCGATAACGGGAATAAAAAAAAAGGAACGGAGTTCAAAAAGTAAGAAAGGAGAGAAAAAGAGCGAAAACGAAAATGAAAAATGTTAATGAAAAATAAAATAAACAGACGTTTGTAATGAACGCGTCGCGAAAAAATAATTACGCCGGATTGAATATCCGTGATCATTCTTGCGGGGCGATAAAGTTTTTCCTGGACTAAAATTAAAAGCGTTAAAAGTCTGGAATTTGTTGAATTTAAAATACGAGAAATTCGCCCTTACCATTCGCAGTATCAATAATATACACGCGATACATAATATGACAATTGTATCTAACATTCGAGATTCGTTATTACAAGTTCTCTACCATAATGGACATCGTACTTTACTTATACTCTATGTACAAACTTGACAGCGACACAAACGGCCCCGTCTCTACCATATTTTGTGACTTGGATAAGTCGGAGGAAATCGTAAGGTAGTAAAAGAATAATAGATAAAAAATAAAAATATGATAGATTATAAAATATTTGAGATTAGTTTTTCGACTAACTGAGAAAATACGACACGGTAGACGAGATTCCTATCGGGACTCCGTGCGCTATAGAAAAAAAAAATAAGTTTTTTTTTATTTTTTTCTTAATCACTTTTTTTCTTGTTTGTTTTATTTTATTTTTTTTTATTTTTTTTATTTTTTTAAGACAATAAATAAGTTAGAGATTTTGATTTAGCGGTATAATAGTGGTTTTTAAAAAAAAAAATATATATATATATAGTATATAATATAATATGTATATTCATGACGACTGATATTTAAACTTTAAAATAAAATCCTAACTCGTAGATAATACTATTTTATCCAATCGTGTTATACTCGCTCGCCAAAAATACGTTCAGAACAGTTATACATATATGCGCGAAGTGAGCCAAAAAAAAAAAAAGTAAATTAATTTCTTCCTTCACGGAACATTTTCCTATTTTTCTCTTCGTCTTTTCTCTGTTCTTCGAAACTGAATCGACGGCAATTTTTCTCGGAATTTTTAGTTTTGTAATTTAATGTTTTTTCGGCACACCCCGCACGTACCTATATATATATATATATATATATATATATGTACTCCATTATGTGTTGATTCCCTTGAATAACGTGGAGCCTTCCCGGGTCTACGTATCCGAAACCTTGGCTAAATACTATTAGGCGAACCGCGATGCGATATAATCAACTTAATAAAGAAAAAGAAAAACGTTTTCATTGCACACAGATCATACATACGTCACAGATAATACACACGATAATTCTTAAAACGAAAGTCTAGTCCAAAACAGAGCCACAATCATTAGCCACAATCGATGTGGCTCGCTGGGCTTGGGCTTGGGCTTGGGCCGCGAGATTATGCGGCCAATAATTAGCAGACTGCATAATGATTTACAAGGCGAACGAAATAGGATACCTTTTCTCATTGTCCAGAGTATTTTTGATAAATCGTACGTCAAAACGACGCTGTGGAATAAAATGAAATAAAATGATTGTTCGTTCGTTTAGCTGTTCAAGTAAAAGATAAAACTGATTATAATAGTAACGTGAAAATCTCTAAATAATTATACGTGCAATTGCGCGTTTCCATTTGACAAACGATTGACTCCGGACAATTTGGTGGCCGTCCATCCCTGTCGCCCTTCCGTCAAATGTCAATATAATATCTATTTATCTATATATATATATATATATATATTTATAATATATAATATATGTTTATATATATGTATATATATATATATATATAGGTAAGGTCTGCAGCGTATCTTTGTTTATTTCATTATTTCATTATTTCATTACTTATTTATTTCTCGACTCTAGGTAGGAATAGACGGACGATATCATCGCCATCGACTGCATCACTGTCCTGTCCCAAACTGAATTTTACAAATATCGAAACTTAGTTTTGTATCGGATCGGGATATAATTATTGGGGATGAGGATGCGGATGCGGATGCGGATGCGGACGCGGATACGGGGGCGGAGGGGGACAAAAATTCACGAGACAACGCCGCGCGATGATTTTGTATTGTTGTTTGTCGTAGCTCCGTGTGTCGTACTGGTGCTGTCATTTTGCGCGAAAAGTACACCTTGGTACATAACACCGTTCAACTCCATACTGACCACGAGTGAATTCTCGCCGTTACGTCCGTCTCCTGGTGAAAGAGAAATAGAAAAAAAGGAATGAGCTATCGGCGCAAGTCGATTCGCGAACCTCGACGAGAAGTCAATGTCAAAAACTCACCTCTGTTTGATATTTTGATATGAGCACCGGCTAATCCTGATACTGTTTTGTCGGGGGTGCAATCATCGTCCGAAAGTAGTCTCTTCGCTGGCGGAGGACCTATCGTCATCCCTCCAAGATCCTGTTCTCTTTTCACTTGCACACTGCCTCCGGATGTTGGCGGACTGTTTCTCGCAGGGGGCGACGACATTGGCGAAGACCTACAATAGGCAGCAGTCACGTTTTACGAATCGCATACAGAGATTTTGGTCAATTTATTTTGGTCAAACAAAATGACTCTATGGATAGGTATAGGTATACTAATTCGATTTCCGTATATGAAAATTACCTCAGGCCCAAGTCGAGGGCTTCTCTTTGTGGTTCGGGACTCGCGGCTGGCGGTAGAGGAGAATGTGGAGCTTGCGGTGAGAGTGGTGGCTGATGACCAACGCCCGGATAAAGGGTGTTGTTGTTGTACATATTCCACAAGGTTAGCCGTGACATTTCAAGGGCGTTTAGGGCAGCGTCACGGGGCGATGTGGACGAGGGTGGCGAGGCGCTACCTTGCCGGTGAATCATTGGAGGTGGAGTCCCAGCACCGGCACTGCGCAATTCCTTGTTCAGGAGTTTCACGTACTCTACCATCCGGGCCTCGAATTCCGAGGGCGCGAGTCCTGGAATTGGTCCTGAAATTATAGAGAGGAAAAAGAGCGTCAACCAGAGGGGTCGAATATCTATATGGTCCGATCTTTCGCTTCGTCGCGTGAAGAAGAGAAGAATTATATATGGGATTAGAAATAAGGCGGGAAATAGTCGTTATGTAGGTAGGTTACTCTCGCGGCAGCGTTTCAGTTATATACCGAGCTCTGAAACGACGTGCGGGGTTGGAGTTTTTCTTTTGGCTGTTCCAGACGAACGAGAGAGCTTTTCTACCGCACGTTCGATATACTAAATTAACATCGTTCCGTTGATTGGCACCGCTCCATTTTTCTCTTACCACCCCGGCGCGAGTAGTGCCTCGAACTTTCAGGGCGAGGAGAGGATTGTTTATTTGACTGGTCGCCTCGGGGGCTCGTCGGTCGTCGGTAAACGACAAATGAGCGGTGTGGAGGAAGGAAATGCACGGAAATCTTTCACGAACCATATTTCGACAGGCGCACCTTCGCGAGTTCGCCGTGGGTGCCGGAATTACGCGATAAAAGTATAAGTATAACTTATATAGGTATATATTAGGTACGATATAGGTATATATATATATATATATATATATATGTGTAGCGCTGTCTGAAGGACTTGCGTCAACTTCCGGAGATTCATCAAAGCGCAGCAGCAGCCAGTTTGAATATAAGGGCGAGGTTTTGTCGCGCGGCATAAGATTAGGAACGAGTATTATAGGTATATAGCGGTGGAATAAAGCCGCATGCGCGTCAGGCAGCTGCGGGGTGATTAATCGTTTAAAGTATAATAATTAAAACGACATAATCTAGGTATACGGGCGGATATATCCGAAGAGCATCAAAGCCCGAGCGCAAACAAATGACTAACGGGCTGGTGACGGGTGAGGACCTAGTTTTAGAACACAATCCGTATTATAATAATATCTCAGCCTCCACGAAAGCGGGGTTTATTTTAAATCGGTAGTTAAGGCTGCGAGCTTCGGGCCTCCCCGGAGATGATGATGATGCGAGCGGAGGAGGCGTAATTGATTGTAAGATCCCCCGGGAGACAGGCGCTAACGGATGACTCCCGCTAACGAGCATTCCGACTGCCCCTTCCGCCCCCGCCGCCCCAGCTTTTGGTAGCTTCGAATCGCCCGGTTCACCCGTAGTTCACCCGCGGTTCACCCGCAGTTCACCCCTGTACCTACACCCTACACCGACGCGATACAACTGCAGCGCGAAGAAAGGGGGATCTTGAGACGAATCGGAACGTGCAAGACGTGTGATGTTACGTTATTACTTATTACTTATTATGGGTAGTGTATATGTATATTATATATATATATAGGTATGCACCTAATACATATGTTATGCGACTTGACTTACCGGTATTCAGAGGTTGACCGAGAGGTCCTTGCGAATGTTGCGGATGATGGGGATGATGCGGCAGCGGGGTGTGGGCTGCACTTCCGTTTACCAGTGACTGTGGACCGTGGTGTTGTCCTCCGACCGCTACGGCGGTTACCAGAGACAGGGGTGACATTTGGGCGTGGAGCGACAACGAGCTGGGAGCATGAGGACTTCCCCGCACCATTGATTCACCGGGTCCACCGCCCGCGTAGGCACCGTAGCTACTCCTTCGTCCTTCTCTCCTGTTACCGTCAATAGCCGCTTGGAGTTCAGCCGGGGTTGAAAGCCGCCTCTTTTCACACTCGTAAGGGTAGAGGTATTTCATGTATCTGCACAGTGGACAAAATTATCAATATCGTTATAGTCATGCAGTAGAGATTTCGCGAAAATAGAGAAGGGAAGAAATAGAGAAATATAGAGAAATCGAAAAATGATATGGAGCTGTCCCCGTTGAATTGAGGAACGGTTGACCTGCTGCAGCTACAGGTAGTGTACGAGACGTACATCTCATCCAAGTATATATTGACGATGCGCTTGCGAAAGGTGTGCGTATATCTCTAGGCGTGCATTATGCACGACAGAGGTATGTTTATAGTCTGCACACACGCATGCAGGCAGAAATATGGGTGGTTCTTATTTATTTCGTCGAAGCGCGGTCGGTCGGTCGGTCGGTCGGCCGATCGATCGTCGTCGTGGGCAAAGAGCCCCGTCGCTATGCAGTCGCAACATAAACGCGGCCTGTAATTCGCGAAGCATCGTTTCGTTTTTACGATTGTCTGGCAGACTGCAGGCGCGCGAGCCCTGCGTATCTTTTGGCCCGTCCGTTCGCTGACTGCGCCGTGTCTGCAGTGTGCGCGTCACAGAGACATAAATCTCTCTTTCTGGGTGATAATCAAATTCACGCTGGCTCCTTCGTCCGCGCTCTGCTGCAGATATTCAGTTCTGCACACCACTTGCGCCTATATATATACCTGTATAGTTACGGCGTGTATGCGTGTAATGTGTACATACCTGCAACACATACCCTTGCACCTTCAGGGCCAAAGTCACCGGTATACCGTTTGTACCGGTGTGACTGCGAAATGTACCTACTTGTCTTGCGAAAGAAGAAAAAGATGAAGATGAAGAAAAAAGAAACAAATGTTTTTTCTCCATGCAATTTTCATCATGTTTCCGTGTTTGAATGGGAGTCGATTCTTGAATGAAAAAGAGACTGCAACTTTGAGCAATTTGAATCCTCGAAGGAATGGGTTATGAAAATAGCTTCAACCAGAAGGAAACGAGGGACTTGCGGCTTTTTGGCTCGACGGTTGTTTCGTCCGCGACAAGGCGTGTATACCGGCGCTACTTAAACGTGTTTAGATGGTTGATTTTCGCGCGTATGTAAGTACCAACCTAGCTCGGTACAGCTATAGTGCGCGCATATTGCTTGGTTAAAGACGGCAAGAAATATAGCCACATTCCAGTCTAGAAAGTGTCAAAGTCTCGTCTGTCTGCGCGCTGGCCGTTAAATTAAATTGACTGTTTCATCGGACGATCGTCAATCATTATATTAACCTGCGAAAGTTGTCAAATTTTAATAACCACCGGCTGGAGAACTTTCCTTCTTCCTTCTCGCTAAATTTATACACCCACGGCCATTGTTGTATTGAAATCCACGAAACGAACAGCGGAGAATATGAGAAACAATGCGTGCAAAATTGTACATAGCAAGAGCATACGTAAAGTTCTGACACGAATAACGCATGGACGTATGTACAGGTATAGGACATGGGTATACGTGTATAGCAGGTCTTCGAGATTGAATCGAGGTATATCATACATTCCCATTGAGGGAGGAAAGTGCTCACTCGTAATAGTTTTGTGCCACGGCGAACAGAGGCGAAGACGTTGTATAGATTAAACAAGATAGTTTTGAGTGTTGCCAGAAGGGCCAACATTAATATTATGTGCTCCCAATGCTTTTGTGTGGGACCGCCGCGTATATTTTTGTTACCGGAGGCCTATAAGGCGGATGATACAAGCCGCCATCTTAAAAACACAAATACCGGCACGAAACCTGCGGTAATGATGATAACACTATCCAAACATCGGCTGGCCAAAAAATATAAATTTGCCGCGCTTTGAAGTTTGAAAGCTTCGAGTCTCGCGGCTCTACTACACAATGCTCGCGAGAGAACGCGCTCCTCCTCATCTTTCTTTTTTTAAACCTATATATTCCCTACACATCTCCTTCGTTCTCAGTTTCTCAACGTCTCCCCCGTATCTCCGCGCCGTATCATTTCCTCGATCAACAACGACGGATTTTCTAAATATAAACAATACCGCTGAAAACGGTGCAGCGTCTCCGTCAATCCTCTCTCAGTCCCCCGTACACAGCGATACACATACCTATATACGTGTAGGTATAATTGTATATATATATATGAATTTATACACGACGAATCACATTTATCGACATTCATCACACGTAATTATTGTAGGTAATGAATAGTGATAAACGAAAGAAAGACTTACTGTGTCCGCAGCGTGAAGGCTGCCGATGTGATGCTGGAGGGAAGATGAAGTCCTTTGATGATTTCCTGCCATAGTTTTTTGTTTATTACGTCGACAAGTCCACCCCTGGCAATAACTAGGTTGTACAATTCGTACAGATCTAGGACAGACTTTGCCATGATTGGTAATCGGTTTATTGGCGTTCCTGCAACAGGGAAGAGAAAAATATCCAGGCTATAGAATTGTTACTCCAGGAAGGTTCGAAACCTATAGGTATACGGAAATGATCGCGGTTACCGCTACGATATAGGTATGTCAAGTTTTGCTGTCGAAAAGAAAAATAACAGGAATAAGAAGATATTTGCGCAAGTTGGCGAGCCAGGTCTCAACATTTTTTAGGGTTGAACTATCCGAGTTCCGTCGGGATGCGTACGGATAGTCGTGGACTCGGGGCTACGTGGGTTCGCGGCGCGCCGCCATCGAGAGCGCATGGACGAAGGACTATGGTCGCCATCTTGCAAGTGCAAACCAGCAGCAGCGTGGTAGGGGAACCGGCAATTTGGGGCTATCGAGAAGGAAAACCCCTCCGCAGGGTCTAGATTATTGGCCCTGCAATTATTATTGATATACGCGCCTCGCGAGGTACACGGCCATTCGACGCGAACTCGCCTATAAACGTATTATACATAGTATATATAGCTTAGGTATATTGTATAGATCCAGCTTGGTGCACGAGCCATTTCCAGCCCCAGCCCCAGCCCCCCTTGTACTACATACGTATAAATACATAAAACAGTATAACCGCACGTACTTATGTATTGCGCACACAATATAAATACACCTAGCCATGTACCTATACTACCCGGCATGTAGGTAGGTACATATGTGTATGCGCCACTGCAACCGTCTATACCGATAAGTCGGGTTATAAACTGAAAGGACGATTTGCAGACATATATAGGTAGTATATCAGGTACACGCGGCTTACCTGATCGCGCAACATGGCACCCCCCTATGCTTCGTATATATATATATACCTTACGTTCTTCCTTTTTTTTTTTTTGTTCATGGAATTCAAAGTAAACTATCTTTCCGAAGTGAAAGTAGAAAATGATCATCAAGTTTTCGCATCTTCTTATCATATAGGTAGGGGAGAGGCGGGCAAAATGGGCACTATCGGGCAAAATGGGCACCCCTGAAAATTTTTCTTAATTTAGTCAAAATTGTAAAATGTTCTGAATTTCATTATTTACTTACTATAATAGTATTCTCAAGTGAATACGAAAATGAATTTAAAACCTTTTTTCGATTTTGAAAAATTTCGACAAATTTTTGGGGTGCCAATTTTGCCCGCAATTTTGGAACTTTTCAGGCGAGGGCGTTCAACACTGGGAATTGATCAGGTTATCGTTTTTCGGACAAAATTCGAAGATTCATCGATTCAAACCTGTATTTGAAGCCTTAATTTCTTAGGGTGCCCATTTTGCCCGCCTCTCCCCTATATATACTACGTGTGTAGAGAAGGTCGTGATTCGGTGTGCTCGTGGAAGGCGGGATGGATTTCCTAGGGGCAAAAGTTTTACGAACTGTCGACTTGCTCGCGAAAATAAGAAACTGAATGAAATACAACGTTCCGTATTATGTGCCGGCTGTACGAGGTATAGGACGAGCTGGGGACTGGGTATGGGTGCAGTAAATCTGTACGTGTATAGTAATATTATCGAGTATTATAACTATATATTATATACAGATATACTCCGGCAATGTGGGTGCGTAGGTACGTGTGTACGCGTATATATATATATGCCTATGCGGCATACACTACTGCAACGCCTATCGGCGGGTGCCGTACAACGCGAGCTCATTGTTTGCTGCGGCGAGTGCGAATGGTGGCGTAGCTGAGGTGCGGGATAGTGAGGAACGAGCCAGCGGAGAGGAGAGGAGAGAAGAAGATGAAGAGAGAAAAAGAGAGAGAGAGAGAGAGAGAGAGAGAGAACGAACATTTCAGGATGCGATTACGACTTTTCTTGGTAGGGCGTCCAATCAGCAGTTATTTTTATAATGGCCGCCGTACCAACCAACGGTGGCCATTGCATGCCTCTTTGAACGCGCCAAAGTATGTCCTTTACTCGTGGCTGCATGAGTAGGTATATAGGTAATAATACGGCAAGTTGTATTTGAAAATGGTATCGCGACTTATTGTAACCAACTTTCAACCCGATCATTCCAGCGCGCTACCGCTCTCGAATGTACGTAACCCTCATCGAGATAGCGAAGACTCGAGTCCGAAGACCATTACAACCGCTCGGGTTATATATCAAGTGGAAACTCCGCGAATAGATCAGACGTCATCGTACACATAATAGAAGCCGAGTAGACGGCTGCACTTTTTCAGGAATACAAAATTCACTATGAGTTTTAGTGTTTAAACACTTTTGCTCAATCTTACAGACAATCGAAATTCTTTCGACTCGCTGTTATAAACTGTAGGAATTTCTTTTCCGTTACGGCGGAACAATGGTGATGGAGAACCGGTGCATCAGGGGGGTTGAGCGAAGGCCGAAAGCTTGCGCTCAGTCTTGCGATTTTTTATACTATTTATTTCCCTTGCTCTTTTATTTTTGTCTTTTAGGCTGCTGTTGTTGTTGTTGTTAATGTTGTTTTTTTCTTTTTCTTTCTTTCTTCCGTTCCCACTGAAACGTCTCTCCTCCGAGGCGGTGGGAGGGTAATTGGTATACGAAACAAAATGTTGCATTTTATGGGTTATTGTGATGGGCGACTCGGAGAGGAGTGTCCAATCTAATAATCGTCGGTTATGCTGGAAGCCTTTATTACCGAGACACACTCGCATATATCGGAACGCGGCGTTGTGTGCTGTGTGTCGGGTGTTGCGAGCGGTCCGGAGCATCGGAATTGCCCGTGTGTCGAGCGAGAGGCGAACGCCGAAGGCCTTCCCTCCGCTCTTCCGAACCGAACCACAGACCAAGTCCTTCCTGCACCACCTCGCTCTCCGAAGAGCGAAACAACTTTTCCCAGAATCTCGCGTGACGACCAGTGAATCTGTTCGATAAACCTCAGAGATCCTAACGATCCTAATAATCCGTATACTTTGCTACTTTAATACTTTAATAACTATCGCCGGGTCCCAGGGATCGAGAACGATCCTCATATCCCATATTGCTTTCATCTCCTTTCGTTTTTTCTTTATCTTTTTCGTATTCTTTTTCTCTCATTCCTTTCATTTACCTACTTGTTCTCTTTTTTTTTTTTTTTTTTTTTTTTTTGTTCACGGAATTCAAAGTATCTTTCCGCGTTTAAATTCGTGTAACCGTATATACACCCTTTTTATAGTCAATGTGGCGAGGATATATATCTCGTATTAATATACCTATATACCTATATACGGCCGCGGGAATAAAATACCTTTAACCATAAGGAGCTAGAGCTGTTGGTTATATCCTATAGATCTATAGTACTACGTCTGACTATCACAGTCTGTTACTCCTGCTACTAATCGTGCAGGCTTCGGGATTTCGGTCTCCACGCGATCCTTCTCGTGTCATTATAACGATTTATGTAGGTATATATAACCGGAAAGTTTGAATAAATTCGCGCCCCGATATAATCTGCAACTTTATATATATATATATATATATATCACAAATACTTGTTTGATAATTATGCGCAACTGAAGGCTTCGAGTGTGGCAGGTCCAAGGGCGTAGCGGTGTGCGCCTGTGTGCGAAGGAGAAGGAATGAGCTGGCGCGCGGTATAAAGTAGAAAAACTGCACATCAGAAGAGGTATAGAGACTACAGGAGAGGGCGAGGGTAAAGCGAGGGGTAGGTGGAGCAGAGTTGAAGTTTCGTATGAAATACACGTGACGTTTACTACCTTACCGGCTGGCCCACAAAGACGCAAACGTAGGTATTATAAATAGATCTCCTTCTTCGTGCGCGAGAAAAAAGGAAACTATAAAGGTATATATAGGTATATATGTACGAAAGGAAACGCGGTGAAAATACGTGGTTAATATACATACGTATACATATATGTAGGTGTATATAGGTATATATGTGAAGAAAGGGAGAGCGAGAGAACAACGCGAACCACGGTGCTACAATCCGCAGGTTTATAATCTTGTTAGGATTTCGCGGAAATATTGCTGTAATTTACGATCCGTCGACCGACTTACCCTCACTTTCTCCACCTCCCTTCGCTATGTACGTCCGAAAGACGTATTAACGATCATTCCCTCGGACGGGAATGCCAAGAGACGTAACGTTGTGCGAATCGAGTTCGAGGAATCGCAGGGTATCGAAAAGAAATCGGATGAAATGTAAAAACGAAACGAAACTTAGATCCGGTCGGCGAAGATGATAAATCGAAGGATCGTCGTATTGTACAGAAAGAAAAGAATTGACGCGGGAATCGTGATTAAACTTTTCTAAAACGTGAGGGTTTTAGATTAGCTTATATAGTCGGTGTTCCTTTCTCACGTGATCAACGTTAACGGCTTGCTCGGAACTTTTTACGTGCGTCAAGACACGCGTTAAGGCGTGTTACAAGCTCACGCACGAACAGTGGTGGATGCGGCTGCAGTTGATCGCGGGAGAGTGAACGTACGCGTCGCGTGTTATGTTAGACCCGATGGTAGTAGTGTGCTAGTATAGCCGTGCGGCAGGACTTCACCGGAGGATAGCTCCGCAGCAACAGCAGCAGCACGCGGTAGTTAAACCGCTATTTGACGTCACATCAAAGCATCGCCACATTGTTGACAGCCGTTTCTCTCCGCGAGTTGGCGTTTGCGCGGCGGCTATTTAGCGATGCAAAAGGAAAAGAAAGAAAAAACAAAAACAAAAAAAAAAAAACAAAAAAAAAAAAAAAAAACGGCACGAGACGAGGAGAAGTAAATGAATGAATGAATGAATGAATGAATGAATGAATGAATGAATGAATGAATGAAGGAAAATTAAAGAAAAGGAAAAGTCGGCGCAGGGCAAGATAATGGGGAGTCGGTGCAGCAGAAGCAAGCGAGCCAAGGCGACGCTGCTCGAGCGAATCAAACAGCCTCGTAAAATCTATCAAAGCCGCAAAAGCGTTCGGGGTTTATCGCTCGCTCGATATTATTTCCAGACTTTATCGCCGTCTCTAAAACCCGCGTAAGATCCACCGTAATATACCTACGCGGTTAATAGCGTCTTTTCGTTATTCGTACGCCGCGCGGCCGCCGTGCGGAGGAGCCGAAGGAAGAGACCCGGCCGACCACCCATGTCGATGGATTTCAAGCCTAGCCCGAAATTATTCAGCAGCGGTGCCACGCCCTGGTGAAGATTATGGATGTGATCGTGTTTTGTCTATTTCACCCCGGTCGAATGTCCCCGGAGACCGGAGACCCGAGACACGACTAGGCGCTACCACGCCGAGCCGCTGCTGTCCCCGCGCTCATCCATATTAAAACGTTTTGTTTTCCGAGATTATAACCCGGCTAAATCATGGAACCCACCCACGCAACCTCGAACAGAGATCTCTCCACCGACGAGATAACGGAGATACAATTATTTGATTCAACCCAAACGAGTCTTATCCCTTTACCATACGTACCTATAGCTTATATATATATATATATATATATATATATAGGTACTATAATAGACCTATCGCGTTTATCTACGGGGATTTTTTGGACCGAGAGAGTATGCACTGTCCTTTCTGCTAAATGCGAGATCGGGGGTCGTCCGGAACGATACGTTTTCCACGGATGGATATGGGAAATGGTATACTTTGCGGGTTGAGTGGACGATTCTTCGTAGAGGCGAGTTAATAAATGAAGAAAATGAATAATAAAATGAAGAAAGCGAGAAGCAAGAAAAAGAAGAAAACGAAGAAAAAGGCGAAGCGAAATGAAAAATATAGCTCGGGTGTTGGCGGGAAGCGCGAGTTTCAGAAAGAGAGAGATTCTTGGAAAACGTCAGCTTCCGGCTGCGGCTTTGTCGGAGGACGGCGCGACGTCAACTCTGCGACCCAAATCTTTACCGCGAGCGGCACACGGTGCGCCACAGATTCGTCAAGCGTCATAAACTACCAGACGGCAAATGTGTCTTTTGAGCATTTATAACTTTAATAAGTCAGAAATCCTCAACCGCTGGCTAAACACTTTGATGGGAAATTAGGCGCAAACTAATCCGTGATACTGCCCCAGTCAGAGTGTCGTCTTTCCTCACTTCATTCCTTTCCTTGTAAATCTTCGACCGAAACGAGCCAGAGTGCAGGATATACCTACAGTCTGTCTGGTGCCAAATACGAAATACCCCCATAAAGCAGACACAGCGGTATAGTACGTGTGAACGTGAAGAGTGTATGAGTCAGGTGTAACCGAACAGCCGGCGGCACCTTTTAGTATATACATTCGGCAGAACGGTTCGGTCAGCAATATATCACGGCCCCATGCAGGAGGCTGGGATCGCCGGTATTGTCGCGAAACATTAACAACCAAATTAGTTCAGACTTGGTTTCTGCATGTGTGCCGCGATCTAGAGCCAAGCATAATATATATACCTATATGAATCCAATCCAATCGTGAATCGTCTTTCAATTAATGTCCACCTCGTGGAGGAAGACTCGTCTTATAACAGAAATATGTATATCAACATAATTGTGGGAAAAGTTATACCTTATACCCATAGACGTGAAAGTAAAAAAAATGAGGAAAGATATCTGCTCAAGTCGTGGACTGGAACTGGGAGAGATGAGTAGAGGGGCGGGGACGGGAGGGGAGGGGAGGGGAGAGGAGTGATGCGGGGGATCCCGTCAAAGTTACGACTCGCAATACAAAGTTTACTCAATTAATTTACTCCTTGACAGTTTACTCGTAGGAGCGCCGTGCCACCGTGAATAAGAGGGAGCTGCAGGGAGCAGAATGAGTGACTCCTGGAGCAAACCTGCCAGTTCACCAGTTGCCAGTCGCTCTTTAACATGTAGAACCGTGCTGACTGTAGAGAGTCGGAAGAGGAGCGAAGGGAAGCGGCAAGAATTCGACAATTACGTGACTCGGGTGTAACTGATGATCGGCCACTGTATAGGTAGGTAGTTGGCTAGGTAGGTACGGGTACGTTATACGTTCCCGCGGAGACAGCCAGAATGTGCGCCGTCATTCGGTTAACTGGTTTTCGCGTCTTCCCGCCAATGATCGCGCCACGTGCCACCCATCTAATGCACGAGCAAACCTCTGTATACCGGCATGCGAACGATCTACGTGGTTCTCCTCCGTATGGCGTATACCCATACGGTATACCATGCACTGCGGCTATATACTTATATATAATACTCCCACTGCCTAATTCTCCGCCTTGGGAAGAATGCGTCTTGCAAAAGATGAAGAATTGATGAAGAAAATTGAAGAAAAATCAGGCGCTTTGTTCCCGCGGTAGTACAGTAGTGCAGCCCTGCCTCGGTTTATATGTGGTTCGCCAAAAGGGGTGCCCTTACCCGTAGTACACAGGTACCCTGGTATATTGTATATATACCAATATATAGTATATTCATCTATGTATATGTATCTATGTATGTGTATTGTGTATATATATATTATACGTACATGTCTGGGTGTGGGACGAGGCCCCCGTAATCCTGACATAATCCTGGTTTAAGGCCCTCTAAAGCCAGCGGGTGGGCCGAGACGATCCCGGGCCCCGAGTGGCCCCCGGTTTTTAAGATCGCAACGTAACCCCGAAAGCAAATTCGCTTTCTCTAATTCCGAGAAAAATTCTGAAAATGGTTTACGAGCGATCAGTCAAAGTCTCGTCATGCACAATGACTCTATGACCAAGTTACACCCTCCACACCCCGCGAGCCCCGGAGAACAACCTAGGAAGAATTTATTTTATGACCGGTATTCGAGTATTTACGAGGGACCTCCCAACCGACTGAAAAACTTTGATCCAATATAGAACGGCCCGTAACTTTATAATATAATAAATAGCCCGTTGTAGCCAAAGTTATTTCGATTCTATACAACTGTACTATAGAGTATAGAATATAGATGGTATACCTACTACACTCTAGAATATAGGTATATATACGTATATACAACGTGTACACGTTGTGGCCGTTCGCATAACTCAACCGTATATACAAATATTTCCTCTTTATAACTGCTGCAGTAGCTGCCTTTATATACCTATACCTATATAACCGCCTACTACTCCGTTCCGTCCGCAATTCAAAATTTAGCGAACGCCTCAACTTGCCAGGACAAACACGTTTCGCCGAATAAACAAATAAATGAATAAACTAATGAAACGATAAAAGGGAAGAGGGAAGAGGGAAGAGGGAAGAGGGAAGAGGGAAGAGGGAAGAGGGAAGAGGGAAGAGGGAAAAGGGAAAAGGGAAAAGGAAGGGAAATAAGAAATTAAGGAATGGGACGTCCGCGTCGTGACTCGAGGTTATTAGGGCTCTAATCCCCAATCGTCCACTTTCTCGCGTACCTGACCGGACAATATATTCGATAAATATGGTTCGGAATCTTCGGTCCCGATATATATATATATATTATAATATATCTGGGGATCAGATTTGTTTCGGTTGTTTAATTTTATCTTAATTGAATTTTACAATTTAACGATTCCGACGCGTCTCGAAATGTCTCGAAGCGTCGCAATTATCTTGTGCCATCAAAAAGGTCAAGACAAAGTTTGTAAGCTCGGCGGAACAGGAGTAGGGGGAGGGGGAGGGGGAGGACGAAGAGGAGGACGAGCCCGAGTATAAGAGGCAATCGCACTAAATTAAGAAGCTTGGCACGCGAGAGCGACGTGTATACATAGATAGAAATTTGGTCCGCGTATGTGTTCCGCTGCAGGTTAGAAGTGCTTTTAATTTACTTGGGAGTCTTTATAGCCCGTCCTCGCGGCTCTTACCCCGTCGAGCCTCCGCTAGGGCCCACCTCTGATTCTCAGGAAGAGTATAAAAATATTAATTTTTATATTTATTAGACAATAAAATTTCCACCGGTCAAACCACTCGCGATCCCAAAGACCATATTTATACCATATAGGTACCTATATAACAGCTATACATGCTGTATACGACAAAGACGATCGGTGAAACACTTTAAAACGACGTTCGTACCCATATTATTATATGCATTTATATAAATATAGGGGGAATTGAAAAATAAAGAAGAACAAATCGATATCTGATATATTTGTTAATTGAAACTTGTCACCCTGTACATCGCGTATGTAAGTCACGTGCATACGGGTATAAGGAGTAGGGTGTCGTGCTAGGAGCTAGTTAGTATAGGCAGCGTACGTGCCTCTAGGACAAAATACGGAATAATGAAGAAAATGAAACGCTTATTGCCCGAAGCAAATCACGCGACGTCTTTTGTTGCACTAGTGGTGCAGGCAGCAGCAGCACCACCACCACCACCACCACCACCACCACCAGGAGCAGGAGCAGAGAGTAGGAAATGTTTCTCCTCGTATAGGCAAAGCTATATAGTCGTATACTTTCCTGTACCGCACTACCATATCTCCTGGCTGCGGTGATTGACTAAAGGGACGTGTAAAGGTACACCACCAGCCGCTGGGATAGCGCGAGGAATTGAAAAGATATGGAGAAAAGTAGGGAGTCACGAGTTAAGCAAAGTGCAGTATAGAGTAGGTATGGAGTAGGTATGGAGTAGGTATGGAGTAGGTATGGAGTAGGTGTGAGTAAGTTCGCGGTTAAGAATCGTCCCTGGCGGAATATTGCACCGCGGTGCCAGCATTAAATAGAAATACATTTTACTGTTCGGCATAAGTATATGAGAAGTAGATAGGCTATATATGCCAGGCTGAGTGAGAGGTTTTAACACTTGTATACGTTGAAACGCACGCACTAGCTCCTTGTTCACATGTGTGTTGAGGAAATGTTCGCGGGCAAAACACGTGTTCACAACTTTGCCACGATGCTGGAGTGCAGAGTCGTATGGCTACTAAGTAAGACGGTGGCTCGCGTCCGCGGACAAAAAATCCCGCGATGGAATAACCAGAGGTTTTTATGACACTGAACTTTAGTATGAAAAAGGCGTAAAAACAATAATGTGCATACGAATATATAAATATATATTTAAACGACGCCACGCTACTTATAGACGAGGGGGTATTTCATTTTTATTTCCCGTACCCTCGACCTGTCACTTTTCACTCTCTCGAATCCTCCGGATAATTGGCGAGTGAGCGAGTCGCGTTGCATAATCATACTTTAGGTGATAAAAGCCTGTATAGAAATAGAAATAGAAATAGAAATAGAAATAGAAATATAAATAGAAACAGAAATTTGTTGCAAGAGATTGAGAAGTTCTCGCCGGGCTTTCGAAGTCGTGTAAAACGGTCTGCGAAGAATTTATTGTAAATTGTGGGGACCAGGACCCGCGACGGTGCGAAAATATAGGCATAACAGATGCGACCGGTAGATATGAATTACATTAGAAATTGAAACTCGTTCGTTGGTCTGCAGTAAAAAGAATGAGCAAAACAATGGAACTGTACCTACTGCAGCGGTAGAAGAAGGCGAGAATTTGCATATTAAATGGCTTGAGATTTATAACAGCTTGCGAGAAGAGAGCTGGTAGGAGTCTGTCTGTCCGTAATAAATAAAACAGCCCGCAATATGCTTACTTCGCACTTTGTTCCCCGGTTAAAAGGACTCGAAAATTATCGATCAAGTTCCACAAAATTGTTCAAACATTCACTTGAGAAGTTGAGAATTGAAAAATAAACCCAAACACTAACTCGTGTCACGACAATTTAATCGCGGAATTGGAAATTTCACAACGAGTCAAAACAATCTATATTGATCGAGTCCGAACAATGTGTCCTGCGCCTGGACCGATCGTCGATATTGTGTATATGGGAATAAAGGGTAGAAGAGGGTAGCAGCACGAGCGAGGGGAACGAAGAAAGATGAGAATTGAGAAGGGAGGAGTGTTGATAGCAAACACAAATTGGTGCTGGCTGGACTAATAGGCTGCAGAGGTAGGTGATGAATGGTCGTTTATATATACATATATATATATATGTTGGTATGTAATATGTATATATATGTGTATATATATATATATATATATATATATATATAAAGATGTGCGTGTATCCATGTATGTATATGTATACCTGGAGATGGGATACGTATAGATGTATCGTTGGTCCTGCAACGGCATATACGAGGGCATTGAGGTGTTATGTATTACGTTAGTGTTGAATTATTGTGCGTGGGTCTGGCACCGGCACAATAACCGACCCCGCGGGGGGCCTCACCGTCGCGTCGCTCGAACCCAACATGACTCCGATTCCTCTGCGCGAGGGACCATATAGCCTTTCGCACCGTAAGATTTCGATGAGATTAGAATGAAGATGAAAATAAAAATGAAAATAAAAATGAAAATAAAAATGAAAATAAAAGCTAATGAAACGATTTCTCACATAATAGATTTAAATTTTCGGGACCGGTCGAGGCACCCGAAATCGTACCACGTAGTCGTAATCGTATCTCGTAGTCGGATAGCCGCGGATAGCCGGGAGAGGAGAATGATCTTGAACCGTGGAACGACATGCGTCGTGTTGATCTAAACCTCTATAATTATTGCTAGGGAGGTTAGAGACAATAATAGCATCATCGCCGACTCGGAGTTGGACCACAAAGGGGTGGAGAGGTGGCAGGGTGAAGAAGACAGAGAGAAGTTGGTCGGCGGGAGGAACGGTGGGAAGAGGCTTGACACATCTCCCAGCAGTTGATTGATGGACGAGTCCGCCATGTTTATAATTAGAGGCCTCGCGTTTCCGGTCTGTCGCTAACGCATTTGCTAAGACTGTTTCTTACCCACAGACTACATTTTATAGTTACCTATAGCTTATCGCGTATTGCTATACGAATTATTAGAAGCTCGGCTCGCCGCTGCACAGGTACGCGCGCGAGTCATTCTGGACTCGATGTCCCGGGTCCCGGGCCCCGGCTCATCTCGCGACTCGACATATGGACTCGACGAATATCCGCCGTTTACACGATTGACCGATAGACGAATACGAAATCTGCGAGATGAAAATGAGGAGGTCACCGAGCTTGACCGACTTCTTCGTCGCAAGAGACGAGGTGACTTTGTCGTCGAATTGATATATAACTTGGAGTGAGGTTGGCGCGTCGAGATCTCGAGAATACAAACGTTGCATAATACATTAATACCTATATCATCTGGCTGGTCGGGCCTTTTGCGATCGTGCAGCGAGCTGGGAGGAATTAATAGAACAAATATTAGCTCTGGTGATCAACGATTGACGCACATTCAAGGCTCAAATTATTCATTCAAAGCAAACAAATGATACACCTATACATACGCGGCCATATTGTCTCAGATATCGCAATATTTCATCGAATTAACGGTAAGCCGCAGGGAACTCTCTGTCCTATACCATCTATCTATCTATCTATACGGTCCTATAGGTAGGTATACCTATAATTGCGAGTCGCGGTAAAATATTGCGAATTATTTCTCCGTTTTCTTTCTGTTCATTGTTTGTCTACAAAAGACCTCCTCCTCCACTCCCACCCCGTTATTAACTACATGGATGGGTAGGTATATATAGTCGTCACACCCCTATAATACCTACCATATAATATATATTTTTCCCTCGTAAAAAAGTAACGGACCGTGGAACTGTTGATAACGTAGAAGCTGTTTTAAGCGATCGTGGACACGTGTTTCCGTAGCCCGCATCGCGCCGTTTCCCGTGCACGTGGATTCTATGGACCACATCCTCAGGTGGCACGGAATACCAACTGTCAAAACGGTCCGTGCGAACCGGTAGAATATACTATACCTATTTCTATTTATATTCACATTGACAATCGGTATGGTTTCCAAATGAATTTTTTCTTTTTTTTTTTTTCCATATAATATCTATTATCGATAATACACGGATGTATTTGTATATATAACTCACCGCGTTTTTGCATATAGCTGAAAAGGTCGTCCAGGAATTCCTTGCGTTTTGGGTCATCGTTGATCTCGTACAGCTGTAAAAAGAAAAGAAAAAACGTTTCGTGTCAACGACTGGCGGGTGGCAGCTTCTATTACTCGGGTGTGATAGATAATATTTTATCACTTTGATGTTTGGAAAATTTCCATAAAAATAATCAGGTATAGATAAGATACTACGATTACAATGCGATCGGAATGTCGAATTTAAGTTGCGGACTTTGAATCCTTTGAATCGTTGAATGTATTTGCAATATGAGAATCCTGCGGCGATGTGGGATTTAAGAAAACATTTTATGCGCGCTGACATCGTTCATCGATATATTATATATACATATACTTGTATCTAGATATATATATATATATATATATGTATGATATGTATGATATGTATGATATATAATATATATGATATAGTATATATTATATACCTCTCTCGCCTTTTGGTTGCCTAAAGAATACTATTCTGCGACGTATAGAAGTCTTACAATAATTAGTCGTGGATCATTACGTTCTTGTTACCGTCAAAATTAGTTGGGCGAGGCAGCGTACGGGGCGAAGAATTAAATATAGACAACTCTGGCTCGCAGTGAAATCTACGAAGCGTCAAATCCCGCGGAGGAACGGAAACCCGCGACTTTTTTCAATGGGAATAAAGAACCGGAAAAGAGACGAAAATTTGTAATTACGAAGATATACCTATATATTATATACCTAGTAGGTATATAGGTTTATAATCGTAAAGATGGAGTAAGATTTACAGGTGCCAAAGGTACCTGAATCTGAAATGAGCGAAACTATAACAGCTCTATATAGCGAAGGTATAAGGTACTCGAACTAATTAAGGCTTGAGCTACCCCACATATAATATCCTACCATATAATGTTATGAAAAAGAAAAAAAGGTGTACTTAAGGTGAACGGGGAGGGGGTAAGAAGATCTCGGCATATATGAGACGGCGTACGAGTTCGACGCATGGTGGCCGAGCCATGGACAGATTACTTAGCCCAGGTTATTAATGATTCCGTTTAACCCGCCGCTAACCCCTTCCCTGCCTTTCGACCAAACGAAACTAAACCCCTTGGGGCAACCAGGACGCATTATCATATTTGTTATGTACGATGTGCTATATCTAATTCGAAAGCTTTTAATTGCTTTTATAATACAGGGATTCCCCGGCTCCACGGCATCGTTCGTTGATCTGCCCGTGATAATTTATACTTAACACGTCGCGGTGTAGAGCCTCGGCAATAGGCTACACCGGTATACCCTTCGCTAGCTGCACCCCCGGCGGGGTATGGTAATTAATTTATAGTACCCGTACCGTACTCCCTCGTCTCTGAAACGCACCTTTTTCTTATTCTTCGAATTATCATTTCTCCCGCGGTCCCTCTGCTATTGTCTCACGATCGGATTTATCCGCCCAAATTAGTGTTGGAAAATTTATTTCGAGACTCGTTTCGAATACCTATAGATAGGTAAACCTAATCTAATCCCTAACTCACACCGAGTATAATACAACCTGTAATCTTTATCCTCGTTTGACCGGCACGTTCGTGTGAATATTAAATAAAATAAACTTCCCGCTATCACACCACCGCACCGCATATATATATATATATATACCTATAGGTTAATATATATATATATATAAGGCTGCGTGCTTGACGGGGATCAAAGTGGCGTCGAACGAATGACTGCTGCACCGATGAAAACTGGCTCCTATATATATATGTGAATTTACAACTAATTACTTTGACCAACTAATTATCATCCACGTATCTATATATACCTATAGGTAGTATATAGATGCGCGGGGCCCGGGTACGGTCGAACTTTTACGATTAGTACACACGTATATTACGTACACATATATAGGTACATGTATGGGTATAACGCACGTCAATATAGTACACCTACGTTCTATACATCTATGCATAATATCGTCGAACCCTCACCCCATCATGTTTTCCCGGCAACGCCCCCGCATAATATAGGTGTGCATCTATGGATATACCTACTTATACGGTGTACCGACGTAATATCGTCCATTATATTCCTGTATATAGAGTTCATCCCGAGAGCGGGGCATTTTTCAAAATCATTTTGTACCATTTTCTTCTTATTTTTTCCTTTTTCCTTTTTCTTTTCATTTTTCTATTTTCTGTTTCCTTTTTTCGTGGTTGTTTTTTTTTTTTTTTTTTTTTTTTTTTTTTGTTTTCCCCGTTCGCCGGGAGAAGCTCGTTAGAGAGGGCACCGAACACTCGGAGGAACGAGACGGTAAGAGCGAGAGCTCGCAGTTCAACCAGAGTATTGATTGATCTACCGTTAAGCAGAGACTGACTGACGAGCCTCGGACGCGATGGAGAAGGAAGAAATAAGGTTTGGGAAGCGGGAAGAAGGAAGAGGCAAGAGGCAAGAGGGAAGAGGGAACGGAAAGAGACAAACGAGATGAATAAGGACGGAATTTGCTCTCGAAGATTCATTTGCTTCATTCCCTACGACTCCGCCCTCGTCGCGGCCTTACTCCTTCGACTCTTTGCCCGCGCGATAGACGACGGATGATCGTAATCACCCCCCGAGTCTTCTTCGACCTTCCTTCACTCACGCCTCGTGTTTTCTTATCCTTTACTTACAGCTTCGACGGTTCATATTCATCAATGTGTGTATGGAAGGTACCTCTATAGGTTACATCTTCGTGCGCGGTAGATATTACGAGCCGCAGGTATAGGTATAGTACACACATGTGTATATGGATATATATGTATATATATGTATATTGTAAAATAGACGTTTTATCGCTCTCTTCCCTCTCTGCTATTTTTTCCACACCCTGCTAGTTTTAACGAGCAATAATTATCGATGCTCAAGTTCTATTTTCTTGTTTTTTTTTTTTTTTTTTTTTTTTTTCTTCTTCGTCTTCCTTTTTCTCTCGGGACAGAGATCGCGATACGGAGTCCCGCCGAGTGCTCTTCCTGTCCACCGTTGATAACTCGGCCCGATAGCCAGCCGTTTAACCGCAGAAACCTCGCTATCTCTCGCAAATTGTTGTGTATACGCATATAGGTATACCTGGGTGTAGACTGCACCGTAATAGCCGTACTGTACCCGCAGCCTATAACCTTTCCGGGTATTATATAGTCTGCCTGTATACGTGTATATGCATGTACCTATATTCATCTGTGTATATATGGTGGTCGGAGGTGCAAGGATAATATGACGCGAAGATCTCATCGGATAAGAGAGCCTTGGCAAGAGAAGTTGGAATAATAACAAGAATGATAATGGTAATAATAAAGTGAAATTTCCAACCCGCTGCACTGCCTCCTTGTAAAACACGGGGCGATCCTTGTTTTCTTATTACGTTAATTATGTAATTGGTTGTATGCACGAGTACTCCTATAAGTGCAGCGTGGGGTGCTGCTGGTTCAGCTCGTTCGGTAAAGTAGGCAGGCAGGCAGGTAGGCAGGTAGGTCGGCAGGTAGTCGAGTAGTCGAGTAGTCGTGTAGTCGTGTATGCCGTATGGTATACACACAATTCTGCTGCACCAGACTCGAGTCAACTTCCGGTAGTAAAGTTTTAAGGGCGAGCCTTCGTACCGCGTGACTTACGTAACACCGTTCCTACGTAGGTACCCGTACCTTGTACACCTTATATTATACCTGCCTACCTACTCGGTCCTACGAGATTTCGCCGAGATACGTTATCCGCGATAATTCCACTTCGTACCTGATTCGTATTCAAATTTACCGGGGCTCTCGGACCGATCATAAAACCGCAGAGAGAAGACCACCCCGTTTGATGGACAATAATAGGTATATATAGAAATCGCGAGATGTGCGGGAAATGACTTTTGGGTACCTACTACACTGACGGGAGATTCGGGGACGTGCAGTATAATATCTAGATCCATCGTTACAATATATGCACGAGGTAGCGAATATAATGGCGCCAGAAGTCCGCCATATTCCCGTGCTTGAACCACGACGAGGTATAAGTATCACAGATAGGGAAGGCAATTATAATTATTATGACGTAAATACAGGACGGCCGTTATGGTCCTATAAAATCTCCATACCAGCTATCAATGCGCGGACGCGCTGGTTGCGGTAACCATTTTGCCGAGGTTCGCCATTTGCCGCGGGATCTTGCATTCATATGTATATGCACGTATAATAAATACAATAGCTTCGTACATCAATATAACACCTCGACTCACCGCAATATGAAAGAAGAGAGAGAGAAAAAAGAAAAATTCACCACGTACAGGTAATGTATTCTCGCAAAATTGGATCCAAAGACGCGCGGCCATGTGAGGCAGAGAAGACGCAAGGTCCCAAACTGCACTTATATATATATATAGACTATAGTAGGCATACCTATGATGTATCCACACTCATGTAGGTATACGATGAAATTAAATAAGGTCGTTCGTACACAAAGTGAAATGGCTACAGGGCAATTATACTATATAATATATATATTATATACATTATACCTATACAATCCATATTACATATAGCCGTCTATCGGGAGTGGAAAAATTTCAGCGATTGAAGGACAGATCTTAACCGCAGGATGTGAGAGCGGGCTACCGTTCTGTGGGCTTTTCTATTGCTAGGGCTAAATCAATCAGCTTTATTTATTTGCCCGATATATCGGCTCTCGGATAAAGATAAATCCTCTTCTAATCTGATGAGGTCTTTTCCACTTGTCCACAATTCCCTTTTCTTTACCAAACCGTGTCTCCCTCTCGACAGGCTTTACGCCAGATCAGTCTTACGATTCGTATTATTTGTCCCGCACAGGCTTCATTGAGCTACAGTGAGATATACGTCCCTCGTCCTGTCCAGGTATAGGGTGGGCTATACTTTATATAGATACCAACCTAGTTTGGGACGGGCGCGAAGAATTGACCGATCGCTGCGGATCGCGCGTTTTATGAAGTCGAACCATTTATGCGAAATACTGCGCCGCATTGCGGTGATCGGGAATTATATAGGTATATACCTACACAAGAGATTATAATATTGTATGTATGTATATATATATATATATATATATGCGTAGCATAAAATGGGAAATGAAAATAAAATAAAGAACGCGACTGCAATTGTGTTTTTATCGGCGGGCTGTAAAGTCTGTTTTTATCACCGTGCCTGCGAGTAGATATACGTAGGCAATATGATAATATTTATACCTATCACTGTATTCATAATTTTTATATTTTTTCATCACTTTTTATAATTATTATTTTTATTTAGCACGGTTACACATGCAAACGCGTATGCAAATTGAATACTTCTTGCTTCTATACAACCGATGGCACAATATTTTATCAACAATTTGTCTTTTATATCTTATGAAACGTGACACTGAACAAACAATGCGTGTGCTAGCAGCTATGACTATACTGTCGTGTCCGGCTACATATATATATCAATTATTTTTCCGAGATTGAGAGTTACGATGTGCCACAGCAATCGGAATCAATTCAGAAATATTCACTAACGGAGATATCGCCGTATACCTATACCTATATATAACATGTATGTCATACATGTCTGCTACTGTAATAAAATGATTCAATCAGGAAGACCAACAGTAGGATCGTGTTCGTAAGATACAAGTATAATGGTTCAGAGAGAAGGAGATGAGAGAAGTCGGTCGAAAAGTTGTTAAAAATGAAATATAAAAGTGCATAATAATGTCGTACGGATAGGAGAGAGTCCTTCGCACCAGGGAGAGACGTCGGCGGCACAAAGAAGTATAATATTTAGAGAAATTAGAGGGATTCCCGTTCCCCCTTGTCCCTTACCCGTTCGGCTATTTTACCCCGTCGCCCTGCACCGATAGAATCAAATTTTATACCCGTAGCTGGAAATATTAAATCGCACCTAAAAGTCACGTTTCATGTTGGCCGCCTAATAACCTTTGAGGACTTTTTCATACCTCTTTGCTCTTGCCCGAACCTATATCCCCCACCCACCCTCTGCAGCCTCTTTTTCTGTATTTTTATTATTTCTTTTTTTTTTCTTCTTCTTCTTCTTCTTCTTCTTCCACGACTCGCGGTGGGCGGCCAACCTCGCGCAACCCACACTATAGTGGTCTATAAATGTTTTAAACGCTTTGAAACGTTTCACCGTGCGGTACTTCATCGTTAAATCCATATTACGTAACATTTAACGCCCCACTAAATTCTGGGTAGCAATCTTTTTTTCCCCACGCGATAGGGGATTGATCCCCACTCGATGATCCCTCGACAAGATTGAACGGCGCGAATGCGAGCATATGGGAACACGTGAATACGTGAATAAATAAATAAAGTAAACAGATTGCGAAGAAAAGGTGGGATATAAAATTAGCTCGAGTCAAGTTACTATATATATATATATGTATATTATATATATATATATGCGAAAGTGCTAAAATCGGAAATTACGAGACAACTGACAGGCCTCTGCCTCGGGTGTCTCCTCGAGCCTGCGGGCAGGCATGCACACGAGTGCAATGCAACGCAGACGTGTTTACAGCAGCACATCTCTTAGCCGGGTATTTGCCAGCAAGCGCGAGAACTGCACGAAACTAACAACACACGCGCCGGTGCAGCAGGAAACACATTGTAGCAAAGCTTTTGATTGCAACGCTTGGCCCAGCCGACGACTGCAACTGCCTTGGCTCGCTGCCCATCCATTCTTTCATTATTTATGATTTGATTTATTATAATCGAACCTCGGACTCATTTGATCCGCACCGGCGTAACTCCACCGTACCCTTCCATCTCTCACTCTCACTCTCGCTATCGCTATCGCTATCGCCTTCGCTCTCTCTCCCTTATTTTTTAGGACTCCGCAGCCCTCGCCTCTGTACGTACACACAACCATCTCTTCCATGTCTGCGCGTGTGCGTACAAATATACCTATACGCATGTGGATTTGTGATTATAATAAAGCCTGCAAAGGACTCGGAGAGCCACTTAGAAGTCGTATTTTATGTCGAACCTCGCTACATTAATTGATCCCAACACCTTGGCCGGTGGAATTCTATATCCACAAGCCGAACGCTCGGAAGATCATCATGTCGAAACGTTTCGTGTCCCTCGTGGAGACCGATTTATGAATTAGGGACGACGTACCTATATCTAGATATGTATGTAGTACATATATCTACATATCTATATTGTATATAATATACAATATACATATGTTATATATATCTATAAATATATATATATATATATACCTGCGTATCGACGAACGACAGGGCGAAATCATGTGTAAAACGCGCGTTTTGAAAGCATGAAGAGAGGAGGACAACTCGGGGAGGAGGCAATTAGCTCGGAATTCTCGTATTAATCTTTTACCACGGTACAATGCTCCTGAGGACCCGCTGAACGGCCCGTAGTTAGCACTTGTTTAGAAGAGGGTTATTATATATTAGTCGGTGTTAAGAGCCGTTCCGTTCGTCGATAGCCGCGGAGACTATAGATGCTGCTGCTGCTGCTGCTGCTGCTACTGCTGCTAGTGTCTGTGGACCGTGGTCCGTGGTGGTTACTCGACAAACAGAAGTCGTGTACTAGGGACGGAGCCGCGAGGTCGCCGTCCACATAGCGATGCCTTGTAAACAGGCGCTAACTAAGAGACTTGTAAGAGAGTAAGAGAGTAGAGATTATACATAGACCATAATATCACCTCTTACTTCGTGTCCACGTCTTTCTCTTTCTATCCTTTACCTTTTTTCTCCCTCCACCTTCCATCCTCTATCCTAGCTATCCTTTTCATTCCCTTTGACCTTTACATCCATCGCGCGCCGTGAGGATATTGTACGCCAACATATCTATAATACCCTATGCCTGCACTCTCCTAAGCGATTCAATTTCGAGAAAAGAACAGGCGCCCCAGACAGAAGAGACCATAAACTAGTTCGAATTCATGTCAAGTAATAAAGATAAAATATAGACATATATATATATATATTTATTTTTCATTGGTCGAACTCGATGAGAGAAAACGTGTACGTATATGTATACGGTATACCTATAGCTATACTACGTCCACTACGATCTCTTACTTTCATTGTAGGACAGTCTTTCATATTGCATAGGAAAATTGTGCCGAAATTAAACGTCCGGCTCGTCGAGGGCTACAATCTTTGTCTCGGACATTTCGACGAAAATTATATAAAGAACTGCCGAGATAGGGGTTAATTTGATCGTGGGATAAAGTCGGCTGGTATATATATATATATATATATACGAATATGAAAAATGTGCATATCTCACGGGGAAAAAGACAACGGTGGTCTTGTCGAGGACGGTCCTGCTGCAGTTGCGGCTATATAGGGGAGTTTTACGGGCATGGGAAGTCGTGCCGAGGAGTCAATCACGAACAGAGAGAAATCCAGAAAGTTTTCTCATTCTCTTATTAACAAGGAAGCGAAACAAATCGCACTAGCCTGCTAATCGTGCCAGCACACAAGACCGAACCCGACCCTCCACGGTTGGACGCGACTTTTCAACTCGACGACTGGCTGTTCAACTACCTCCTTGTCTTCGAGACGTTGCTGGTGCTTGTGGCGCAGAGCTCGTATAGATAATTAAGTATAAATGTCTCATATCTCTACAATCTACATACACACGCAATTTTTGTTTTTATTTGAACTTGCAATCAATTTTCTTTCCAGCTTGTAGGAAATCGGACCATCGGCGCGAGGTGTATATTTTGCCGGAGTAAAGAATCGTTACACCTACACCTATACATATATATATACGCGAGATAAATTTATAACCGATATGTAGATTTTTTGGTAGGGAGTAGGAATTTTGTCGAGTAAATTTGTATAAGATATTAAAAGTGAGTCAAACGATATTTTTGTACGTTTTACGAGCTCGGATACTTGATAGATCATTTATTGACGTATGTCTGCCTCCGTCTGACGTATCTCGGTTCTAAACCGCGTATAAAATACCCGGGGTGCCCGATTCCGTAGATTTATTCAACAAACTGAGAGAAACGCGCAATAAGATTCCGTCGCTATACGTGGTCGTATACGTTTTCCAGATCCACCGTCGAGTACACAGAAATTTTAACGGCCTTTCGGCCTTTCGGCCGAAGCCAAGAGCATGGTTAGGGCAGCATTCAAAATTATTCATAAAATGTTTCTAAAGAATTATATACATCTAGTCATATTATACTATATACGTATATGATCGTGTAAACGAAAGATGCAGAACGCTCGGAATCCGGCGATTTAATTAATACTTATATCCACATCGATGAGAGCGATGCCCGATAGACGCACGGAAAATCTAAACGGAAAATAAGAAGAAAAAGAGGTGCAGATGAGATGGAATAAGAAGAAGAAGAGGGGATGAACGAAGAAGAAAAGTGCAGGAACTATTATATACCTAGGTATATATGGTTAAATCAAAATCCAAACCGTTTCCTAATCCTTCATATGTAATATTAATATATATATATATATCTATATATATATATATATCTATATATATATATAGGATCGTGGAATAGCGAACGAGCGAGTAGTTCGAAAAGTTTTAACGGGCAAATTTGAGCATATATAGGTAGCCAAAGAATAAATAAAATAAAATGGCCGCCCCAAAGAAAGCCTCTTATAATGAGCGGCGGCGGGCAGATTATCGCGCGTTAAACTTTTATAGACCTGATTTTCATTTATATGTTAAACACGCTATAACTCCAAGTGGCTCCGTGTGTCGGTGGGCCTTGCCGAGGTGGGCTATACCGAGATGGATATAGGGGTACAGGGGTACAGGGGTACAAACGGGGGGTTTATTGGATTTTATTCCTAACAGATGAGCGCCGCGCGGACGATATTATAAAACGATCGTCAGATATTCCTTGGGCCCTTAAGGTCCCTAAGGACCACTCTCCTCCTCTCCTTTTCTCCTTGTCGCTCTCTCTCTCTCTCTCTCTCTCTCTCTCTCTATACCCTCAAGAGCCTGCACGACCGCAGATCTCTTTAACTAATCGCTTTCTATAGTTATTAAAATGTGGTCTGGGATGCGATGAAAAGATCACTTCCAGAGTATGACGATTCTTCGGACCTGTATACCTAAGTTTACCTCGCCTCTGAGCTACACGCATATATAAATATATGTAATATGTATGTATGTATATATATATATATATATATATATATATATATATTTATACATATAACATACATACATAGGTAACCTACGTACGTGGACAGGTATAATACGGACGGGCTTACGCTACACCTCACTGTAAAGGTATATATGTGTACAACGTGTTTCGGAATTGTAAGTTACATGGTATACATATTATATACGGGTGACATCGCGGTATTGGAGTATATCCAGAAAACGATCCCGGAAACGTTTCCATGCTTAGATAGTGCGACGAACGTACGGGGTTGTGCTTCCCGATTATCTTATTGTTAGCAGTCGTATGCCTTTCCGAGTATCGCAATTTTTTTACATATATATACAGAATCAATCGGCTAGAAAGAAAAAGGCTAAAAAACGAGAGTAAAATCCACAGCCATGCATTTTCTATAACGAAAAACTTTCGAGTCAACTTTTTTCCATTTCAATTGATAATAATCGATTGAAGTTAATTAAGAAAAAAAATAACTTGTTTCCCTTTAAGACGGAATCATTAAGTCTGACGTAAAAAAAAAAAAAAAATTGGATCCTTACGACGCACCTTTTCCAACAAATTCATCGAAGTCTCGCCAAGGTTTTTCATAATAATTGATATTCCGGTAAGATTGCGGTGTATTCCAATGCGGTAGGGAAACCAAAGCGTATTTGACAAGAAATTAAGAAAAAAAAAAGAAAAGAAAAGAAAAAAAAAAAAACCACGAAGCTGTGCTTGTCTGAACTGTCACTTGAATTCACTTTGCGTCACATCGGCACTGGTCACTGTTGTTTTCGGTGATGTAATGTATGTTTGAAAATGTTTTCCGAACATTAATGCGATTATTCAAGTATTTATGATAATTAAACGAACTATTTAACGATCGTCGAAGCAATCAATGTAACTGCATCACGCCTGGTAATGGAGCAATCAACTTTTTGCGACGTAAACGGAGAAGAGAGAAAATAGTGGCGAAGCGTTTATACCGCGTCTGTCTGTTTTACGTTAGCGACGCTTTAGGGCGGCGAGTCTCCCCAACGACTGGGAGCCTCGGCCGATTTTAAGGGCTTCGAGTTTCACCGGCATTGGAATCTCTTCAGGGTAGTTTAGCTCGGTTTAGTTCCAACCCAAATCCCCTCTCCGTCCCTACTTTAACCTCTGTTTCAACCCTCGCCAACCGGCCACAGTCCGCACTTCCACAAGATATCTTTTCACCCCCCCAGAGACACGCCCGTCCTTTCCCTACAGTCTTTGGCACGTTCGCCTACCGAGATTCAGGTATATAAATTTTATCTGGTCAAAAATCAATTCCAGATCCTTTCGGAAGGCCTTCCAACATTTCTGTGGCGAAACTCTCTACTTGTTTATTCGTTTTATTTTTATTTTATTTTGTCTCTTACGCGCGGGGAGCGCAAAACCCCGCGCTTACGGGGTACCCCGCAATCAATCCGAACTTTGAAATCTTTGAAATTGTCAGATAATTGTCTCGTCGTGTACAAATGAAAATCCAAACTTTTTCAACACTCGAGTTGGAATTCTGTGAATCGAGGTTGGGAAGTGAGAGTAAAAGTTAATTGCAAGTGTAATTAGCGGGATTGAAATTGTTGGCAGGGAAATGTTCGCAGAAGATAATAATAATTTTACGAGATCATTATTCAACGGTTCGCTGCGTGAAAAGGAGGAGATTATGAAATTAAAATCTTGAGGAAAAAGGGACATAGTGAGTATATATATATTTCCGAACATTAATTCTCATGCCTGTATAGGTGGGTGGGTGTGTCTATATATATATATGTGTATATCGTATATAGGTATATATAAAGTGGGTATACGAGCTGCTGCAGGTTTTTTCGGCTACCTTATACCTGAGGTAACGGTGGGACTGTGCTCGGCAAATATCTCTAATCCAGGTTGAGTAGAAGACGAAGAAAAAGAATTAGGTACCGTAGTTTACCTGGTTTTGGGAAAATTTATAACTTATTAACCAAGTTGGCAAGTGCATTGTTCCAACTTTTGGCACTTCCGAGAAGCAATGGGTCATCATCCGACAAGGATTATACGTTGTACCTATATATATATATACGGGCTAAACTCCCTCAGGGGGACAGGAACGCTGATTCAGATTCCCTTCTGTATTATAGGTATACAGCTTATAAGTCAGGTGTATGAATTTGTGTCATGAAAAACCCGCCATAATCCCCCCGCACCTCCACATTTGCTTCTCAAGCCTTTGGGCCGACCAAAATAATGACTAATTTATTGAAAAGCCGGAAATCACCCCTACGGCCTCCTCCAGGTATGTGTGTACGTATGTATATTATATAGGTAGGTATATATATGGGCGACATGGAGCAATATAAATGCGCATAGAAACGTGGGGAACAACGGAACAACAATAGTCGCGAGGTGGATAAAGGTGAGTCAAGGTTTTTAGTGGGACATCCAATTGATAGTGCTCTTTGTCCCTGCCCTTTTCTAACCCTCGGGGTTTCCTGGTTGTAAATGCGTTAACCCATACGGACCTCGATATAACAAGTTCTTCTTGGCTCTCGCTCGGCTATATGGTTATGGTTACCTATGTATATACGCGCCAACACGTGTACTTAGGTATAACTAAGTAACAGCCGTAACAGCCGTAACAGCCGTATTTATATTTGAATCGCTTTGAATTCCCGATCGTTGAGTAATGATTATATCATAGAGTGGAGAGACAGACAGACAGATAGAGAGAGTCTGGGACCTGGGTATAAATATGGGAGAAAAAAGAAAAGATCTGACAGAATCGCACGAACCGATGCGATCCTCATCTCACGCAAGTATCGCTGATCTTAATCGGACATTAATTTGCTGGAATTTTGATTCTCGTTCAAAGTCAACCTTCGACCTATCAGAATCGTATCTCAGCACTACTCCCCGGGTATAACTCGTTCCATTATCTCACAATTGCGAGTCTTCTGTAACGATTTACTGCCAAGTATACGCTGCGAGCGCCCGGCCACCGGCACACGTTTATAACAAGAGCTTAGTTTATGACCTCGTAGGCTCTGGCACTTGGCACTTGGCACTGTCTTAAGACCGTTATATACCGTTGCTTTGGGCATCAGCCTTCCTATTATCTCACCAACTTACCGGCGCCCTTCTTTCCCTCCTTCTCCTTCTCCGACTCCTACTACTCCTACTACTCCTACTACTCCTCCTACTCATCCTATATACTAGCCGCGGTACCTACGACACATTAATGCCCATCGATCGAATTGGTCGATTTTTCCGCGTGACAAAAGAATCGTCGATTATTTTTATTATTTATGTATTTTTTGGAAATTATTTTAATTTCCAAAAAATATTCGGAATATTCGGAATATTAGCGATATTATTCTGCGAGGGTGTGGGGAAATGTGAGGCGCAACTGAGAAGATAGCATATGTAGTCGAGCGACTTTCATCATTTGCACCCACGCGAGTCGTTTTCGCCCTTATTGGATTATTCGGTGTGAATCGTAAATCTTTGAGAGCGGCACTCTGGCGCCATAAACACCCTCTCGCCCCTGACTCGACCGTCTTAACCTGACCCACCCACTCAGCTGCAGTATCTTATATGAATTATCGTTGACCACCGCCGACTTCTGCAAAGATTCGGTATCGCCATGCAGGTACGTGGTGTATAGGTGTGTATAGGTGTATATACCTATATATATATATATATATACGTGTACATGGAATTTTTGCCAGATAAAATTTAGTTTTTATCAGGACGACTGATTTCTTGGCGAAAGGACGTTTTCCAGTTTGACGGGAGACGCCCTGCTCAAAATACTACGCTGAGGAAAATATTCAGGCCGCTTTGGTATACGGACGAAGAAGATCCCGAGAGTCGAGGGGGCTGAAAAAGAGCCGGAGAGCTTAGAGGGAGAACGATAGAGGGAAGAGGGAAGAGGGAAGAGGGAATAGGGAGTCGGAGGCAGACGCCGAGAGTAACCAAGACAAAGAAGAAATGAAAAGAGAAGGCGTCGTGATAAATGACGAAGTATTTAACACTCTTTACGGATTAGCATATAAACTACAAGCAGTCCATAGATCATGGCTCCAACACATATTATCGTATGAGAACCGGAACGAGTCGTGAGTGTAAGAGATCTCTCCTCTAAGGATCATATCGCGTAGGGTTTATTGTTCCTTGATAATCAAAAACGCCTTCAGAAATCATATATTACAAGGTCTCTTGATTTCAAACTAATTCGATCCTCATTTTTTATCGTTCCAAATTTCCAGAGGGGAGGCGAAATTTCTTCTATATATTTCTTCTGTATACTAATAGGTATATGAGACTCGCAGGCGTATTATTTCTCTTTGCTTTTAGTCTTTTTCTCTTGCGATCGCAACCTCGCCTCGGTCCCCTGCCTGCCCGTGGCTGCAGCGCAGAGTAAATGATGATAATTATAACGCAACACGTAGGAGATAAAAGCAAGATTTGCTGATTAATTGATTGAGGAGGCGCCAGGCACCCGCCCCGCATATTATCCGCTCCAAAACCCGTCATTAAAGACATTACCGGTACCTGGTCTTGATTAATCTGGGAGAAAAATGACCCTAATGACTTCATGAACATGCCCACACGACTCACGAGCCCTACAATTCATACGATCGGTTCGGATCTTTTCTTCAAAGACCATTTCCCAAAACTGAACAAGCTGGACGTATATAGAAGCACCCGCCGTGTTAATCGTTTAGATTCCAAGGACTTTGGCTCCTGTAAAAGATCGATATCGACGACGCGATCAGAGCGATAATTCGGAGTGAAATCCCTGATAGGCTGCGATTGAATTAGGGGGGAAACGGGTAAAGAAGAAGGTAAGAAAGTAAGGAAGGAAGGAAGGAAGGAAGGAAGGAAGGAAGGAAGGAAGGAAGGAAGGAAGGAAGGAAGGAAGAAAGGAAGGAAGGAAGGAAGGAAGGAAGGAAGGGCCAGGTTCGTGCACCTGGAACCCATAACACTCGGATAACTGCAGTTGGCTTTGTGTGTCGTCTACACTCTACATATTAGAAGGCCGGTCGCGGGACGCCTGGGTAGTAGGTACGGCGGTAAAGGCGCGGGTAACAGTAACATTGTTTGAAAGGCGAGACTTTGATCTGAGCCCGGTTGGCGCGCGTCAGAGGTTTATGCGTTTATGCGTTGCGGTTGCACGCACGCCTAGTCTCTCAATAATACCAAGAATCGTGTTCTTTGGTATAAACAATTCTTCTAGGCGATGATCTCTTTGATCGGAGGGTCGATCAAGCTCATAGTCCTATTGCCAATGAAAATCGAAAACAATTACACTATATAATCGTATATTGACCTGTACCTATAGGTAGGTAGGAGTGTGGGACATGTAAACTTTATCGTTTTGATTGAGAGGATCGAGCTAACAATAAGCCGACAAAATCGTTCAAAGAATCATTAGACGACTTGGATAGATTGAAGTGGTCCCCTTCGTAGCTAGGGCACGGGGGCTGAATTAGAGAGGAAGCGAGAGAAATAGCTAGATCGCATTAGCTTCGCCATACATAGCGACGTCTTTTACACATCGAAGATACGTGGAGGTTTGAAAAAGGGACACGAGTGTAGTCGTGGGTTGTATAGGTGTATACAGATTACAGACACACGTATAGGTGGAGGTGGAGGTGGAGGTGGTGAATGGAAGTAAGGGAGACTGCTGCAACGCGTGTAAATGTGTTGATGATTTAATCAGACCCCATAGGTGGCCAAGCTGTTGCTTCCCACCAATTGAATTAATTGCGGACCGAAACACCTCGTACATCAACGAATGCACGTCTAAGACTTAACGACCGTTTTTGACCCTTGAATGGATCGAGTAATTCCGTTCGACTCCGTCTAACGCTAATTTTCAATTCATTTCGGTTTTCATCACCGTAATTCTCGTGCAATAATCAAACCGCGATTCGTTTACGAAAGGAGGTACTGTAATCTTGATTGAAAATCATCAACCGTTCACACGGTGGTCATTCGCAGCGTGTGACAAGTAAGAGAGCGAGCTTTTTGTTTAGCTTCCAGGAACACCCCGAGTGCACGTACGGTCGGCGAGTGTTGGCAAGAGGTCGTGCTGAAAACAATGTATTTCGCGTAATAATAAAGAAGGAAGAAAGAGACGGAAAAAAGGGAAAAAGAAAAAGCGAAGCAAAAACAAAAAATAACAAAAAAAAAAAAAAAAAAAAAAAACGGAGAGAGAAAATCCATAGCAACATATAAAATATAAAGCAAGAATACTTGGCGACAATGTTGTTTTGTCGAGAGACGGACTCCGCGCTACGAACCTGACTCTCACGCACACTTTCGCACTCTAATGTCGTATATATAAGAGAGTCCAGAAAGTCTGCCTCACACCTGAAACGTAAGAGCTTGCACGCGCGCACACACGAGTCACAAGTCACGAGATGCAAAAGAAGAATAAACATGTATATACTACGAGAGTCGCGGACCCCGCAGGCTCGAGTTAACTATAATATCGTTCCCAGCACTCCTCACATAGCGACAAAGTGCAGACCCCGGAGTTCTGTTTATTTTCATCACGTACGGATTTTAGCAACCTCCATTCGATACATATTCGCCCACTGCAGCGATAGGTATATATATGCATCGGTCCTGGGACTATGAAACCGAGTTGAATAGACCGCTCGATCTCCTGCAGCCCCGAAGCCGCGAGGCTTTTATCAATTTTTCTTCGAGAGGGTATTTACCCGCTTGTGACTCGTGAGCGGTCGTTCTCGCGGCTGCAACAGATGTAAACGCCCTTTGTGGACGAGGCGGTGGCCGCAATGGTCGGTGTTATCCATTGAGAGGCTGGGAGCGTAGTTGACGTTCGGACGGAACAAATCGTCGCAAAAGCGCCCCGCGTGGAACGCGAGTTATGAGAGAAGAAGTGTAGGAACGAACGAACCCGTTGATAAAAGGAGACCGTATTACGGATTCAGGCGAAGATCTGGCGCGGCCATTATGCGGCTAATAAGATGCGAGAGGAGTTAAATCACGGCCTGTACAAAGGACCCACCTGAATGGCGTCAAAGAGACAACTGTCGCGAGAGATTTCAATTTGTCTTGATTAGTGTGGTGAATATTAAGCGGAGCTCGGAACACGGCTAGATCTCATATCCTCCCCGTGCAGGTCGGCCGGCTTACTTACCACTCGTCATCGCCGCAGCTATATATGACATACGAGGCGTTATGCCCTGAAGAAGTGACGAGAAATAACAGTGGACGCCTTCCGACGCACCGAAAGGCATGAATTCTTCGAAGGATACAGGATACTACATATATTATTGTGAAAGACGTACGACACGTGTATTTCAGTCGAGTCGAATCGAATGAATGGAATTGCAATTGGGACTATATAACCTCTGTCCTCTTAGGTATACAAATACCACCTACATATATACCTATGGTCTATTCTATTTGATTGGTTGGGTGATTTAGAGAGGAAACGCGATCGATCGAACCAGTTCGAGCTCATCTCCTCCGTGTAGTACCTACCTACGTGTAGAGAAGACAGGTCGACGCGAGGCAGAGTCGTTAGCTCGCGAAGGGCTGATGGATCGAGCCTCGTAAAAAGCTCGTACACCAGTACCGTATACAGTATATACAGTATATACAGTACACCACGTTACACCACGCTACACCACGCTACACCACGCTACACTTCGGTAGTCCCCCGGGTTAGAAGCTGTGTGTAAAGACTTGTGTTAAGAGCGCAAGTAGGTGCGCGGGTAAGTATAGCTCACCGTCAGCGAGAACACACACACACACACACACACACAAACGAACAACACGAACAACAGGAAGACACGCATACCTACTACACATAGATGCATGTACGTATACGGTGTAATGGGTAAGCAGAGAATCATCGTGAGACGAGAACGGATGCAAGAGCCATAACTTTGAGGGGTTTCGCAGTGTAATTCGCAACCTCTGAAACCCTCCTCTCACAAATTTATACAACACAATCGATCTCGGGCACACAATCGTATTTCGGTGGAGCACAAGATGTATCATACCTACCTACCTACCTATACGCTTTTCGAACAAATTCATTTATCGTACGGGCACCTATATTATACTCGCAATTATATCCATTATACGTAGAGGGTAATTTGTTTCTGAATAAATAGTGAAATGCAGGCGTGCCTACTTACGCCCGTAATATATCTCGGCGGGTATACCTAGTATCTACTAATTAATGAGTTCCCCGTCATTAGGAGGTAGGTGGATATAGCTCACAATCAGTTTAGGTTGCGTTGGGTTTAGCTTAGTTTAGTTTAGTTTAGTTTAGTTTAGTTTAGTTTAGTTTAGTTTAGTTTAGTTTCGTTTCGTTTCGTTTCGTTTCGTTTCGTTTCGTTTCGTTTCGTTTGGTTAGGTTCTCTGCTACAGGGGCGGGCAAACTGGTCAGACTTCACCTTTCGAACGTTTAATTGATCGCTTAACAGCCACGTACACAGACGCGTATTATACATCGCGGAGCGATCTTGATGTTAATTAATGCAGTTGACTGTGAAAAATGATCGACGCTGTCTCTAGGTGATCAACTGTTTCTCTCCCCGGAGATATATCCTGCCAGCTATATACGTATATAGGCATGTACCTATACGTAGTATACAATACAGGTATATACGTATACCCGATATATATACCTACGTTCACGCTTCCACGTAACAAATTCTATATCCATCCCCAGTTGCTTTCTCTCCGCGCCCGGCCGTAGTGCAGGAGAACTGATCGAAACCTTTCGAGGGTGTTACTTTGGGGGTAATTGGAACCGGGTCCGTGCCGGGGGAAACAAAAAATGGAAAACAATCTATCCACCCTTATTACCATTCGTCAATTTGGCAAATGAGCGAAAGGTTGACCCTCCGTACGATACATACCTATAGGTATACCATATATAGAGATCGCGATTGTGGTTGAACAACCCTTGGCGTATAGGGGATCTACATACCTTATTCGTTATGAGTAGAGAGTTCGAGTGGAAAGATAATGCGACGAAAGAATTTCTGAATTTTTATTAGTACCTATATATACCTAAATTCGGAGTCGGAAAAATATTTGGCTGCTTACCTCTTATCGCGGTATCGAAGATCGTCCTCGTAACTACCGATGATGAATATTCAATACAATAATTGGTGATTGAATGATAATCGAGGCTATATCGGTACGGGTAGAAAAAAATAAAAAAAAAATAAAAAAAAAAAAAAAAAATACCGGATTCAATACTCGGCTCGAGTCACGGATTTAAATCTCGTTTACGCAAGTGGCTACAGGTATAAGGTACCACCTATAGGTATAGGTAGTATATACGTATAAATAGTTGGAGGTGATAAATTAAATGCGGCAGAGAGTGGAAGAGAGAAAGATAAAGAGATCGAGAAGGAATAGCATTACGTGCGCTCGTCACGCGAGGAAATTCTCGGATTATCAAATCTGCATTAGAATTATCGAGGCGTTAATTAATGTGGATTATTTCGGTACACTCGGTGCCGCTCGTTGCAGCAGACGTCGCTCGACATTCGCGTGGACATATGTGTGAGATACGTGTCTCTCCATCTATCTGTCCATCAGCTCTCGCGTGTGTCCTGATTAATGTTGCTGTCTAGTTTTCGACGCGGTTTTCGAGCTATAGAGCAAAGTAGGCACCAACAAGTATTTTGCAACGTTGAGGCGAGGCGAGACCTGGCGATCAAGTTTGCATCCGCGTTTATGCATTCGCCCGACTGTCCCGGTTAATGGTCCCCGTTTGAAGAACTCAGTTCTACGTGACGTCACCCGGGGTTTCGAGCTTTGAGGACACCGCCGAGAACCGACCCCGCGTTACATTTATACATTATATACCCACGTGTAATTGTATCTACATAATTATATATGTATACGATGTGCGTATATATATATAGTTATAGCTGGTTGGCCAGTCAAAGATGGAAATAAACGCGAGGCGAGAAAAGAGAGAAGGAAAAAAAGAAAAAGCGTGTATCACCGTGTATATAGAAGAGCCGGGGTTGCGGGAATAAAAGATTTTTCGCCACCACCGCACCGACACGGAAGATAAATCGTTGGTTTCCTTTGCTCCTGGAATTGACACGGCCCGGGGTCACATTCGTACATATAAGCGAACGGTTGTGATCTTTGTTGCGTTGGTCGGCACGTATGAGATGAGATGAGATGAGATGAGATGAGATGAGATGAGGAGAGGAGGAGGAGGAGGAGGAGGAGGAGGAGAAGGAGGAGGAGGAGGATGAAGAGGAAGAGGGAGAAGAGGAGGACGAGGAGGTCCGCAGGGGACGGGTAAGTTTTGACACGACATCTGTCGGACGTCACCAGCCCGCGCAAGATCTAAGGCTCGGAACGCCAACTTCCGCTAATCCAAGAATCGGTCTTTTAATGCGCGACGACTTTCGCGATTATAAATATCAGAGATACTAAGAAGCGGGCCTGGGGTGTCTAGACTCGGCCGAGATGGAACTGCCGGCGACGATCCGACTGGCGAAACAGCGAGCGGAGACCGAGTCATTTTATGACAACGATATGCGTATAGGTCGTACCCGTCACGCGTGTGTCTGTATAGGCCGTGGAGGCGAGGAGGCGGGAAGGCGCGCGAGCTTTGGAAATATAGGTGTATTTATCTAAGTAAATATGTAAAAAACGATGATATGATATCGTAAAACTTGTTCGTCAAAACAAAACGTCGTCTTTGATTTTGTTAAATTATAAAACATGTCATTTCTCGGAGATAAATTCGAAAAAAAATGTTCCTCGCTCGTGCCCGCTCGTGCCTAAATCACGCGAGGCTTTACGTTTTATTATTTTCCAATCCTGGTTTTGTCTCGGGTTTTGTATAAATATTATAGCTATATAGGTAGGTAGGTGTATACCGCGAGCGAGGCTTAATATGTTTTTCCATCATTTGCCACCAGGTTGGAGGAAAGTTGAATTCGGTTGAATTCCGATAGAATAACAAAAGCAACTATTTATCTATAAATCAAATCTAATTTTGTTTTCCTCTCTTTGGGAATTCAATCTGTTTTTCTTCTATCACAACTATTCCTACCCGACTTTCAAAATACATATCCATCACGAATGTTTATTCGCGGTCCGCGGGAGAATTAACGAACCGGCTCTCATATATATATATATATATATCTACTATATACCTATATATATACATATAACATATATATATATATATATACCATGAGTCTCGCAGGTGTATTATATAGGTATACAGGGTGACCCAAGACCCCCGGACCGGAAGGAATGGGTGAATTCCTCGTTGGATTTTGAGACGAAATTTCCTTTTCGAAAACTTCGTCCGATCAACGGTGTCCAAGTTATTAAAGATAAAGAGTAGCCAATCAGCGCCTCGCTTTAGGTCCGTGCCAGTGCCGGGTCAATAGTGAACGGCGGGCAGGGCCCGTGGTTTATTTTACATTTGGCTACTTTCTTCTTCACTTTACGATCGACGCGTATTATTATTATCATTATTATAAACCACGGGCCCTGCCCGCCGTTCACTATTGACCCGGCACTGGCACGGACCTAAAGCGAGGCGCTGATTGGCTACTCTTTATCTTTAATAACTTGGACACCGTTGATCGGACGAAGTTTTCGAAAAGGAAATTTCGTCTCAAAATCCAACGAGGAATTCACCCATTCCTTCCGGTCCGGGGGTCTTGGGTCACCCTGTATAGGAGCGGCGACAAAATTAGATCCACCGTGTCTTCTAATATCAGCACCGCGCGATTCCACCCACACTTTCGCAATATATACCTTAAATTTCGACTCTATATTCAAAAATAAACTTGAACCAACAACAATCAATTCACCGGCGGTATGTGTGTATAATATGTGTGTGTGTGTGTGTGTGTGTGTGTGTTCTTGCCGACCGGACCGGACGGACCCTGCATTCGTTAGTTTTCCCATGATTTAAACAATAACAAAGAAATCACGTAACTTTCGAGTCTTAATATTCTCTCGTATAATATATCTTTAGTCGAAAATAAGTCGCCGATCTACGGATACGTGTGCGTGTCCCTGAAACGTCGCTAGAGACTTACGGTGATGACTAAAACATTTATTAATAGACCGAGTATTAGCTATTGTATCGTCATTAAGAAGCACCCACACCGTTCCACAAATCACCAGACCCCCACCGATATAGGTACGTGTGTATAATTGTACATAATATATATTATATATGCATACCTACTATGAAAATATCCATCGGTCAGAAGGAAGGATCTTTGCTATAGGTTCGCAGACGCCAAGGGTTGCGCGCGGATCCAGCATCCCCGAAAGATATTCCTCTCTCTCTCTCGCTCTCTCTCTCTCTCTTACTCTTTCTCTCCGGTGGGAGTGTAAACTATACAGCACGGTAGCGAGTGGCCTTTCGACAATAAGTCTTGGGACGCGTGTGGGTACGTATAGCGAGTGTACTTTCGAGCTCTAATGGCACGCGACCTGTCCTATAAACGTCAAAGTATTTCAAACGGGGTCCTAAGATGTTCGGATTGGTCCGAAGATAATTTTAGAAACCCTGTACAGCTACAGCTAGACGACGCGAGTGTCGTCCAGATGCTGGCATTGTTGGAAACACGTCGAGCATCTAACTTTACCGAGTTAACCGTCTAGGGACTCGTACTGCTGCAGCCTCCCATCGTAACACCCTTAAATTTCTCATTTCCCGGTTTCTGTATTCGTATGTGGAGAACGAGAAAACGAGAAAAAGAAAGATAGAGAGAGAGAGAATAGAATAGAGTAGAATAGAATAGAATAGAGTTTATTTGTCCACAACAATTTTGGACAAGGATACCTAGCATTTACAAATGATATGCTAGGTAAACGATACAAGATACATGCACCAATCTAAGTGAGAAAATAGAAAGAACTTAACCTAAGGATAGAACTAACTAAGACTAACTAGAGCTAAGCAAGCGAGACCGACGAGCAATAGAGAGAGAGAGAGAGAGAGAGTAAATAGCGGAGAGTGGAGAGCAGAGGAGTCACACCCTCCTTAGGGTAAATATGGATATAGATAGAACGGTTTCCCTTTATTTTCGGTATCGACAGACGCCGAGGATCCGAGAACCGGCAGCACCGAGTCAAGTCTTGGGCCAACCCTTGCGGCGATCGTTGAGTAAGAAATTGGTTAATTTTTCGTCCCCTTTCTCTCGGAAAACCTAAGGAGGAAGCGGTTCCCGTTTAAAAATACAACTGACAGATGGACGAGAGTTTAGGGTCTTTGATTTCACTATTTCAGCGCGGCTACCGCACCGCCGACAAAGACAGCTGTCCTTTCATACCGCGCTTTACTCGCCTCAGAGGAATACTCGCAACGATATGTCTACAAGGCTGTGTGTGTGTGTGTGTGTGTGTAGGTACGATGTACGTAGGTAGGTAGGTACAGAGAGATTCGTGCCAAAACTAATTATCACTAACACGGACGATTAGCCGAGGAGAAAGATGTCTCAATTATTCGCGAGGTGATTAGGAGTCCGACCAAGAAAAAAAAAAAAAAAAAAAGTACCAACATATCTTCGGGGAACCTCTAGACGCCCAGTGAATTAGGAAGAAGAAAGGACTCGAACCTATAACCCGAAGAAGAACAAATTCTTTTCCTCTAGCCCGCAGCTCGAATCTTCGACGGAGCGCACGAAATGTAATAAATTGATTCGCAAATGAACGTATATGGATGACAGACACCCAACTCCCAAGTCACTCTACTCTTGACCGTGGTCCGCTCCTTGGCACGTTCTGCCATTCACTCGTTAGACATATTGCGTACGGTAGAGATGTACAGAAATCTATCGGTATAACTATATAAGTATAGGTATATACGAACGCGAAACAAACCTATGGTGAGAATCGTTCCGGAACACACAAGTATAGGTATGTACGATCTTCGAACTATATGAGGCTTGATATACCTATATATATACATGCGAGTATGTAATCGGCATATGGGCTCACATACACGAATAGGTGTCGATGTGTAGTGTAGTGAAAAGGCGCCCTCTCGTCTCATAGAAAAGCCAAGGCAAGAGCCAGAGAAAAGATTAGCCTGGACTTAGTGACACTTGACACTTGATGGATGAACCGTGGCAAGCGGACAACGGTTTCTATGGACGTCGCTGCATATATTACACCCGCATTGCGTCGCGGCGCGGCACGGTACGGCACGGCGCGGTTCGGCGGCTCTCGCGAAGAAGAGAAGAGAAGAGAAGAGGAGAGGAGAGGAGAGGAGAGGAGAGGAGAGGAGAGGAGAGGAGAGGAGAGGAGAGAAGAGTAGAGAAAGAGAAAGAAAGATCCTCTTTCGAAGACTCCGGGCCGCGTCGATCGTAATGAGCACCGCGACCGCAGTATACAACGAGGCTGGAATACCAAGTGACATCTATCGGCTTCAGCATCTGGGGCCGAGATGAAACGAAGAAAACGCGAATACGTACGTATACGTATACCTACCTACCCGAAAAATCCCTCCTCGTACCGCGAATACACGTATATACTTAAATCCCGTGTATAATTCAGAATTGTATTTATACGCTCCATGCGGCAAGGATGATACAGCCGTCTCGGAAAGAGATATGCAAAATGGAACCAAGCCCAGTCCGGCTTGTTTGTCATTCAAAATCATAAACTGGCTGGGGTGGGTGGAGGCTTAAGATTTTCTGAGCTAAGGACGCCATTAAAATAATTCCCCGGAGCTAACTTGCAACTATATACGGGGGATGGGGATAGGGATGGGGAAGGGGGAGGGGGAGATGATAAAATAAGACATATCCTCTTCGACTTGTCCGGGCTCAGGGTCTTCCCGCGTGCCGACGCATCGCGAGCTCGGGAAACATACGTCGATTAATCAATTCAAATCCATATCTTCCGTATATATATATATATACACATAGGGAGAGGAACTCCCCAGGCTTGATTTAGTCGGACAATTATCGCGGGGACGGGACACGGAGGAATTCGATGTAATATATCTGGTCGATGTGTGTACGTAGGTGTAAGATACCTGTGCCGGGTATATCCACGTATATAAGACGACAGGAGCGGAAGAAGTCTACGGGTTGCGTAAGATCACAGTCGTCCAAGCAAGCAAGCACCTTGTAGATAGGTACGTAGGAACGAAGAAAGAGGATCGAGAGATTATCTCCTTTGTCAAGAACTTTTGTCCCCCTTACGGAATATAAGATAATAGAAGGCTTGAATGCCGGAGGCTGCAGGAGGAGGTGGGTACATAGACCTAAGAAGATATAGAGGGAAGAGGAGACATAAGGTGGAAGAGGCACCGCGAAGAAACGAGACGCTCTATCAACTATAGCGACAAACACTGCATCGAGAAGATTGTCCAGGTGAAAGACTGACTGACTGACTGACTGACTGACTGACTGACTGACTGACTGACTGACTGTATAGGACCAGAGGGTCGATGGGCCAGGCTGCTGCTGCTGCTGCTGCTGCTGCTGCACTCACCCAGCATACGCCAACCTCTTCCCATACGTATACATATCTATAGGTGTATATGCGTATCGTTATATATACGTATACGCGCCATTCAACGCATTTAAATACGAGTGAATGAATACAGGCGACACTTGCACCCACATCATTCATTGAAATTCAAATGATATCTGCGCCTCGCCGCGCTGCCTTGCTCTCTTACTCTCTCTCTCTCTCTCTCTCTCTCTCTCTCTCTCTCTCTCTCTCCGGGATTCTACTCCTCATTCTCTTCGACCGCGGCGGTGGTTATGGCAGGTTCCTACTTATAGGTGTATATACCTTTATTTGTCTTTCCTTTTTCCCTTTTTCCTTTTTTCCTTTTTTCCTATTTTCTCTAATATACGAACGCCTGAACCATATATACTCTGGGCTCTGGTTTCGAGCCCGGACCTGGATATCGCCTGGATATGTGTAATATAGGTATACGTGGTGTATATATGGTGGTAAGTGGACTTGCACTAGGGACCGCGCGCGCGAGAGTGAGACACACGCTTTACATATATGCTTATGTCGGTGGTATTCATAATAATAGCTGGCACGGGTCGACTATGGCCGTATAATATAATACGCCTTTGCTCTTTCGTATGCTAACCGGGGTCAAAATATAACTCTTCTTATGGAATAACGAATTCGATGTGTGTCAAATTCAGAATCTCTTCTGTCCTCTCATTAGATATACCAGATCGGTATACCTACATAGGTATATATGTATAATAGAGCCACGGAGTAATAACTATCCGTCTACCTTGAAAACACCATAAATTGGAACGTGGCTATATTATATTGTATATACCTAGGTATATGTATAATGTATAATGTATAATGTTAGATACCTGAATATAATATAATATAATATAATATAGTACAGAGCGAATATGTGAAAACTAAACGTGTGAATGAGGTAAATTTGCCAAATTATTATACTTATTACTTGTTACTCATTAGTCATTAACTCATTATACTTATTGCTTATAATATCAAGCTATATATGCTCGATGATAATTATCACGAACATCCAATTAGCGAGAGATATTCTGTTGCACTGGAATAGGCGACACCGTCAATGACTATTAAGAGACACATCCCGAGCTTCTCGTATCCAGTTGTCGGCGATAACTGCCCAAGGCATCCACCGAGGTAATCTACCTGCCTGCCTATTTACCTGTCTACCTATATACCTACTACTCGCGAGTCTCGCGACGCTCTTGTAATTACCGCGGCTAGTCTTTTAATGCGTTTAAATTCACCGCGTATACCTGCGGGTATATATATATACACCTACTATTCGCCTACTATATACATTAGAGGTATATAAATCTCTGAAGCACTAAAGTAATTAGCGAGAGCACGTATGCTGCACATATTCGACGCGAAATCTCTACACAGAGTGTCTTATAGTGAAAACCTATACCTACCTATACATATATATATACGTACGGGAAAATCTGAGGCGGTTATTCTTCTCCTATTTCTCCTTTTCCTTTTTCTTTTTCTCTTTCTCTTTCTCTTTCTCTTTCGTTTTCCTTTTCTATCTCACCGATTTGAGGGAACTTTATCGTGAGGTTTCGAGCTTTTGATAGACACGCGCGGAACGATGTAGTATGGGTATAGGTACGCGATGCTCTATGCCCTTTGAAATAGAGCCGAGGGTATAACTCCAGGTGTTCACAGGTGAGAGCACGCGCGCTCTAAAACGTTCTTTGAACGACTCGAAAGAGCACGTGCTATCTGGGCGACAGGTAGAAGACAACCTATACACGACTCGCCCGTACCCTGGGAAAAGTAGCTATAATTATTTGGGGGGATTCGCGTATATATTTTTTCAAAAATCCGTTATTAGAAAATATGCGGGCATATCTTCGGAGACGTACTATGAATAAGAACTTATAAATATAAGGAAACAAATAAAATTATCACAGACGTATATTATATTAATGAAGGGAAAAAATAATTCTCGGAACTAATTAGACCGCGCTGTATAGTGGCTGATTATATTGAATGAAGATAACGATTAACGCAACTATCACTTTTTCAGAGATAATAGACACGATGATCTACATAGTACTATATATGTATTAATGTATATTATACTTAAATGCGACTTAAATGGCTCCACTTTCAAGTGTATCATCGGCAAAGTTTTCTGACGCGAGGTGTAGTATGTCGATTTCCGAGAACGAGAAATGGCCGCAGCGTTATATTAGAAATGTAAAGAAAAGGTGAAGATAAAAAAAATAAAAAATAAAAATAAAGAAAATAAGAAAAGACGTCTGAGGTCAAAAGTTTTAAAAGTATTTTTACGAGGAGCCGCGCGCACGAAATCCTCGGTCAGTGCAGGGAGAAATCGGTGTGTACACGCGCCTCGGAGATCAAACAATCGTTAAGACCGCGTGAAAAATTTGTATTTTATTTTTATTTTTCTTTAACTCGAGTCGACAACGGCTTCAATTAGCGACCTGGTAACGATTAACACTAATTAAATAAGCCGGGACCAACGCGGGCTCCTCGCTGCTGTACCGCCGCACAGTTCCTGCTATTGCTGCTGCTACGGTAAGATATACTTCTGACTCTTATACGGTCATATTTAACAGCCCCGTCCAATTATTAGGCAAACAGTATCTCACAACACGCACAAGCGTAGACGGTGCAGCCCCGATACCCCGCCGAGAAAATTGGACAGAACTGCGTGAGGTAGGAAAACGTACAGAAAATGAGGAAGAGGAAGGAAGAGAAGGAGACAAAATAGGAATATTGACAGTAGATTGTGAAATCTGACAGCAGCCGGAATATTGGACGTTCGGTCCGGATCGATCGAGGCGGAGCGGAGCGGAATTTATACTGTGCAGCAATCGCAGATAAGGAAGGTATTTTATGATGGAGAAACTGACGCCTTGGCGAGCAGCGTGAGCCAATAATGAGGGGAAAAATAATTAAAACATAAAATCAATGGAGATCTCTCGTATACCAGCTCTCCTATTCCAGCTCGTGTGTATAATAATCGCTCTGAGGCTCGCGTGTGCGTAACGAAGACAGACAAAAAGCAAAGTGTTCGAGTAAGACACTAAAACAGTCAAGGCGAGCTCCGTACAATCTATGCAACTATATGTATATATATATATATCTAAGGTCGGTCGATGTACGTGCAGGGTACCTCCAAGTGCGTAGGTATCTGTGTGTATGGGAGGTAAGGGCGGGAGGGCGGTGGGGAGGTAGGGAGGTAGGGAGGAAGGGGAATATAGCCAGCAATTTGCAGGTTTACGAGTTATTTCACAATGGCTGCAAAGTATAGTACCTACTACGGTATTACTGCCATAGAGTAGCCCGTTCCAACGAACAACCAAAGTGAACCAACATATACGCCAGCCAACCATCGTCCGTCTTTATCGCCCTACGTAGTACCAATATACAATATACAATATACAACACGGGTACCTTTATCCACGTCGCGGAGCACGCATATCGAAATTTTTCATCGGGAACAAACCCGATAAATAAATGGATATGAAATTTTCAATACGACGAAAATAGGTAGGTATATAGTACCACCCATACCCATATACTTGTGGGTTATGCAAAGAAGGAAGAGAAAAGGAGAGAATAAAAATAAGAAGAACGAGGAGAAAAAGTGTGTAAAAAGGTCGAAGAAATCTCTCGTCGAGTCGAGTCCCTCGTTGAATATCGTGTGGATCAAAGGGTTGCCCCGCAGCAGTACACTCTCCGGTGCCACCCTGAAGAAGAAAGATTATAAAGCCGAAGAACGCCTCCGCGACGATGATCGATGCGATCTCCGAGAGACAAGAACCCGCGAATGGGTGGAGCTTTTCATTTTCACTCGACTATTTTCTTTCCTTTAAGAACTCTTTAGTCTTATCTAGAGACTTCGCAGTCGTGAAGCTATTGCGGTATACCTATAGGAGTGCGAGGACGGGCTAAGACAAGAGTACTATAGACCCCGTGTCACGCAGTTGCGTATATACCATACTATAAGTATAATTTTAGTTTTAGCCCAGAGTCGAATCCCGACAGAGAAAAGAACGTCGAGTTGCGGCGAAGAAACAGAGAAAAGATGGTCTCATCCTGGTGCGGCAAGAAATCGAGCCCGCGGTTGGGCTCATCATTTATACACGTACGTGTGAAGGTAGGCATGTCCGCAACGCGTGTATACATATACACACCCTGGCGCAGTGGGTATATAGCGATATTCCTTCATCCCGAGACACGGACTCGGTCTATGCGAAGCGAGCGAGTCGCTGTCTCCGTTCGCGAACAATCTAAATGGTAATCCAACACCACACCCCCAGTGCAAAAACCAAAAACCTTAACCATCCCCCGGCCCTGAAGAAGTATGCGTGCTCCGTTGACCGCGGCGCGAATATAACCGGGCAAAAACGTTTAACAAGACGTGAGGGACTACGGCCACCTTCGCCTTCGGGGTGTCTGTTCTTCTTCTTCTTCTTCTTCTTCTTCTTCTCTGAACTCTGCGATCCGCTTCACTCCGTTGCACCGATCTTTATGTATATTCGGGTGCTGAATGGAATGAGGGGGATGGGCCGCGGTAATTATGTCGCTATGAGGGCGCTCCCGTTCAAATATTAGGTACACAATAATTAGCCGACCGCTGTACATATATATATATATATATGTACAGCGTGTATATATATATATATATATATATGTACAGCGTGTATATATATATATATATATATATATATATATATATATATATATATATATATATATATATACGGTTACATATACATGTATAGAAATTGGTATGAATTTATAACGATGCGAAATACCGAAATCATCCCCGTAGCCGTGTCTGTATCTACCTACCTACGTTCGTCTCCTCGGACAACGAAGAAGATCATAAATATTGAAAGAGATCAGAAAGTATATAGGAAATGGTACAAAAAAAGTAAAGACAAGAAACAAAAAAAAAATAAAATTAATAAACGGAACAGGTACTTGCCTGACGCACCTGTTTGAACTGCTCCTCGAAACTCCAACTCGTTTGCTGCTGATGATTCGTCCCGATATTATTCTGAGTGTGTCCGTCTTCCGCCCGGCACCTTGACTCCCCGCCGTTTCGTCCGCTCCCTTGTGATGATTCGCTCGAGTGCGAGCTTGCGGATGATGTGATCGCGTTGTTCGTACCGCCACCCGCGGCGAAACCCTGGCTCTGGGAGTGGTGTGGAGGTGCGAGGAACGCGGCCGGGGGTGGAAATGAAAATGGTAAATTGAAACCGCCGCTGCCCATTGCGGCCTGAAGTGCCTCCAGCCCGCTCTTGTTCGACAGTACGTCCATGTCTCCCTGTTGCTGCTGCTGTTGCCGCGACAATGATGTGTTAATTTGATTTATCGTATTGCGGGAATTTGTTGATCTCTCGCTCATCAACAAAGATACTCTTTCGTCTGAGTAGCTCGGATTTGAAGATGATATTGTTTCGGGCGATATACTCACGTCCATTTTCAGTTTTGCGAGAAAGTGGGGATGATGGGAGCTCATTAAACTGTTCAAATGTGTCAGTGGCGTTGGCGTGTTGTTTGGAATCGGCGTTGTGGCTGACGACGGATGATTGTTGCCCTGGAGAGGTTGCTGTGGAAGTTCCTCGCCGCTCTCCTCATCCTGTAGGTCCGGATCCGAAAGATCCTCTTCCTGATGCGACTGAAACAGACCGAGGGATTTTGTTCAGGATTTTTCTATAATCGATAGGTATCTCGAATTATTTCTCAAAATCATTCCATCATCAATCCAAAATATGTCTTCTCCCGTCAAATTCGCAGGGCCGTATCATCATATCGAAAATTGAATATGTATACAGGTCATTTCATGTACATGGTGACATTTTACGTAACGAATGTGATGATCGAAGAAAGGGCGGGGGGAGGGGGCATAATGAGCAGGTATAACGCGACATTAAAGATTAATTAGGAAAACGACCCACAGTTGATTATGCGGTGGATATACGCGCCGAGTGTCTATAAGCGTATACCGCGATAGGTTAACATAATACCATGGAATTATCAGACGAACGTTTGATTCCTTCATAGGTATATATGTGTGCAGCGGTGACTGTCGTACGTATAAACTTTCACATTACAACGGCAGGTTCACATATTATCTATACGTATAGGTGGGTGTTACACACTCTTGTTACTCTCGTCCGTTACGTTATATACAGGCATGTGTAGGTATATATACAGCAAGGATATGATAATGAAATAAATTCAACATCCTGGACGCTATATATACGACTCTTCGTAGGTACAACCATTATAAACATTGAACAACGTAACTTATTTCTGATAGCAGGATTCGCATATTCCCCATTATCTGTGTCATTCCCACGGACGTCGACTGTTGATTTCCCCCAGTCTAACCTATCACAATTCTCTGTATCCTCGACGTCGGCTTTACGGCAAAACGAATATTACAATTAGCTGATACGGACATCCTGTCCCAGCGTCGTTGCTGTCCATAAACGTTCGCGCTACTATTTTTAATTATTCACCCGACAATAATAATTATTGCAAGTGAACGTTTCGTGGCTTTTCACGTTCGTCACGATTTTGGGTATAAAACTTGTCGAGATATTGCGTGGCAGAAATTTTTGCCCAATGTGATGTAAATCGCACTTAGACGAGCCTATGAATCGTGGATCGACTCAATTTCGTGTCGTGAATCGAGCCTGCGGCCCACCGTGCGATATCGAGAATGGTTACGGACCGAGGCTCGAGAAGTATGTTTACGCCAACGCTTCCAATTAACTGGCAAGTGTTAATTACTCTTACAGACGGCCGTGCAACGCGGTATCAGGTATCGAGGTTTGATTTTGGACGAGTGAGAATAATAATAAAAATGATGACGAAACAATTATTGAGGAGAATTAGGAGAACGGGGAGAACGAGGAGAACGAGGATAACATCGTACGCCTATATACCTACCTAAAGAATCTTTGACTCTTCGTAGTTCGAACCTACGCACCGTGTAGGTAATTCGAGACGAACTCACGGTTTGAAAAATCCACAATATAAGAAACTCGATTCAGGTACCTAGTGCACCGATACTATTCTCTATAAGTATTACCCGCACACCGGTCTCTCTACCAATTACTGGATCCAAAATGGAAGTCGTATCGTAGGTATGCAAGATCTCCTCCCTGTCCTGCACTCTGTGTCGGCGTCTTGACCGGAGCACGTGTGACAATATTGACCTATCCGACATCTTCGCGGCGTGCCTCGGAGAAATACGGAAAGATGGAATCCTATTCAAACATGCAACAGGTCCATTTCATCCCGAATTCTTCAACCTTAAGCCACAACTCTCGACACTAAATGCTACGAGGTCAAGAATTCAGTCTACAACATAACTGACACGAAACACGAAACACGAAACACGAAATACTCGCCGACTTGTTCCTCTTCGAAAATTTACCGACTGCTGTAACTACGACGGGGTTTCTTGCTATGCAAACGAATGGAGAATGGGTTCAAGTTCGCGAATTTTGTTTCGCACTCTCTCCCCCTCCCTCTCGCTCTCTCTCTCTCGCTCTCTTTCTTTCTATCTATCTCTATATCCTCCGCCTCCTCTAGGTTTATTTTTGCTCGTGGATCACCTCCTCCTTTATATCTATAGGTGTATAATTTCTCGGCTCTAAGTATAGATATTATACGATGGCAAGGGTGTCCGTCTCTATGCATCTACCACTTGAGATGTGGGAGTGATTTTTTTTCCTTTCCATTCCTTTCCATTCCTTATATTCCTGTCGTTTTTCATCTTATTTTTAAGGATAGGTAGGACCGGACCGCACCCACTTGTTTGCACACGGTGACATTTCTACCTGGTTCGGTGGGTGGTTTATGTTAAGTCCGTGTTGCCCTCATGCCTATTTTTCTCTCTATTGATTTATTCATCGCACCCCCAACGCGGGAGAGCGAGAAAGAGTCTATCTATATCTATTTGTCATTCTCAAAACGACCGGAGCGTATTAAGCATCCGTGCAGTGCGAGATGTGGTCGCCTTTTTTTCCTTTTTCCTGAACCATCTTATAATATACAATCTCGAAAACCATCTCCTATTCCTTCCATTCTTATACCTTTGGCACGTGAGTCGATAAGGTGGAAAAAAAAAAAAAAAAAAAAAAAAAAAAAAATGAACAGACGACAAAGTTATAGGTATATCGGTAGTATACCTATACCTACTGGATTTATTGCTCATCCTTCGCGAAAAGAAACTTGATCGCGATTGATATAATTTTGTCGTTTCCTCAAGATTGACACTTATCGACCTCTCCTATGGTATATTCGACGCTGTTCGCTCCCTGTCCGATCGAAAACCGACGATTGGTGTCATGCCAATTGCCAACTAACTGGAGAATTAAAGAAGAAAGGACTTTCGCGTATCGGCTAATTCTGATTCGGCTATAAAATCGTAAGTATAGTACGCCTATGCGTGGAAATGATCTCCGTGTCGTTGGCACGCTGCTGCAGCCTCTGTTCGTGGGTGTCTGAAGCTGGTGCAGAGAGTGGCAGAGGGCTGAGGAGGACCTTAAGGAGAAACACGCTGCGTCCAGACCTCTTCTCAGAGGGGGGGCCGACCAAAATAAGAAATACTACAATGCCAGTCGTATTATACGGACAATTAATTCAATCTGGCATCGAGCGGCGTCGAAACATCGTCGCGCAACGTGGGTACCAACAGTTCGGACGCACTTGGACGCACTCGGGCGCACTTGGAGGCGACAGGAGAATTCGAAATAGAACTGTCCGTCAGGGAGTGGCTCAAAAAATTTTTTACGCCTGTTCGACGCCGGAGCGACCGAGACCGGGACGAGAGATTTTCAGGAATAATCCAACAGCGGATCCTTGTCTTTTCTCCTTGCGCCTTTGTTTTAGACGCGAGACGTCGAGAAATCCGACGCGTCTGTCATCTTTGATTTACTCAAATCGAGACTCGGGCATTCGTTGACGAGGCGGCAAGATATTGTTCGGTCACACCGCGCGATTCTTCTCAATACGAACGGAATCGTTTACGATCTACTCATCTCGCAGAGGTGTTGAAAAAAATATAAAAACAAATACGGTTGACGAAAGTTTCGAATAAAACTATAAGAGAGAAACTTTCACCCAACCTCGTCATTAATTACTGACTATACCTATTGATGATAATGTCGCGTGAAAACGTCGAAAGTTATATTCTAAATTTAGGCAAGCCGAATAATATTCACTCCGCTTGTTTGTTCCATATTTAAATCAAGCCTTAACACCTTTTCTCATTCAATTAGAAACTTTTCGGAATAAAAGGAAAAGAAAAGAATAAAAAAAGAAAAATAAAAATAAAAAAAAAAAAGAAAGAGAAGAATAAGAAACCAAGTATTCACAGCTGTACAAGTACCTACACCCGTGTGTACCAAAGACACGGCTATTCTCGATCGTTCGAAAGAAATTTTCCATCAACTTTTTTTTTCTCACCGCAAGGAAAGAAAAATCGTATCTCGCCGAAATGAAATCCTAAAATTAAACTCCTCGTCTCAGATTCCCCCTAAGCTAGCTAACCAGCTACCAGTTTTATTGCAGTCCACAACGGTGGAGTGAAATTGCTCGAAATTCACAGCTGCTAACATGTATGAGAGTGACGCTCGTAATTTGTCATCGCACCCTTCGTGCGGGCGAGGAGGAGCTCGCTTACGCATGCCGATCTAGGATTCTGAATCTTGGACGGAAGTCGCGAGTTTCCCAATCCCGTGTTTATACCCTAGAATCTCCTAAATATAATGTATATATTGTTTCGTTGCGATATCGAAATACTTAATATTATTAATATAATTGTATTATTGTCTGACGGGGCGGTCGTGTGAGTTATTCGAACGACGCCTACAACACGCTCGTAAGACGAACACACAGCCTCCTCGCGGTCCTGGACCGGTGCGGTTAGGTGGTGGACACGAGCCTCTTGGACCACTTCGAAGTGGATAAAGCGTTTGGCGCCGTACCAAACCGTTGCGGGTTAATTCGTGTGAACGGCAGAGACACTGTAACATTCTGTCGATTCGAACAGCTATATCATATCATAAATTAATGACGCTCTCAAAAAGAGAGTGAGATAGAAAGAGAAGAGAGGAGAAAAGAAAGAGAGAAAGAGAGAACGAAAGAAAAAAAAAAAAAAACACAGGTATATATGCCTTGTCCCCGACAGATTCTTCACTCAGATTTGTTACTCCGACCAGGGGAGTGCCAACGGCTATCGTCCCCGGGCCAACCCCGCAGGACATCTAATTCCGATACAATATACGTGAAAATATGTTTAGAACGAAAAGAAGAAGAAAAAAAACCACAGATACACGCAAGTTTCATTTGACCCCAGTAAATATACTATAGGTGGCCGAGGATGATTATAATTGCCTTTAAGTAACAATGACGATCATCCTATTCCTATATATATATATATATATATTCTTTAGGCTGAATAACAGAATGATGAGAAAACAAGGTTTTATAATAATGTTTTCAACGAAACTCCAGCCCGGATTATGTATGTTGAACGAGCTTGATTATGGAAAGGAGAGGCACGGTCTCTGCACTTGGTTCTACTCGGCGCGGGCGTTACCGTGAAGTGGACACTGAGAATCGTACACGTAGTATGTATCGTGGGTACCTATATCCAGTATATGTATACCGGGGACACGTACACACGCTTGGGGGATAGGAGGCAAGTATAAAGTACATAAAACGGAGATGAACCCCCGCAGGGTTCCCACGTGGACTTGAGGATGCCCCTCATGGCTTCATCCCGATACATCGCGGCCGAGAGTAGACCCTGAGACAATATAACTGGTTCAAATTGAAACCGTTTAGGCGGGTCAAACGATTTAGATCCTCAGATAAATTCCGTATATTCGATCCATTATATCGATCGCATCTGACATAAGGGACATTTGATTTATATCATACCAAACTATCGACGATTTTAAACTTTCAAAATGAAGATCGGTTACACGCGAGTCAACTATAAGTATATATATCGTCATCCATATGTGTGTGTATACGCTATTATGGAATACGTTTTACCTGTAGGTACCATAATATGTAACGCGTTTACTTAAATATAATATATTAAATATATACCTATGACCTATATAGTCATATTATATACGCACGAATTGGGTAAGAATGTAGATATACACCGCGTTTTGGGAAAGAACAAATCTTGACCTACCTCCACACGTGCGAGGCAGATTCTAAGAGTGCTGAGGAGACCGTTTTTAGATGAGAATAGCAGAGCTAATCGACGACGAGGATAAGGAAAAGTCTGGGATCCGTTGTGTCCGACCGTTTTGCACAAATGAATTATGACTAGGAGCAAGAGAGAGAAAGGGAGAGGGAGAGGGAGAGGGAGAGGGATGGGGATAGGGATAGGGACCGGGATAGGGATGAGGATGGAGAGAGAGCAAGGGACGAAGGACAAGGGCAGAAAGTTAAAACGTCACGTGTTTGCCAGATTTCGTATCGAGCTTCTATACTATATTATATGGCGGGCGGGCACAACGGCAAGAAAATTATTTTTATAAAATCTACGAGGGTTATGCAACTTAATACGAACTGCCTAGCCGCTTCTGTCCCACTATATACTATACTAGCTCGCTCATCGCGTTCGACTTGAACTTGGTAGGGGGGATTTTAAGCGCGAGTATTACGCCGCCGTGCCACGCACTATACTAATACTAATCGCGGTGGCAATCCGGGAGACTATATTATTATGCGCGGAGCTAAGTTCCTTATTATTCAATTGCGCCTAAAATTATAACGGCTTCGTTATCTCCCATTAAAATGATATTTGATCAAATTATTATCTGCCATAAGTTTTGTACCGTTCTGTAAGGTATACTATGTCGTGCGGCGAAGAGGAAAGTACGGGAAAGTAAGGCGAAAAAACCAAAAAGACTAAGAATAAAAAGACAATTGCACATTTGATATTTATAAAACGCGACTCTCCCTCGCTGTTACATCTGCAGCTCTGTAGCATCCAACTATACGAACTAAATCAAGCCGCAGGATTGAGCGACAAGCGATGGCTGCTGGCTCTGCCACGCTTTATTAATGACCCGCCCGTTTTGATCTGTGCCTACAAAGCCACCCTCACTTGAAAAATCCTCGGCCAACACATACAGACGGAGAGACAGACAGACGGACATACGTACATCGGTTATTTTAAACCTGGAGAGAGAAGAAGAAGAAGAAGAACAGAAAGAGAGAGAGAGAGAGAGCCGAGAGAGATCTTTACAATTATTGTCCAAGAAATTGACAAGTAAATATTTCATTAGGTATACACTATTATTCCGGCTAGAAGACATCATTTCATTCGACAGGTTTGATGCAACTGCAACGGAGAGAAAAACGATCGGAACCTGAACCAACACAAGCTTGAGATTGCGGTAGGTATAGGTATAGGTATAAGGTATTGGTATAGCGTGTGTGCTGCTCAACTATATACCTACGTATTGTATTCCTCGCGCGACAAACGGAGTTTGAGAAGTAGCTTCTTGCTAATGGGGTTTTAATGACAGCCAGCTGTCCTGCGGTGGTCAAACACTTTTAGAATATTGCTTCTTCTTCTTCTTCTTCTTCTTCTTCTTCTTCGTCTTCTTCTTCCTACTACTCTTTTTCTTATTCTCCTTCTTCCACTCCCGAACATATACTACGTCGAGCTCATCTCGATTCGATCTTTCAACCGGGTCTAACGTAAACTATATTGCCAGAGCTGTTACTACCGAGTGAAATACGATAGACTATACTGCAGGTAGGTCTTTCAATTCGTGTTCAAAGTTAACAGATTGGGATTAGCTCGGTGTCCGAATAAATTTCCGCTTATATATATATTTACTCAGGTTTATTGTTATTTTGGGTAATGGCCAAGGTTCGCCTTGCCGAAGAGAATTATACTTGAAATTTAAGCGTTGATTGCTGTATTACCCCTACTTTTCCGTCATTCACCCGATATACATACGTATATAAATATGTACATATACATTCTAATATCTAATACTATTATGATATCAGACGATAATTACTCAAGGTTCCTTTCGAATATGAAACAGTTAATTTGAAATTCTTAACTAGTGAATGTATATCTAAACACATATTGAATGTAAGCAACACGTATCTACGGTATACAATCTATAATACGAAGACATGTAAGTATATAGCTAAGCTCTTCATTTGAATTTTTACATTTCCAAAGTCTTTGTATTATACATTTATAAAGTTTTCACCGATACATGCGTAGGTATATACTTGCATACCGCATATAGGTATACCGATAAATTAACGATAAGAATATTTACAAGTTAATTAAATTTATCTGTCGGATATTATTTTATGTACCTATATACCTATATGTACAACTTTAGTATCCGAGGTTAAGACAAACAGTACCTACTTCGGGTATTAGAATGGAATTGTTATTAATTCACGGTTTCCCGGGAAGCGAATATTTCGCGTCCCGATAAATCAATTTGTTTTTTACTTTTTCTTTCGTTTTACCGTTTTTCAGAGTGAAAGAGAGAGAGAGAGAGAGAGAGAGAGAGAGAGAGATATAGAGAAAGTAATCGTGGAATGATTCATCTATAACTGCAGGGGCGGTTTCCGCCTAGAACCTGGGGCCTTTAGGGCTTATCGGAAAAATCGAGATTGGGACTTGTTTATTTTAGCGATGAGTGTGTCTCGGGGTTTTGGGTATGCAGAGAATGTCCATTAGGGCAAAACATCGACTTGTTCGTCCCCGTGTTTCTGTGTTTCTGTGTTTCCGTGTGTCCGTTTTCCTGCAGTGCTACAGCGTAATATATCCTTATCTCTGTGTATATATCACTTGGCATAAATCATGAATTGTCAATGAGCGTGGAAGTGAGGATATTGTAAAATATAATGATATGCCCAATTCGCCACCGAGCCCACAATTTTTGGAGGTTGAATAACAACAATGACGAATTCGTTCGCAATTCATTCAAGAGTTTCCTTCTTTACGGTCAAAGTCTTAGGGCAAGTTTGGACGGAGAGGGGAAAAAAATAAGAGGAGAACGAAAAAAAAAAGTATGTAGAAAAGAAAAATTACCTGCCTGCGTATATATTTTAACAATGAACCGTGCGGAGCCTCCGAGTGACGCCAAGGCGTATGAATATTTTATTTTATAGTAAACTAGCTCAACGAAATATATAATTTAGTACCAACTGACGCACCGCGTAGTCAACCACAATGAAATATTTAAAATAAGAACCTCGTATCTCTGCCAAAAATTCTCCACGACCGATACGAATACGGAACACGTGACACGACGAGCAGATGATCGCAGTAATGGATGTTGAGCGAGAGAGAGAGAGAGAGAGAGAGAGAGAGGGAGAGAGGGGGAGGGAGGGAAAAGTCAGCTCAACAAATTAACTAATCCGGCGACACGATTGAAGTCGCCTAAAAATTGATAGTTCATTTCGGTGTTAATTAAAATTGATCGAAGCATGGCCATCAGCCATGAGCCATCAGCCATCGGTAGGTATAGTTCGAAAAGTCGAGAAAATTTTCGGCCCCTGCTGCGTCCGAGAACCAAATTAGAAAATGGAAAAACCCTGGATGTGGGGGTGGCAGTGACCGCGCAGTAGGGCCAGGAGAACCTCGCAGGCCCATCTGGTGACCACATGACCAGACCTGACCGACGAAGACCCAAGACCTTCCTTCCGCGAAATTCCTTAGAACAATAATCGAAACTTTACCTAGGTACCTACCCGTATAGTATAGTACCTACTATATATATATATATACATATATACGGTGCCTTCGATAAATACGAAAATGCAACAGGAAACGAGAAGGCAAAGTTGGTCGAATGTCCTGAAAGTTGTGGGTAAATTATATATATACGGTGCAGGACAAAAAATGATGATATGGTGAATGGTGAAATGAAATGTGAGAATTGGTACGTAGAACGATATCAGCGGGTCGAATGTCTCCGGGTGTAGGGATAGGTGGAGGTATAGCGGTACGAAGGCGAACTTGGAGTATTTTTCTTTCTGTTTCTCTTTCTTTCAGTTTGATCTAAAATTCCTAGACACGTTTAGTAGCCAGATTAGAAATGCCACCCAGGTAATTTCTTCGGCTCGAAGAATTCTGAGGGGGATGAATAGTCGAGGCGAAAAGCAACAGGGATGGCATTTAGCGTATCGGTTTTTTTTCTCAGAATGCGTCTGGCGCGTCGATAAGAACAAAAATTACCCCGAAACACTTAAAATGAAGCAGTCAGCCTACTGATATCCGAAACAAACACTCACTACCGGAGTCAGATTTTTTAGGAAAATAAACAAACGGCCCATCTAAATGTCGCCCTTCGAAGGGACGAAGAAGAGAAATTCAAAGATTATGTACCAGATCAGAGGCTGTGCGAGCGAGGGGCTTGTTGCGGGATAGTCGCACGAATCACAGGGAAATCGGGGGAGCAAAGCTATAGAAATAGTGTAAAAAGAGTGAAACATATCGTGTGAATTATGAAAATGGAAAGGATTTTTGATTCGTAAAAGTTTGAAGGAAATCGTGACGTTCTTCGTCGCGGGCCAAACAGTTTCGTCCGCATGTGTATGTATATATTATGCATATATATATATATATATATATATATATATATATATATATATATATATATCCATCCAAACGTGATACGTGTGTACGCAAGTAGGTGTACGTACCTACGTCTGGGTATATGTAACAAGTATACAGCTGCGCTCGAACGGCAGACCTTGACCTTGAGAAGTTGAGTTATAAGTACAAGAAAAGTTTGGTGCACGCGTGTTGGTTGGAGGACGCGTGCCTGGTGCGTACGCGACACTTAAAAACTTTCGGAGCTCTGCACACGTGTTCGAAGATCTCCCGCAGCCTCCCCACGACGCTAAGCACGTCACAGATCTAAACCCGCACCACTCCGGCTGCATCCATCTTGCACTTTTCTTCTTCGTATATACCCACGTATGTGCTTGTACGTATATTCATACGTACGTCACAGACGGAGCCGCACACATTGGAATAGGTATAGGTATATAGGAGGATTCCTCCGCTCTGAAAAGTCGCGAATCTTGAGATTCGTTATCAACGTGCAAAAATGTTCTCTTTCCATTCGTTCCTCTTGATTCAGGTTTTGAGGGAAATAAAATCTAGCGCGTTTCCTTTCCGATTTACAGCTATGGGATACCGAATCCCTGAAGTAGCGGTTTCAGTGGTCACATTTAATCTTATACCTATACGTATCGAATTTTTTCTCTTCATCTTCGAGTGAAAATTGACTTCCTCTTCGCGTTGTTCGTTTCATTTCTTCACGATTCGAGAGGATGTAAAAGAATTTCCAATACATAGTATTCGCGGAATTATAAAGCGAGTCTCATGCGAGTATGAAAATTGGCGAATTGATATCCACTGTTACAGTTTATTATCATGTTAATATTTACACCGAGGGATTTTCGACGACTTGACGACTTTCAAACTATACCAGGCACTTGAGAAGCCAGAGTTGACGAAGAACTCGGCTTCCACAGTGTGTAGGGGCGAAGAGTGTCGAGACAGTCACGTTAAAATTAGACTCGAAAGCTCAGCCCTCCGTAAAATCAACCCTCCTTGAAGTGAAAATGTATTAAAAAGAATTTTCAAAACAGAACACCCGCGCGTTATACGGTAGTTCAATATTTAGATGCCAAACTCTACGGGGAATTTATCGACGAAACGCGATCTCTGTATGTAGGTATAATATATGTGTAGGTATAGAGTGTGAATTTTAAGAAAATAGCTTCCCAAGATTCGAGTCGAGATTTTTCGTTCTCCGCGAATCGTGGATGATATTTAGCGAAGTTAATTTCTAAGAAATCCGATGGGATACATAATTGACCCGAATGCTAGATCGGGAGGAAAATTCTCATCGGCTTCTTATTGTTTGGGTGTAAATTATAATAATTTCTATCGTTGAATGTAGACGTGTGATTAGTCGGGAATAATTTGGTCGCCTGGTAAAATTTATAGTTGGCGTGTTCTCTTCTCTTCTCCGAGGGGTTCGCGTGTTACGAAAATGCTGCAGACTCGTACATACCTATATAATATATTATATATAAACGTATCTTCGCGCGCGGGGCAAGAACGGTAGCCGGCGGTGCCTTCTTCTCCGCGCTATACCCGAACGAATGAGAGAGCAATTTTATAATGAATTTTTCAAATAAAACACGGATGCTGGATGCTGGATGCTGGATGCTGGATACACGAATCACTCCTTCTCATCCCTACGCCCACGTACCTCTCTCCATACGATCGGCGAGTTTCTGCGCCCGCGCTGACCTGACCTACCGACAGATTAATTTAATTATACACTAATCCCCGGGTATAACTATACTTGTATATAATTCACCAGTTTCAGGGAAACTCGCTTGTACGCGGAGCGTGACAAGATGGGGCGGGATTCGGGATTCCGGATTTCGGATTTCGGATTTCGGATTCGGGATTCGAGAATCGAGAATGCCTCGAAATTATTATAGAATAGGAAGAGGAGGAGGAGGAGGAGGAGGAGGAGGAGGAGGAGGAGGAGGAGGAAGAGGAGGAGGAAGAAGAAGAAAAAGAGTTGAACAAATAATCGGTTGAAAAATGATCAACTATTTCCGTTCCCCGACTGGAACAGGAACTTATGAAACACCCCGTAGCCGGTATAAAATGTGCATACATTTATCGGCAAGCTAAACAAACAATCGGTATGGACTTTAGAGCTGTTTGTTATTGAAACGCTATCTGCATCCGTGACACGAGCGCTTGCATATGTATACGTGTTTATACCCTATAAGTAGGTGTATGTAGGTACGTAGATTTAGGGATATGTTGATGTAGGTATATACACGGCGTACAGCGTACAACACACAGCGGGACGGGTATAGGTTATATAGACACGGGTAATCTTATTATATTATTATCCTATACGGTTTAAATATTCCGCGAGTTTTATAATTTACGATTTACGATTCGTTGCCGGACTGGACAACGCCTCGTCGTACATCGCTCGTCTCGCATGCCTGTCAACTGATTTATGTACGACGTAACCTCGACGAATGGTCACGCACATATCCATCCATCTATCCGTCCATCCCCGTCCATCCCCGTCCCGCCGGTCGCAACGTCCAAAACTATTTATTATCCTCGCCGTATATTACAATATCGCCACTTTTATTTCATTTCATTTCATTTAACTTTTCCCTTTCCTCCTCCCTTAACTCTTCCCTTTTCATTTTCATTTTTATCGACGATACAAAGCTGGATATTCCCGCCTTTATGCTCGTGACTGTCATTTTTTCGTACCGCCTAAACGTTTCCGATCTTTCAACCTCGAGTTCTTGCCACCTGGTTAGGCTGGGTCAAGCTGATCGCCGGTGGCTCCGTTTCTTTTCATCCACCGACCCCCAGGCTGTGGCATTTCAGTTCCTGATTATAACTTTGATCCTCAGCTATGAACAGGTAGCAATAATAAATCCAATTAGCTACCTATACGTACCAGGCCTCGCCAACGGTATATATAATCGCTCCTAATTTGATAAAGTCTAAATCTATATTATAGAAATATAATTCGATAATTCTACGAATTCTTGATTATTAGATTTCTTTTCTTGCTTCTAGGTAGGGTATTAGACATTTCGTGAGTCAAACACACACACACACACACACATATATATATATATATATTTTCCAATATTATTCCATTACCACGAATAATAATTCAATTATGCTAAGTAAATAACGCGGGTACGTAGAAAATATGGCATTAGATGTGTATGCGGATTAATATCGGTAAAGGATCTTCCTTCCTTTACTCCGTCTGTAACGACTTCCTGGAAAACTCTACTCTATACGAATACATTTCCTCCCAACGGGAGGTCGACGCCGTCGTCTGCCTATATACGTATAGCTCTCCGGTCGCGCCATCGCTTCGAGAAAATCGCACTTCCTGAGTCAAAAACTAAGAACTCTCGAGGTGGTCCCCGCATGCGGTGGCGTCGGCTGCACAATCCTGGAATGTATTCTCAAACGAGGCTGAAACACTCTCGGAAGATTCAGAGACCGAGAAGGAGAGGAGAAGAGAAGAGAAGAGAAGAGAAGAGAAGAGAAGACAAGAGAAGAGAAGTGGATAGAGAGAAAGGGAGAGAGTAGGTAAGGTCACCGGGCAAGTGACGTCAGAGTGCCAAAGACGCGTGGCGTCTAGCCGCACCGGACACCCTGACGTCATCGCGGCAAGACCCGAATGACTCAGAAGGTGAGACGAAAAGCGGTGAAACGTTTCCTCGTTATTGAAGAACGAAAGATCGCGTATTTGAAAATGTTATACATTTAAATGAACCAGTTGTTGTATACGTGCGATAGAGTGTTTGGAAAATTGATAGTTGAGAATGTGTAAAGTTCGACCAGCTCTCTTCTCCCTCTAGCTTTAGCTCTCTCTCTCTCTCTCTCTCTCTCTCTCTCTCTCTCTCTCTTCTCTTCGACTCGTATAGCCCCGGAGGCGCGGGAACGAGACCCAACTCATTACGTTGGGATTTTTGATTATATTCCAAGCGGTCATCGAGTGAATCGAATTTTCAATTACAGTTTGACGCCCGCCGTGACACAATGGGCCTTCATTATGCCGGTTTAATTTTTATTACTCGGAGCAACACGAGCATGCAATCGAGCACATGTTTTAAGCAACACACGCATACTCGGAGAGGCTATACCTGGTGCAGTACCTATGCAAGTATAGGTATAGGTATAGGTATAGGTATAGGGGGATGCCGCTGCTCGCTGCCATGCAGTAGCGTATCGAGCGATTTTATTTTTAATTTTTCTTTTTCTTTCGTCTCTTTCTCTCTTTTATTTTTTGCCATCAAAATTAAAAATCTCCAGGGGCCTCTTCGCTCGACAGATATGTAAATAAACATAATTTCAATGTTTATAACGCGGATTACGACTCCTCGTAAGTATAAGCAGGTAGGTTCATATATATTTATATATATATATATATAGTTGGGACGGAAATTCACGCCTTGAGCGGTGTATGGGGACAAGGAACAAAAAATTCTCAATCTTAAACCGCGGGATCATAAATTTATAAATAAACGTGGTACACGTTATATACCTATAATTATATTTTATTATGCATTTCCTCACGGTGAAGGATCTGGCGAGCAGTCAGGCCGGAAATGCGATAACTTTCTTTTGCGCGGTGCAGGTGGTAGTGGTGCAATCCTGGGAATTATTGGATCACGTTTCTGCATTTCTCATTCCCTTCAAAGTGGTTTGATTGTCAACCATATTACGGTTAACAGCCTTATTTACACTCCCGTATAACTATAATAAACTTTGCGTGGCGTAAATCCTATGTGAAACACGGCGGTGCCCTTTACACGTCTATACTATACGCTCGCACGTCACATACGCTGACTTGACTTTTGAACCCTTTCGCGCCACTGCTGCGGCACCGCAGCGAGAAACCGACCCCCTCCTCCTCCTCCTCCTCCTCCCCCTCTTTCTTCGTCTTCCTCGTCGTCTTCGTCTTGTTCTTCTTCCTCCATCAGCCAGGATATATAGGTGTGCGAGTGAGTGACTGGCTGCGGCAGTGACACCGGTGTGTTCGCGGGACGCTTTGAGCTTAAGCCGAACCGCAACCGAGGCAGATTTCGTGCGAAACGTTAACCGTTCCGATCTGCACCTGCCGCGACGCCCCCGTACGATTTCTACCGTACCTCTCTACGGAAGGTAGGTAGGTATATACGGTCTACCTACATCCCGCCCATTACACCCTGCATATACTTAAATATCACCTGTTGCCGCGAACGCGTCAATATTACAGACAATTACTGTACGTAATAAGAAGAGTCATTCGCAAGCTCGACAGAGAAATTGAGAAATTGCGAAATTGCTCGAGGGGATTTATACTATATATATACGTGGATTTTGAGTAAATGTCTTCTGTCTATAATATGTACCTTATACCTATATACATGTGTACCGTCTAGACTCTAAACGGTGCAAAAAACAATTCTAGAAATAATACAACTGAGAAAATCATAGGTTGTAAAAATACTGGTATATAGAATCGTACTTATACCTGCTACTCTTCAACTGCATGAAGATTATGATTGTGTAATTATTATTGTAGCTATACATTTCCTATGCCCATCAGGGTGGTCCTTATTAGTTCGGTCATATTCGAATTAGAATTTCAAATACGTATACAAAAGAAAAGTAGTAAAAATCCCAAGTTGCTATATCTCAATTCTGAGTCGTTGGAAATTTGTTGAATTTTCATGAAACACCTACTACTAATACAGGTCAGGAGTATTACCAAGTTGGAGATTTTTCCAAGTGTCAGAAATCGTGTTTCATTCAAATGGGAAAATTCGGAAGCTTTGGGGCGGTACTTGGAATACTTTTTTTTTCGATATAAATATTTGTCGACGTCCTGGTCCATGCAGGTAGCATTGAAATTCGAGAATGATCAAATCAAGGAACACCCTAATTTTTCTTTTTAATAATTCCATGAGAAATAGGCTAGGGAGAGACGCGACTCTGGGCAATCTCGTCATCGCAAAATTGAATCATCGTGTTTACTACGCGGTGAACATTTCAATGAATCGAGCCTGCACCAGAAGTATAGGCGGGTATATAGGTGCACCAGCTATACGTGTATATGTATATATATATAATGATCGCAGCTGTAAAGGACACGCGGCGTGTTGTGTTGTGTTGTTACACGATCCGTAACAAATTAAAAGGGGCTTATCTAGCTGTCGATTCGTGGGAGTCGCTTCAGCCTCTAATAGAGCGTGTAAGGTGGTGGCGCGGCTCGAAGCGGAGGGTGCGGTGGGTATCGATATATATAAGCGTAAACGAGATAGAAATAAGATATCGCACAGTTGGGGCTTCTCGCCACAGACTTACGGCCGTCTTAGGGTCTTGTCGGTACCCACCAGCTACCTATACGCTATACGCTATACGCTATACTCTCCGCTGCAGCAGTCTTGGAGGACGACGTTACAGCTCGCTGTATATACCCAACATTATAATGATAATAACGATAATAACGAGGTATATTTCCGACATATTTCACATCGATATATCATATATATTATATCATATAATATAGTTTCGGGGCGAAGCTTTACTCGTATCTTGGGGATAAAATGTAGGTATCAGTCTTACTTCCGGTGGAAATAAACACCCCGCTGCACGTCTTAAGGAACCGCGTATCCAGGTATCATTTATATGAAACCGTACAAGTTTCCTCGACGTGGGCCAACGGCCGTTCCTGCGTCTCGTCTCGATGATATTATTAATTAACCGTGTGGGTAGGATAGCTGCAGCGGGTATCGATTTTGAAAAATAATATATCACTGCACGCTAGCAGGATTTTGTTCTCGATATTATGTGTTGAGGTTCGCGGCTCCCAAATTACACCATAATATATGTATTATATACCCATATAGTTATACCTATAGGAGGTGGGTACCTATATATAGGATATATCATATAGTACCTGCACCGATAGGGAAGAATAGAAAATGAAGATGAATAGAAAGATCAATATATATACTACTGATGGGTGAATTTTATCGCCTCTTGCGAATTATATCACCCGATGAGATAGCCTTTGATATATTCATATTTAAACTCCTCCGCGAGTCGCGGTGGACGACTCGGTCATCCGGTAATATCAAACGAGAAACACTTTTAAGGATTCTGTTGGTAATACATACCACCTCCGGTGGACAGAACCCCTTCGTTGCATATTAGCCGATACCAATAATGCGACAAATTGAATTAGTCATCGCTTAAGCCTGTGGAGGTTTTTATACGTGACGTAATAATCGAATCTCTGCACCTTATTGTTAGTCGAACTTTCTCAATCTATAATAGAACAACGGCTATAAAGTTAATCGGTCTAACATAAGAACGGCTTGTATACGTTACGCTATATAGCTGTTGCAGGTTGCAGGTAAAAGTCGTACATACTTTTATCTTTATATAAATATATATATATATATATAACATATATACCCGGTATGGTACAACATTATACATTATGATATGCAAAGGTAGGATAATTCGCTCTACGGGCACGTATGACGTTCATCTATAGGCTAAGCCGTCGCTTTATATGCTCGTAAAGAAATGAAATTGTTTCATCGAATGGCATCATTATTTTAATTGCCGGGTTCCGAAGCTCCGTTTAAATTTGTAAACGTTTGAAAAAAACTACGGCCCCATTTGTATATATATATATATATATATATATACCTATATGTGCCATACTATATATAGTTATAACTATAACTATACTCAGCTGGCTGTCCGCAAGACATAAGAAGAGACTCTGTGGCTGTAGCGGCAGGTGTTTCGCCAGCGAAATATATACATGATCCGGTGTCACTGCACTGGGAAATGAAATTTTTAGCAGATTTATTTTCGAGCAAAAAAAAAAAAAAAAACAAATACCGAAACGAGTATTCGCGTGAATATTATACCCGTATCTAGATACGTGTTGTATAAGAATAGAAAAGAAAATGAATAAAATGAAAAGGCACTCGGTATACCGAGAAATTTTCGCTCCGTTTTGTCTCGACCCGGTGAGAATAAGATAAAGAGATGTTTCTCAAATTTAAACAAGACACCCTGTACAATGTACATTCCTCTATCCATATACGCGAATATAATAACGTGTAATAACATAGTCCCGCGGAGCGAACAAAAGTGTGTACGTGATATACGTGCATATATTTACGCATACCCATACTCGCGTAGAGAATGTGGGTATGTATGCATGTACGTACCTACTTTGTAGTTCGCGCGAGCGTGTGTGTGTGTGTGGAAGCGGAATACTATGAGGAGTATTTAGCTGTGTGGTTCAGACACTGCGAATAGCTGTCTCAGACTCGAGAAGAGACACACGCATACCTATTAGTTATAATATTACATAGAGACTTAACTTATGAAGAGGTATAGACGCGAGGCGATGTCTGGTACGTATAGTATACGAGTGGAAGCGAGGTACAAGAGAGCGAGCATATAGGTAGGTGTAGGTAGGTAGGTATAGGTAGTACATCGTAATAGTATAAGGCGTAAGCTATAACGCCAGACGAGTTATGGGACGCCTTTACGAGTCGATGGAACTTTGAAACCTCTACAGTTCATCATAACGACGTTTGATGCAAGGGCAATCGGAATGGCAAGAGAATTGCACCTATATACTCGGCTCGTTATTGATACTAAAATAATTCATCTTCCGATTATAGTTTCTTCAAACCAAACTGCAAGGCTATTCATTCATATCTGTTATGGTTATATGATCGTGAGACTACGAGGACTGTTTTTTATCTTCATCTTTTTTTTCTTTTTTTTTTTTTTTTTTGGCTTCATCTGTTATCTACTTTCTCTTTTCCCGATTGTTGTTCATCCGCCTGGTCAAGTCGCGGTTTCCTTCAATTTCTAAATGCACGCATATATCGCCGCACGCATGCGTGGTATATTATAGTATATATATTTGCCTCTTCCGTTGGGTCGACGGTGCAGCTGCATCGCAATATCGCAAGCAAGAGGCCGCGTCGCTTTGTCAGACGTATTACCTAGCTTATTAATTTGTGGTCTATAAAACTATTGTCAGCATCAGTCTCACGCATTCATTACAATACGTGCAAGATTTAACTGTCGAACGAGTACGCGGATGCCGTCTATGCTAATTTATTGCTAATTGTATTCCCCGCGTGATGTCTCTGCTAATAACACAATCACCGCATTGCAAAGACTCGTCTTCGCCGTGCGTGAATGTATAGCGTGACGCAACTCGGAATGCATTTGACGAAATATCGAATCGTCGTCGAAGTGTACGTGAGAATATCAATTTTTTCAACCAAATACCGTTCAAAATAGACCTTCGACACCACAGGTACAGCGTACAGGTGTATGTATAATTATATGCAGGTATATATTATATATGTACCTATACGTGCTACACGGAGAGTCGGAGCTGACCTCTGCAGTGAGAAGGTAAAAACAATTAGCATCGAATATCTATAACTCAGTGCGGGGTGGGGTGGGGTGCGGGGCGGAGTAGGGTACAGGTACCGTTACGCCGCTACGAGAAGCCCGCAGAACTTTGGCGTCGCCTTTTCATAATACGACCTACTCCGATGACGATTCCGTCCCAAGATAAAAGTCTACGAATATATAGATATACCTACTCCGCTGTATCGATTGTTCGTTTATCGTTTATATTATATCTACAACTACCTAGACGGATCTGTACCGGACTCATTGTTACCCTAGGAGTCCTGAAGGGCGTCTGGGACCCTCTGCAGACTTTTACACCCGAGGAATCGGCGTCCTGGAGACGGTCTCGCTCGGCGGGGGGTCGACCGACGCTCCGGCCCGTTATACTCTGCACTATACCGTATACGCGTTATATATACCTATTCCGAGTCCAGAGTCCCGAGACCCTTCCTCATACCCAACCGCCCTCGTTCAAGGCCGAGTTGAGAACCACGGGATTTTTGTGGAAACACCCCCGCCTCCCGAACCCGAAGAAGGGACGCTTGCCGAGGGTGGCCCCCGGGTACCCGACTCTGCAGCACGTGCCGACCGCATGCGCTTCTGCAGCCTGCAACGCTCTCTTCTTCGCTCAGCTATATAACCTTATACCTCTACCGAATTCTACTTGGGGCGAAAAATCTGGCGCGGCATATGAGTGAAAGAGAGAGAGAGAGAGAGACAAGATTCTCTCACTTCCGTTTCTTACAATTATTAGTCTTTTACTTTTTTTCAATTAAATAGCCAATAATAGGTACACCCTTGCGGAGGAGGATTTTATTTTGTAATTAGATCACTGTATAAAAAGGAAAGACGAGAGTGATAATTTGTATTACGAATTTTGTCCGATATCAGGAAAGAATTTTAAGAGGGATGGTAATTTTGACATATTGATGGAGGAACAACCATCAACAGATCGGACTGATAATAACTGTAATTGCAATTTGTTTGAAAAAAATAAAAATTAGTCTCGGTATGTATGTCGTCGTTAATAATATATAGGCAAGCCGATTGCACCAGGAAATGATTTTTTTGTGTTTTTGTATTCGGGTAGTTTGGTAGCTTTGGTATTTATTCATTTCATTTCCCTGTGCACATTTCCGAGAATAGAAAGCCACTCGAAGTTTACAAGACTACCTGCAAAAGAGGCTCGCTGAAGGTCCGGAATCCAGAGCCGTGCTCATTTCGGAAATGAAAATGTTGTGACACTAACAAAAAAAAAAAAAAAAAAGAAAGAAAAAAAAGTAAGACAGAGAGAGATAGGAGAGCCAGAGGGGAAGATAGAGCCAACGGACTGCAACATGCTATACCACGAAAGGCCTCTATATATCCTGCAGAAGTTATCAAGTCGTAAGTCAGTAACCCATAACCGATCATCCGTCACTCTATATACACGATTGAATCAGCTGTAATCACGAGACACGAATAATAATAAATATAAAAAAGAGTATGGGTATCGCGTTTTTTTTTTTTTTGTAAATATTATTTGAATAAATTTTCAATCATCCCATACAGCACTCCTCGGTATATACATATATCTTACGTGGATCCAACTCCACAGCAACGCACTGAATCGTTATATAGAGAAATGAAACCTTGGTCAAGTCGTAAAAATAATTGCGAAAGATTGCATCTACGTTAGTTCGCTATGCATAATAACAATAATGATACGCGAACAGTGTTGTGTATACCCTGTACCGGTCGTCGGAGTTTGATGTAGTAAAACTTGTCTACCGCGAATTGCGATCTGCACATTGTATACCTATTCTGCGAGTGCAGGTTGCATATGGACGGGTATGTATATTAATATAGTTTTGCCCATTTACCGCGCTAACGCGGACATATCGATGTAGGTATGGGTTTATATATCTCTGGGTATACCTACGTACGGATTGACGTACCGGCGACTGGATGGTGCAGGCAGCCACGGGGCTACAGTGCAGAGATAGTTGTGAATTATATATATATATATATATAGTTGTCGGTAGTTGCAGCGTGCATATGCCTTATCCATTTACCTATAAAATGCAAAATGCACGGCTTGCACAAGTCGACATTACAAAGCATATACGTCCTGTTTTATTATCACTGGGAGTAGCTTGTGCAGCACAGCGCAGTGTATGCAGCCACCGGCGATTATCTAGTTCCATAAAATTATTAATAAGAGTAATTTTGCGTCATTACACGCCGTTCGCCTGTACCCCGACTGTACCCCGTTTCCCGTAATATACCCTCGCCTTCCCTCCCGGACCCCTCGTTGTTTTTTTCAATTATCAACAACTACGCGATCGTCAATAATAATTCAGTAATCGAAATTTTATCTTCACGGATAAGCATTGCCAGGTAGCGTATTATACCTGTAAGCCGTGCATGAGTGTAATACCCCGCGCACAATCGCTAATTGGGTACACCCTAAGATCCCTAACATGTTCTGAGAATCAATAATTATTAGTACCTATAATGAGACTAGAATGGAATTTTCAGTCCTGAATTCGTGTGAGGTATAAGCGTGTGTGTGTGTGTATGTGTGTATGTGTGTATGTGTGTATGTGTGTATGTGTGTATGTGTGTATGTGTGTATGTGTGTATGTGTGTATGTGTGTATGTGTACCTAAATATATATATAAAAATTGTAGTCCATTCATATATTAGTTAATATTATAACGCGTGTAGGTATATATTTGTTGTTTGACAGGAAACAGCGCATATCGGTATAAGATTTCTCTCCGCTCGGTTTGAACTGGCGACAATAATCTTTGCGTATGGGTATTCATTTCCGGGTTGTAGTTCGCGGATGTGCGGTATATATATATACGTCACATTGGTCGTTGTCGTCTGTCTCTCGCCTCGCTCATCTCTTGTTCCCAGTTGGTTGTAATAAGCACGGGGTTCCTCGAAGCTCGTTTACCCGTCGTCCCTAAGGTAAAGGTATATAAAAGGAGTCGATGACCCGCTGGAGTCTGGAGATTCTTGGTCCTCCTCGCACGGCGACGAGCCAAGAACCAAGAACCAAGAACCAAGAACCAAGAACCGAGAGCCGAGAACCGAGAGCCGAGAAGCGAAGAGCCTGCAACGACGATCCGCGGGGACAACGACGTCGAGTCGAAGAGTAAAGGAATAACACGAAATAAAGCGAGTAAAGTTGAAGAGTCAACAAGGCCGTCGCTTCGATGAAGTCAAGACCGAGCTGCCTCCGCACGTAGCCTCGTGTTTGCACGAGTTTCAGAACCCGTTTCATTCCAACATCTCTCTTCTTTGACCGATGCTTCGGCTTTCACACGCAGTTTACTTAGGACATGGTGAAAGACTCGCTCGCGTATCAAATTGAATATTCAACCAAAAATAAAATCCCAACATATACACGGAGAACGGTGCAATACCAGCTATAGCTCAGGTTCATCATATTCCTATACGATCATCAATTTCCTCGTCACAATTATAATATACTTGTACGTATAGGTATAGATATTTCGCAACATCTCTTCGCCAATACCATATGGATATATGCGGTTGGTATATCATTCCTGGGATACCGATGTGGCCGGTTAACGAAAATGTAACTGCGGCGGGTTCGGCACCAATATATATATAGAAATATATATATATATATATACATGTCCAGGAAATAATACCTACTGGCGCTACGAGGTGCAGGTATACCTGAAGCTCACCTTCCGAAACCTTTCAACCTGAACAACCGTCAGAACCGTCACAACCATCGGCGGACTATACCCGACACAAATCGATGCTTGTTGGGTGTTCAGAAGCCACCTTGTAAGCGTCACTTAATGCCCACCTAGCCGGGGGTATATATATATATATACCTCTTCTCTATACATGGCTACAGGGCGAACTAACCCCTAGTCGAGTCTCTGACCGCCCTTGTAGCGGTATACCTTAATGCAGAGTGTAAACCGACGAAAATTAAACTCCCGAAGGGATGAAACCCCGCGACGATTTCATCGGGTGTTGATCGTCAATATGAACCTATACCCACACCTTTACCCACGTTGACTCTATGTACGTTGACTCGATGTACACACGTGTGTAACGATACGGCACACACGGTCGCGAGTAGTAGTATTCACTTCTTCGAGAGGGATAGGCGAATCGACAAATTATAGACATATCTTACCGATCAAAGTCTAACGCGCACCTTTTCCATGCCTTACGATAAATTAACACCTAGGAGTATGAAATCGCGACTACTATACTGCAATAAATATGCGAGTGTACGATGATTCCTATATATAATGTAGGTATATATATTTTCGAAATTTTCGGATCAGCAAAGCACGTGAGATATTGAGAGCGGCATTTTTCACAATATCGTGTCGGTGAGACTCTGCTCCTGATTAATGTATAATGTATAATGTATAATATATCGGATCAAAATATGGCTACCAAACGAGTCTCTTGTGTCAATTGAGTCAGTCCGCGGCTCTGAGGCATATATATATATATATATGCGGTGGTGGATGATATTTCGCTCGGTGTGAACCATTCAAGTATACACGATAATTGTACAGTCTGTAGAATATATATGGCGGTAGAGGTATGTATAGGTGTAGGTATAGGTATAGGTATGGGTATGGGCACATGTGTATAGAAGTGTAGTGTACGTAGCTGTAAATGGCTCGACTTTGTTCCATCGATCGTGTAAAGATGATAAGATTTCTTGCCTCCTATCCTCGGCTATTAGAAGTGTGGTGTGTGGTGTGTGGAGTGGATATAGCTTATACCTTGGGTATACGCCGTGTTATAACCTGGACATATACCTACGCGCTTACGACTCGTATCGTCGCGGTCGACTCGCGGGGGCAGCGACTCTTTGGCGCGACTCGTAGAGCTGAATCAGAGAAGGCGTGGCCTACGACCGAGCCAACGACCAATCGCAAAACCCCGTTTCGGTTGCGCACATATACCAGTTTACCCAGATCCCCCCCAAAATCCCCGGCGACTATACGTCCCGAAGTACGCGACCGCGCAAAGAAGACTCGCGGACCGGGTCGCGTCGTCCAACCGTATCAATTCCCACTTTTGAACCGTAAGTTGAATAAGTTTCCCGCGCGTGCGCTACGTCTATCGCCTGTATCTTTCGAGACCGAATTACCTTATAGCGCAGGGTCGAGAGTTTCGCGTTTGTTTTTCAGGGTGGAGCTTGCGGAAATCGTACATCACCCTCGATTTCCAATTCCAATAGACCAGAAATAAAGAGAGAGAGAGATGATTGTTATTTCTAGCTATCTTTTGTTTTTTCAAACTTAGGTTTATATTTAAATTCGTCGACGAAGAACGGCTTCTTTTTTTTTTTTTTTTTTTTTTTTTTTCTATCCGCATAGAGCTGTTGAGTAACTGACAGGTGTGACTGGCAAGTGTGCCTGATCGTTGGATAAGACAATTTAGCGTGCAGTTCAGAGGGATAAAAAAGAAAAACTAGAGATTATCAGCGCTCTCGAAGTGTGTATCTATACCTACGTGTACATGCGTATACATGACCATCGCGATATAAGACGTATATACTATATATATATATAGGTACGAAGGCGAGAGGCGACGGAACAAATTGTCGGGTACGGGTATATCGCGATTTGCAGCCGACCACCTGTGGGAGGGGAAGAAGGGTAGAGTTTGCAAGACCGAAGGACCTGGCAGCAGGAAATTGCCTCCAAAATCTAATTACCAGACTTTTATATGGCGATCGTTAAATTGTCGAATGAATGAGAACTTTGCTGCAGCCTGGCAGTCTCTTCTCTCCAATGTAGGTACCTATAATATAGGTATGTATTACATGTGTATTATAAGTATACGATACATCCGCAGGTACCCACATATGAATTATACCTACTGTGCGATAAAGAAAATGATTGTCTTCAAATTTTTATTTTTCACTTTTCATTTTTTGTCTTTATTTTTTCAAATATATAAATGAACGAAATTTTAATACGGCATAACGATCAAAACGTTTCTTCGACTCGCTCGTTTTTATACACGTGCATGCAGCTGATACGTTATAGTCTACCTTACCTATACGGGTGTATAAAACCTTATATTCTACCTGCACTATATATATATATACGCGTTATAGAATACAGTACAGATATAGGCATAGAGAGAACAAGGTTCCATCATTGGTCGAGGGAAAATCCCCGCCTATATATGCGCGTCACCACGTTATTATCTGTTCACTCTACCGCACCCCTGCACTAGCCCTTGTAGAGTAGCTGCCCTCCGAGGCACGAGTCTGCGCGAGAAGACACCAAGGTTGCTGCACCCTCCATATATATAGGTACCTATAAAACCGAGTCGATTGGTACGAAATTATTCTTCACCCTAGAGAAAATGCTTGATGGCGACGACGTAGTCTATAGAGGGTTTCTTATTTTTCCAAATCGAAATGATTATTTTCATATGGACAGAAGATAGGACGATAATGATTAGGACATTTCCTCCCTTCAAAATCTCTAATCGAGGGTACGAGGATAAATATATACCGAAGGGTGTGGCAAATCGGTTTAAGATCGTCCCAGATATATAAAGATATATATATATTTTTTTTTTTTTTTTTCCTTCGAGCGTGTATCTCGCAGGAGGCTGCAGCAGCAGCAGCAGCAGCAGACCCCGCGGGCGGCTACACTGTTCGGACGAGTCTACGATAAAGAAATTTCTACCAACGGCAGAAATATTCTCAAAGATACGACCGGATTCTAGATAGTCCGGATGCTATTCTAGGCGGCTCGCCTTATCGCACTTTTCGAGTCCCAGGAGTGACGGACCGATACGCGATCCGGGCAGCTTCCGATCCGAGATAAAAAGCGAATATACCTGGATCACCAATGACGATAAAAAATATTGCTTTATCGCTCGTCCAGTCCGACCTATAACGACGATAAGGAAATATAACACGATGTTGTATTTATCCGTGAATTTCTAATTTTTTGCAACACACTTTAAAGCCGGACTATAGTTATACCCACAATTTTTTTATATCAACGGATTCTATACTATATAATACATGTAATTTTTTTTTTTTTTTTGTCTGTTTTGAAAAAACAGCCAAGGTTTCTTATGGAAATGATTGCCGCGCTTGACGTGTTATTGTGATATATATTATAGGAATGTGTACGAGTCATTTGTGTAAGAAAAATAATAAGACTAGACGACTGTAACTATAAGCATCGAACAAAAATCCATGACCGATGAGGAGCTGTTCGGTTGATATATGAATTTAAGCGACGAGGTATAGGTAAATCATGCTTTTAGAAACTGCTACGACGATAAGCGAAACGAGACGAAGAGAAATAATTGTAGATATAGGTATATGGGACAGACGGGGGGATGATGGTTGACACCGCGACTCTTTGTGGGACACTACAAAGATTAATTGCCTACTTACACCTGTATACGTATAGGTATATAGGTGTTCAATGAAAGGCGTGCGATATTACTGCCTCCCGATTTAAAGATAACAACCTATTTTCAATTTACACTAACCAAAAATGAAAGAAAAGAAGAGAAAAAAAAAAAAAAAAAAGAACTGGGGGGGATGGGGCCTACCTGCCCATACTTCAGCTATACCTACCTACTCGTCGCTTATACTTACGTTAGCTACGCTCGGAGACTTCAACCGTTCGAAAATTGTTTAGAATTTGTCGAATTATTAATGTCATTTCTGACACTGGTATAATATAAAACAGTTATCCATGAATAAAAATAAGGATTCGGTATCTCCTTGTATATTTCGTATTGTATCTGTACAACATAATACACCTACACACCCACATCAACATATACACATATACCTGACTACCAGAGTTTTTCTGATGAAAACATATAATACATCGAAATTCCCTGGTAGAAATATTTAGGTATAGCTCGAATTTGAACGTTGAATCGCGATAATCTCGGAGTTATAAATAAAAGCTTGACATCCAGCGCAGGTACACATATACAGGTACTATATAATATATATCCATAGGTACATGGTATGGTACAATATGTTATAAATCGTGATCGATCAACAAATTTTTAATAAAAATTTACATTCTGTATATTTCCCCGCAGCTTGTCAATTATGTATTATACATGTGTCACGTTATCACGTAACGAGGATGATTTTAATCCCCTGAATTTGTATTTCGCTGTGTGTATTATGTTACAGTCTAGAAATATAATACCGATTGGCGAACAAAAAAATGTCCTCGAAGAGCTAAGCGTTGGATTTAAGTTTAACCTAAATCCGTAGGTATATAATATATGTATATACGTGTATATACTACGGGTTTATGTATGTATATTGTACATATATATACGTATACCCATTTCGCTATAAGTCGCTTGATAATTACCCGGCTCAATAATGTACACAAAAATGTATTATTCTCCTATTGTTTACCGTACGTCCCCCAGGTATTTGTCCGATATTTTATTGAAATATATATATACTCAATGTGCTTCGGGGCATGAGCGCCACTAAGATTAGAAAGAAATTGATGAAAAGGTGTAGCGGCTAATTGCACGGTTCGATCCTTCCAAGAAAATCAATCGATGACTAATTGGCTGTCAAAATTTTCACCGGCCAATCGTTCGCGGTTAATCTACCATATATACGTAAGTACTATATAGAAATCTTAATCCACTACGTAAATGAAGGTGATGCCGTTGTACTCGTATATTATATACCTTATTTTTCATAGAATTGGAAAATCGTTAAACGGAAAGAATACACAATTCGGTGAATCGTTTATAGATTTTGATGATTGAAATTTGAAATAAGTCCGCATAATTGAAAAAAAAAAAACAAATAATTTCCAGTTCGATGTAAAACCGATAGCGCATATACCTATAATATTCGTACGAAAAGTAAGATGAACTCACCATAGGACTGTCAGGTGTGTGGTGATGATGGTTCATTGTGATGTTGGCCATGGCTACGCCTCCCCCGGGATTCCCCATGTCCTGAAATTCGTCCGATATCTCCATCGCGTACGATGGTAACGGTTCTCTGTTCTTAACCCGAATTTTGACGGCTTAACCGGCGCGCGGTCAAAAGGGCTACGAAGACCCTTCGCCACGCTACTGCACGGTTAAAAATATAAACAACTCGGTAACACTGTACCGAGTATTTCTTTTCTTCGATATTCTCTCGTCTCGTTCTCTTTACGACTCGCACGATTCGGCGACGAAGGTAGTATATTTACAAAATGTAGATCAATTACGACGCTATAACACAACAGTCCACGTGTTCGTAATATTTGACAATAGAATTTGTTTTATACCAATATATACGATTTGTTGAATACGATTTATTATTGTAATTGTCGTTTCTCGCGAAATTGCCTGTTCAACTTTCCGTTCATTTCACACACGTGTATAGGATATGGATATGGATATGGATATGGATATACATATACATATACATATACATGTGCATATATATATATATAATTTATACATATATGTATAGCTATACCATAGGGTTAAAATAAATTCCAATTCTTAAAGAAAACACCGGATAGGCGTGTGAATGATATTCGTCAACGTGTACTTCACATCCGTATCACAGAATCTCGGCCTCGTTATTCGTATATATATATATGTATACAGGCGATATAATCCTTCTCTTATATATGGATATAATTCATATGGGGATATATTCTGTCGTCCGTGCCAAACACATACACACACGCACGCACCGCACTGTTACGTTATAGCCAGGTCTGAAAGAATCCGACTACAATAAACCCGGCTTCCTACTTTCTTAGGTAAAATATAACGTAAACGGTGTGTCCTCCCTCGTGTATAATCACTTATTTACTCACGTCGCGGTCGTCGCGTCTCTGGACACTCTGCTCCGAATACTCCGAGAAATTCAACGGGTAGTTTATGTTTATAGAAGTATAGAAGTATAGAAGTATAGAAGTATAGAAGTATAGAACACGTGATAACCATACGCGATTGTCAAAGCTTTCGTGTATAGTGTGTTGTAAATAAGAATCGGCTAATTAGTCCCCGGCACTGGTATTCTTATTGCACAGTTTATTAATCGCGATATTTGATAATCTTTCTTTTCCTCAGAGATGATTAGATGATTATTCCGACACAAATATATAACACAGGGATATTGTTTTAATAAATAAATTCAATTTGTCGATTATATCGATCGGACGATTATTAGTTTATCAATACATCAATATTATATAGGCGACGCACACCAAACTTGATGGGACTGTTATAACCTCAAGCGGTTTGTCGAGTAACGTACAGCGGGCACGCGCACGTTCGCGTCCTCTGGCGATCTGAGCTTTGTAAAGGTTCGTTCAGAAGACCCCACTTCCGTTACTACGAATTAGTTCGTATCTTGCTCGTAGAGGGGCGCAATTATTCTAGGCGTGGCCTAATCTAAAACTCCCACGAATAACGCCCATTTAAAATACACGTGATCATATTATGTATATATATATATATATATATATACCTGAAACTCATTTTTTCTTTTTGTTACGTTTTTTTCATTTTTACTTTTTAATTTTTACTTTTTACTTTTCACATCTTTGCTTTACTTTTATTCTCAATCGCAAATATGATTATATTCCGAACCTCATTTTTCTATACCCCCATATATTACCAACACGCTCAAGCTGATACAAAGTCTAGACCGCGGCTAGAAAATATTTCAAGATTTTTTTAACAAAAATTTATTTCGATAATAGAAAATTTGTACCTATATCGATCAATTTTATTGCGCTGCGTGGCGATAGCCACGAAATAAAGAGACCGATGGGCCTTTTTGGCCCTCACATGACAAGCAATGAGTAATCGAAAATTCTCTTGTAAATACGACGTACCGCCGCGGCGATATACGAGAGATCGGTTTATACGTATCGCCATTCGCCTGCATTATTTTATGCGAAACCATAAAACGCGAGGAAGTCACGGGCGATTAACACGATTCACGCATCATTTTCGCCAGATTTGTAAACTATCAAATACATTCACAGATTTTATCTATAATATATTAGAATGATCCTTAATTCGGTCATATTCGAATTTCAATGCTCCCATGGACCAGAACGTCTTCAAAAATATATGAAAAAAAAAATATGTATATATATATATATATTCAAAACTCCAGGCTCATATCTCTATTCTAAGTATAGGTACTGTCCCAAAGCCTTCGAACTTTCCCATTTAAATGACACACGATTTTGGTACTTTGGGGCTATTTTTTACTTCCTAGGTATCCGTGAAAAATTCACAGATTCCCAACGACAAAATTTTATTTATCACAATTTGGAGATGAGACGTTTTTTTTTTTTTTTGGTGTGGCTGTAGCTTCGAAAATTACATCGTTGAAAATCTGTTGAATTTTCATGAAATACCTACTACTATACAGATGAGGAGTGTACCAAGTTTTAGATTTTTCGGAGCTGTATACGGCAATAGGAAAAAAACAATTAACCGCGAAATGTTACATTAAATCGTGTGTATATTCCTCCTAGATACTACGTAGGTATTATCGGCTACTTATAATTCTCTAATTACGCGTCATGTACAGTTATAGCAAACTCTGAAATACATATATACCTATATACATATATATACGTATTTTATTCTGACCTCTCTCGGTCCTCTGACTCACGGCGAATAAACATCGTTGGAGGGAGATCGTGTATGGAGAAATTAGGTACTATACACGACTTGCAAAAATGTCGATTCTCGACGATTTTATGCGCAGAAAACTTTCGTCGTCGTTGATGAAGAGAAAAAAAAAAAATATCAAATGGAAAAGAACGATCGAAATTCCTCGAATGTGTAGCTATTACCTATATTATATATACATAAATATATAGAAAACGAGAATATATATGCCTGCGTATAAGAGAGTATAGGTATATATACGTATAAAATGTACCTGCGTATATGCGACGTGGAATGCAGGTGCGATAAGTAAAGAGTAAGCGGCTGCGGCGCTGCACCTATGGGAAATATAACGAGAGCTGTATTACAGCAGTGCAGGGGCTGAAGTAGGTATAGAGGAAAATAAGACGCGGGTAAACGAGAGTGAGCGCTGCAGTATGGTGCGGGTATAAGGCGAAGTATATACCAGTAAACTGCATTAAACTTTAGTGCTTTGGTTCTTCGCGAAGGAGTCGTTAACACCCGAACGGCTGTTTGATCTCGAACCCACCACCACCACCATCACCACCACCACCTCCATCTCACTCGCCTATCTACCTCGCAGCATCGACTCGCCACCATCTCGCGTTGAACCACTGCACGAGCTCAGAGATTATGATGGTGAACCGCTACACTTTATCTCTTCTATTTACCACCGCAAATATTATACCGTCGTATTGGGCTTGGAACGAGCCACGGACTACAATCGATGTACCTATACGTATATCTTGTAATTTACGGATCTTCTCAAACCTTGAAAATTAGTTTTCACGCGAGTCCCTCGGTATAGATCAAGATATGTCTATGGGATAATTTTAGAGAGAAAAATGTCCCGATGTCTTTCGGAGTAGGTATTAAAAAAACTCGCGAAACTTTTATGAGGTTGAAGTTCGTAACGTTAAAGTAACAGAATATTCGTTGAAGAAACGCAATATTTCGTGATTCAAATGTTGTTAGAATTGTAAAATATGCGCGAGGTAAACATGTTTCACACAATTTGAGGAATTATGCACCGTTCTTGATCCATTTGAAACGTTCGAGTCTTGAATTCGAGAATTTTTTGGCGAATATTTTGTTGCGTTAACGTTACGAACTTCAACCTCATAAACTTTTGTCTTTCGCGAAAAATCAGACGCAGGTGTATAAAATGATATCGGTAGGTATACCTGCTACTTGTACATACAGGCAGATATGTACGATGCATACCATTGTATGCATACGCATGTCCCATGCGTTTATATTCGTTATACATATGCCAATCTCGGAATTAGTAATCATCACGTCTGTATATAAGGTATATAAATGTAGGTATATTATATTATATATATGCAAGGTACTTATAGCTACGTATAGGATAGGTAGATTCGCATGCACCGCACGTGTACCAAGATGGCGTCTTTGCGGACAGCTTGCCGCGCAAATTACTCCTAATTGCAACACGTGCGAGACTCGAGGGAGCAGGCGTGCCGACCAGCGTGCGAAACTGCAAATTTTATGATTTTAACATCCCATGTATCTATATATACGACCGCTGCGCCAAACTCTTTCCTTCCAAATCAACTCCAGCTACAAGGCATATATATAATACAAGGCGTTCGGATATCGTCGTATCGCTTCGATCCCGCATATTCTTGTCCGTAGAGAAATAAAAACTAAGAAGACTCATAATTTCGCGAAATTCATGAATATAAAGCGAAAGATAAAAGACACGGTATAATTTTCTGTGTAACGATTGTATGATGTATATAGAGGTATAATATATTACGTATATCTGCAGCAGGTATTATAATTATATTATGTATATAGGTAATATATAGGTATATGCGACGCAATTGATGGGCTTTGCTTTGAAATTCGTTTGAAATTCCCAGCCTCGGTTGTTTGATTTCGCACTGAGAGTGGTTCCTGTCTCCGCATCTCCCCGCATCCCCTTATGTGCAGAGGAAATAATATTCTCGCTCGTATATTATAATATAATATTGGCATTTCGTACGTTTCCTGCAGCGCGACACCTCGCGCGATCCACTCGTTATTTGGTATCAGGTATACCTAGTCGTATAGATGTATAATAATATATAGATGCGTACACTGAGGTGTAATGAGCATTCGTTGCTCACTTCCATGGTGTACCGCGTGTCTGAAAATGTGTAAATGTACATACGTATAGGTACACGTGGGTATAAAAATATTAAAAATCACCTATACACAAATCGGATTCAACTAGTCGTTGGCGTTTGGTCTTCACGGTCGGTCTTCGCCAAAGACACGAGGATGTTTGCTTAGCCGCGCCTACAGCGGGCAGCCTCAGCTACACTCGTGTGTATAGGTTTTCGGTCCACGTAGGTATATGGTATTTCCCATGCGAGTATGAGGCCTCTCGTTCATCTGTGGCGAGACCGATGAACGAGGAGAGGAAAGGAGAGGAAAGGACGCTCTCTTGTTTCTTGGCACCTCGATTGACAATTCTCATGCTCGGGCTCAACTCTGTCAACGCGGCAAACCCAACCGAGACGTGGATATAACCTTATTCGTCCTTCTATCAATATTCAATAATCACGCCAGTTATGAGCGGAGGTTTATTACTCTACGACGACTTCGAGACGTGTACACGTACATCGTGTATGTGATATGCGTGTAGGTATAGGTTTGTCTTGTACACCTCTATGCGCGTGTGTATATGTGCACGATGATGCGGGGAAGGACTAATGTAGGTATCTATACAAGCACATGGGTCGAGGGTATAATGTGCCCGTTGAAATGCGGCGGTACTCAAATATTGACACGAAAAAGTGAAAAAATGAGGACGGAGAAATGATGAAAAAGATTTTAAATCCGAGGAAGCGAGCGTAAGGCAACGAGGAGGAGTGCACCAGCTTATATATGAGAATTAATACAAATTCGAACCTATATTAACTATATATATATAAATATATGTGTTGTAGCGATGTGTAATGCACAACTTGTTTGAATATTTCATTTCTCAATCACGATTCACGCTAGTGCGTGGGGCCTAATAGTTGCGAACGTTTCGAGATTACGTGTCATGAAGAAAGAGGAAAAAAGAAAACAACAGCCACAGCCATCAGCCACACGTAGGAATAGATGAATCGAAATTTTCCGAGTATACGCGCTTATATATTATAGTTATAAAAATTTCTCGCGAACCAAAACTTTCGATTTTAATACGTACGCTTCTAATAAGTAGAAATTGTGTAGCACTGCGCACAGGCTGTTTTCTATATAACCTCGTAACGCCCGACCCATGTGGGGTTCGGGGAGGGTTGTGCCTCGAAGGTTTTCGAACCAGAGAACTGGTCGTAAAATATTAGAAGCACATAAAAAATTAGTGAGAAAAAAAGCATATAGAAATTAAGAACCGAGGTATACATATTTGTATGTGTGTATATGTATACATCATTGTACATACATACACATTTATGTGTTTCAGCTATAGTATGCGTTGTGTATGGACCTTCGATATTGGGGATCACACATAGGCTGTATATCGGTATATAGGTATGTACTTAATACATGGGTCGTGACCGAGAACCTAAAAATGTTTATTTCAGGCCTAAGAAAGAGAGTCCCTCGAGTCCCTGAGAATCCTGATGCTGTTATACTATTCGAAATATGTTCGAGGAACGATTGTTTGTACAGAAATTATTCCGAAATATAAACGTAAGAACATTCGATATTGGCGAAAAGTCTTTTTTCCACAATCACTGCGGACAAAATGGTTACATCCGACTTTGGGGATGGTCAGGCCACTCGAAGCCAGAGTCCTCTAGCCTGCTGCAGCAGTATAAGTAAGTATATATAAGGGACGGTTTTAGTGAACCTTCTGGGAAATGTCACTTTCGAGTTTCAACTACTTGCAACTTCAAGCTCAAATCTGATGAAGGTCGGTCGATCGATACCCGAGGACTCGATTGGACACGGTTTTGGAAAATGGTAATTGAACCTCATAAATTACCCGGAAGTCTTCGGATAAGCTGTGCAATAAACTCAACGAGATTATACGCCCCGAGGATTGACGCATAATTATAGAAATGGAAGAAAATAATGTCTCCGGACGAGTGAACCGAGGCACTTATATATACGGCATATATATATACCGTACAATTTTTGGTGAATTATTGCGAGACATATTATAGATCTCGGATGTAGGTAGGTACTATATACTAGGTAGCCAAGCATTGGAAATAAAGCATAATTAATAAACTAAAAGACAAACAACTAGGTATAATATATGTAGTATGTACGGTCCCGCGCAACTTGACTACTTTCTAGTCGTGAATTGATTAGGTATATCTGCTCGGGTCGTAAAATTTTTAATTGCAGTACCTACTCAGTGCTTGGCCATATGCACACATAGGCTCATAATATTTATGTACATAAATTTATACAGATATGAACTCAGGCTTTGGCTTTGGCTGAATAATAATTATTCTCAATATTTATTTCCCACCACATCAAACAAATCGTATATTTATCGAATCGAGATAATTACGCAAAAAGGGAGAATAAATAATAATGCGAATTGTGAAAGGCCGAGTGTATATATAATATAGGTATATATAATATATATTATATAGGTACGAAGAAACACGTGACGAGCCTGTATGAATGTACCTATCCTAGGTATATGTGTTCGTGTAGATTGTATACCTACATACCTACATACCATACGTATAGGTCGTCACATTATGCATACCTAGGTCGAAGTATACGCAGGTAGGTAGTTGGTATATAGATTATCGTGTATATAGCCTCCACGCCGGCGGCGAGGCTTAGGCAACGGTTTTCGACTAATTTGGCAACGACTTTGCTATTTAAGCGTCCGTGTGCGTATAGGCCAAGTGACAAAATCACATTGTCGTCGCGATCTATTATTGTGTAAATTGAGATGAGCAGATTGTCCCGCATGGTTGAATACCTCGACAATGAATTCCCGGTCCAGACTTCGCCTCCCCTGCCTCCCCTCGCTTCTCCCTTTTTGCGCTACAGAGTTTATACTCGTTAGCGAGACGAATCAACCGGAAATACCAGCTTGACACTTCCGTATTCAGGGCAGAAGATGCGCTTATGCATACTCCCGTCCCATAGAAACAATCGGAACCGCTCACCCTCTCCAAAGTGGCTGAATAAAACGGAGGATACGCGCGCACGTATAGATATACTTATAGAAGAATCGCCACCTTGGAGACGCATTTTTATTTTTAATACCGCCGGGCAACGGGTTAGGCGAGGGTTGAGGAGCCAATCACTGTGACCTCACACACAGTATGCCTCTCGTCTCCTCTCTTTCGAGTTCTCGGGATCAATACGTGTAAACGCGTGTGAAATAACGTTCGTTCATCGCAGCCATAGGGATTCCCTATTTCCAACTAATTGGTAATCGTTTCAAATACCGGTGTCTTGTCTATAACTATAGGATGATGCTCGCTCTGAATTAGAGGGTCCAACTTGGCGACTATATATTTCAAGGGAACTGCACGATAATGCGTCCCTCGTTCTCTCAGCTACTCGGGCATACACCCAACGGCAATGATAATCAACTTGTGCGCAGGTTCGAAACTTTGGGGTGCCAGAGCTTATGGCCGGAATGATAAACGGTCATTCGGCCTGTCTTCGTGGATAGAAATTCTGCTACATTTTTAAGCGTCGTTTGGTGGAGCGCGAGAGATTCCGCCGAGTTTAGAGATCGCCGCGTGAGTTGAGTGACAGGCTAATATTTTTACCATTTTTTAAAACTTTTTCTCGAATCATACCTATATATAGTAATTACTAATTAGTATACCTAAATATCAGCATATATCGGACAAGTTTTATCGAATTGAAACGCCAAGCGGATCTTATTGCTCCTATACACCCTGACTGCAGCACGGCGGTGCAGATCAGGATATACATATAGCTCTGAAATTAGACAAGCCGAAGTAGATCGACGCCGGATCATTAATTATTTCGACGAGGTACCGAAGGTGTCGCCAATCGCCATCATGGGCCAGAATTATATATACAGCTCAAGATTGATGATCCTTTACTTTACTACAGTTTGTGTATGGTATATCCACCGTGGGTGTATCGTGTATCGACTGGTGCCCACCTTCCATTATCTAATAGGGTATAGGTATATATGTACATATGTATGTAAACAGCAATTATTTGCTGGATGAATGTTGGATTATAAAAAATTGCGTGTACTATATAATCGTAGTTCTCCGACGAAAGATAATAATCCTGATCTGCGAAAGAATTACTCACGTACTCAGAATAAATTGACGAGGAATATAAACACATCGATACTAAATGAAGGCGGGTGGTTTAGGGGCGGGTAGAGGGTAAAAGCAATACGAGTTGGCAGAACGTATGTAAAGCTGTCCGTGCGATGCCATCCATCAATTATCGAACCAGGGTGAAATTCTATTCGTGCTGTAGCGAAATTAAACGAATTCCAGTCCGGTGTGTCAGGGATGAAAAAATCAGCCTCCACGCTCGCTTTTCGTAGCCGAGTGAGTGGCAGGTTCGCTAATACATCCCCACCACTGATACTCCACGCTCCTATAGCTTCCACCAGCTCGTTCTCAATATCGCTCAAGCCTCGAGCCACATCGAGTTCGAGGATATGGATGTCCGCCGCTATAGAGGTGTATATATAAGTAGGTATATGTATTACGTATACACTATACATATACCTGCTTATATTGCGAAGCAGAGCGAGGAAACGAGTCGAGATCATCGACGCGACTACGACTGGCTAGCAACTATAGGGCCGAAAGATTTTAGGAAGGATATTCGGGGTTCCGAGTTGCTGCTATTTGGGAAGAAAAATTGTCAACACGATGAAAAATGCCAACTTTTCCATACAGCTCTGTGGGGAAATTACTGGCGCAATAAACGAGTCTCACCGATAGAGCGATGTTTTACAAAAATTATTACCATCCATCGCTTGACCACAATCCCTGCGGTATCGACTGTAGATTTTGAGGCAAGTCAAACCAAGCCATCGATCAGTAAGAGTGGAATTTTTCATGCAGCAGTTCGTACAGAAGATCGATCGGTGGCTCGTATCGTTGAACGATGAATTTATAACGTGTGCTTATATCCATAGGTATACGTTGTCTCTACCCCGATAGATTCAAATCCTCTTTTTGATGAATTATCCTATAGTCCGATTACGCGACTGTTGAAAAAAGTTCAATCGCGTGCTCGAGATTGTATTGAAAAGAATGAATTTTGAAAATTCCGAATACATATATTTGAATCACGTCGGTAAATGGCGGTAAAAGTATTCTACGCATGCGTACCGAGCCTATTTTAGGGAACAGAGACGGTATCGACCGCCGCAAGGCGTGTGAAAGAGACAGACAACGTGTCGGGTACAGTTTCAGCCTGGCGTTATGCTAGGAAAAGACGTTCGTCCATTCTCGGAGGTGTTGAATTTCGTTGGATCGTGACAGTTTATCGCTGAAAGCTAACATGTACAGAGATAAATTAACGGGAGAAGTTTGTCTGTGCAAGTTGGCCAAACTCAAGGTGGCGAACGAAGGACAGCCGGGGATATATATGTCGAAATAACGTTCGAAAAATACGGGGACATTGCTATCCGTGCGTGTTGTTGTTTTCGTCTTAGTCGTCGTCGTCGTAGTTGTCTCGTCGAATGATTCTTAGTGGCCAGTCGGGTCTTAGATCCATCCTGCAGCGGATACTCGTACTACAGTTAACATCAGTGATTATGGAATTGGGTGACTCCGAAAGGAACGGGAGTACGATTATTTAAAACGTCGAACTGCTATCGGTAATTATCTTACCCGTGGGACCGCGTCATCCCATTTTCCACATACTTCATTATCAGGGTTACGCACGAAACGATCGAGGCACTCTAAATATGGCTTGCATCAGCGAGCTATCGCAATCACAGGAATATCTCAGCTTTCGGAGCTCGATTCCACTGCGGAAAATTGTCGTTGATTCCGATGGCACAAAGGTATGTGAGGTAAACATACACATGACACACATACGCACGTATACGTGCGTGCGTGCGTGCGTGCCGATCGATATTTGAATATAATTTAGAAGACAAATATTTAACAAGTATATGTATTATGTGTTATGTGTTATGTATGTACATTATATTATGTTTGACTGATATACCTAACTGCCTCTACGTTTGAATTTCAACGAGATGTATTTATAAGTTTTTACCTATATAAGAAACGAGTAAAAACACGAATACATACATACATAGATATATGTTTATTTTATCTTATCTATTATATCTTCACTCAGGGCTGGAGAGTCTATGATTCTGGACCAAAAACGGTTAGATGTCCGTTGATTTGTCTTCCCCCAGTCAGCGGCACTGCGGACACTTTTTTTAAGCAAATTATGGGATTAGCTGCAAAGGGATATCGCGTCATTGCTGTAAGTTTATCATATATACATATACATATATACCTACATCTTCACTGAATAGGTATGAATTAGAAATTATTTTATTATATTTATGCGGCCGTATGCAACCGCAATTAATCGTGGCTGCAAATATGACGGAGCTAAAAACGACAGAGTGTACATATTAACTGAATAATTTTCTCGTTATGTACACAGATTCGTATCAGAAGAAAATGTCCTCGTGGAAATCCGGTGTTTTTTTATGTCTATATAGAAATATATGCATCGAGTTATTATTTGAGAATATCTTTTTCTGCACATAATTACATAAATAGGAGTCGGGTGTGATTGAAAAAAAATCCATTCATATATCTATTATATCGCTGTACGCATGTGGTTATCAGTCATACTCGGAGTTGGCATGTCCTTTATATTATTATAAGCGATTGTAAGCCTGACAGAAATGACTATGATCTTTATCTCTTGGAGATCCAAGTGCGAATCGCAGTTCTCTGTCATTGTTTTCTTTTTTTTTTTTTTTCCTCTATCATTGTTGGTTTTAAAAATACCATCACATTCATTTCGCTAATCAGAGAAAAACATGAGATAACTACTAGAACTGCGCGGTATAGTTGTCAATATTATGTGTACACGTGAATCGCGTATCAATTTATCGGAATATAATGTTAAAGGTTACTGCGAGTCCTTGTTACTTTCGGTGCAGTCCATGATTTTAAACATTTTATCTATAAACACAACGGAATATAAATGGTATTTTTTCATTTCAGGCCGAACCCCCCGTTTATTGGAACGTCAAGGAATGGTGCGAAGGTTTCAAAAAACTCCTCGATTACTTGGAACTGGATCGAGTACATTTGTTCGGTGCATCTCTCGGTAAGTGATTAGTAATTACCTACGATGAGTAGAATTTATCAAATCAGGATGGGAGATAATGGTCAAGGTTAAAGGGTGAATTTTTCTCGTCATTTACGCTCAGAGACTGCAGATATTGACAAATTCGATGTCTTTCTTACGACTCGTTTCTTATCTGAAATGAATGTCAATGGTCACATGTAGCTACTCAGATTCCCCGTGATTCAAAGCTAACGACATATTATTCCAACACGAGTATTAAACCACGGTGAAAATAATAGAAAAGCAAACGATTCAAGGCTTCTTTTAATTCCAGGCGGATTTTTGGCTCAGAAATTTGCCGAAGTTAACTCACACTGCCCAAGGGTCGAGTCTATGATCCTGTGCAACACCTTTACAGACACCTCTGTCTTCAGCTACAACGATTCAGCTGCCGTGTGAGTTGGTTAATATTTTCATAATCGAAGAAAATGATCAAAGCAAAATAAATTTGTTACAAATCGATATGAAATATAGTTTTTTTTTTTTTTCTTTTCGTTTTTTTTCGTCAGATTTTGGATACTGCCTTCCCTCGTGCTGAAAAAAATGCTAATGGGAAATTTTGCGGCGCAAAAAGCCGATCCAGAGATCGTTGACGCGATAGATTTCATGGTCGAGAGAGTGAGTGCAGATTTTTTTTTCATTTTCAATGATATCATTCGATTTTTTTCTTCATCATTTTATGTTACAGTTGGAAAGTCTTACCCAGCCCGAGTTGGCTTCACGTCTGACTATGAATTGTGTCAGCTGCTACATCCAGCCACAAAAAATATCCCATCTTCCGATAACCATAATGGATGTATTCGACGAATACGCGTTGTCGAACGTAGTCAGGGAAGAAACTTACAAGTGTTATCCAAACGCGAAACTGGCCCACTTAAAGAGCGGTGGAAACTTTCCATACCTCAGCCGATCCCCGGAAGTCAATTTGCACCTACAGGTAAATTTATCATAGTATATTGATTTAGCCTTGATTGTTTTGCTCAACCTTTGCTCGATACTTGAAAGATGGTATTTTCATTATCCGCAGATTCATCTGCGAAAGTTCAACGATACCGAATACGACGCTGCGGAGAGATACGACAAGGTTTAGCTACTGAAAATCTCACGAACTCGGTGCAGTACTTTGAAAATGGTCGAAAACTAAAAGAAAATAGCAAGTTCCCGCCGTTTCTTGTTCCTAACGAAAATATTTCAGTCATTCCCTTGTCATACGAAACTGTGAAAATACCGTTTCAGACTATTCCCACACATGTATAGGTATAGCCAAGTTAATATATATACAGTGGTCTGGTGGTTGCCGGTATTAGTGCAGTATAATATAATTGTGGCGGATTAATTTGAACCAAAGCCCGAAGCTTGTCAAAGCGAAAATTGAAAAACAATCGATTGTTTAAAGATTGTGCTAATTTATACCTAATATAACCATAAATAATTTGAATAGCATGCAGAATTGTGAAAAATTCTATAATTTGTAAATTTTGTCAAGAATAAGTGTTCGAGGAGTTTACAATATTATGAAATATTAGACGAACAAACTCTATAGAATTATTTAAATATACAAGATACAGTTAATTCGCTCGGAAATAGAGAAGGGAGAGTTATTTGTTGTGAAAAGAATGAAATTATTTATACTCGTATCTATACATACACAGATATTATATTATATTATATTACATTATATATATATATATATATATATATATATATATATATATATATATATATATATATATATAAATATAGACATGTATATATTTATATATATATATATATATATTATAAACGCAGAAAACTTTTTGTATATTATATTATATATAGCTATTACATATAAAACGAAGAAGAAAAAAAAAATATATATATTATATAGTTTTTCATCACGAAATTATCATTATTATTCTCATTACGCTTATTATTATTATTATTATTATTATTATTATTGATGTGATTTATTGATTACCACTTGTGATGGCCATACAATAAGAATATTCGTACAATTGTTCAATTCAATTATCAAAAATATCACTGCCATATATATATCTGGACAGTGGTTTTTGCCGCATATACAAACTTAGGGATATCACGAAATCGAAAATCTACAGATTTAGCAGAGGAGAAATCTTGATTTGATAAATATCATCCCGACGGATGTCGTCAGTTAACCAAATGTAATTACTGCTTCGACAATCGACGAATGAAAATGAAAATGAAAATGAAAATGAAAACGTAACACGTCTAAATGTAAAATATCGATGCTTTACTCCTTTAAAACAGGATTTCTAATCACAATGTCGCTTCCCTCGTTCTCGATCGACTCGTAAGCCCATTTTCGGTTTGCCCTGGAATTGAGTTGCTCGTTTTATAGAAAACTGATTCAACCTATATATAAATGTGGATGAGGAAGTGGCGAAAAATTTGATGCTTTACCTGCACTCGTGTCCACATTTCGTAGATTTACATTTGGAACAAGGAAAATGACATCCTGGACAACTGCGTTCTAAACAGTCGCAAAGGTCTTCTGCCGTTTGAAAAAATATCCCCCTCTCGTCGTACAAAACGTGCTTCTTAGCCCCGGGATACAATCTTCGATTAAGCTTACGTTTTTCACGCTCGCTTCTCTCGGGGTCAAAAAATTTCAAAAACGAATCGACCCCGTGTTCCAATAACGCTGCTGCTTTTTTCGCCGAACGAGTTCTCTGCAAATAGAAAATAATATCATTCGTTTCTTATACTACCTATAAAAAATGTTATTTCAACATCCTCTCTATACATCAATTCTAGTTAAAGACGATGTTCTATTCCACCTGAACTTCGGGCGAATTTAGCGACGCAAACAATTCAAGGTGGATCCTATATCTATATGTGGGCATTTCGCGATAAATTATACATGTATAGATGTCGCGTATTGATTACTCGAGACGCACCGGTCGTATATATATAAGTGGGTCAAATAAATATTTATAAAAGGAAAAGCTTCGACCATACAGGTATAACATGCATGGGTGTTCGCTGACGTATTTATATTTTGATCACCGATTCCTAATCATTCAATAAATTACTGTAAAACTCTGTTTAAATATAACCTCGTCCCAGCCATCGAACGAACTGAAATTTTCCGAAGAATTTTCCGAGTACTCTATGCATCGTTTTCCATTGTACTCTAACTCCGATTGATCCTTGTTCATCTTTTAATCCGTATACTAATATCCTTTCGCCGAATGTTCCTTAGTAAGATTAAATTCCTAGACGACAGCAGGAGTGTCGACTTTTTTCAGAAAGCAACAAGCACATCCGACTGTGCTATCCGCCTGATTAGGGAAACCGCTGGCACACTTTATTCGGATACCGTGTGATGCGTATCATAAACTGTCACTCGATGTGTGCGCATTAAATCTACAATGCGTGAATCACGTGTCACGATTGACGTAACCCTATAGATATAACATGAGAGTCGCGCGTTGCTGTGCCTCATCAATGAGCGCGCCTTGGATTCGGTTGGCATAGAATCCGCCATATTTTTACCAACTTAAAATTTACGTCAAATCTGAGATATTATTTCTTGTTCTGAAACCTCTGGAACTACGATTGTTCATTCCTTGGGTATCCAATTCCCTCTCGTTCATTTTTAACTTCAAAATTCAGATACTATTTCCTTGCACCAAAGTGCAACTTATCGCGATTGTTATGAAGAACCATGAATCGAGTCTAACTACATGTGCCGAGAAGGCTAGGTATTTCAGGTTCAGAGTTATTCTTTTTCTCTAGGTTTTTTTCGCCAATTTGCTACACACGTCTAGAGATAAGACAGATTTCCACGTGTCGACAATCCATTCGAATCGTTAGATCGCGATCCCCGAAGTGCAGGGCATTTTTAAAGCTGTTGGTAAAACAGTTTCTCACCGTGTTATATCGGATGGATGTTTGACAAAAAAAAATGTTGCTACATTTTTTACGAATTTTTATGCAATCAGAATCAAAGAAGGGAACTGCCGAATCTTAATGAATGATAATCATAATTCGAATACTTTTTCGATCTATTAAATTAAATATATAGATATAGTTTCATGCGTTATTTTATTACTTATTAGTTATTACCTATAATAGATGCGAGATGATGTTTTTAAGCGGACGAAGTACGTAAATGTAAATGTGAAAATAAATCCTAGATCATTAAGCGGATGTAACAACTTGAAATATTCGAGTGGCCGAGGAGCGCTGCTCGCCACCAGATTCGAAAATATCATCAAACAATGATCATTCGAGCCAGTTGGAATTTGGAAGAGATTTATTTCGAAGGAATGAACAATATCAAGGCAATGAATATCGATTGAAACCGAGCTACGTGAACTTACCCTTTCCAGTCTGGAATCTTGAGCAACGTTCTGAAACTTCGAAACGGGTGCCTCGTCGCTCATCTTTGTTCAAGATTTCGTTTCGCTTGATTGTATGAATATCGAGAGAACGATTGCTCGTTGATAAAACTGTGAAATCAGACAATTTTTGGCCGTTTTTCAAGCCGATAATCAAGTCTGGTAGACCCGTCCAGCGACAGTGGCGACTTCTATGCTCCGTTTACTACGGTACACGCAGTGTACAGTCTGTGGAAACACACAATTTTTAGGTTATGTTATGAACCCTCGAACCGACCCCGACAAATGTAATCTCCTTGATTTCGGGTGAAATTTAAGTTTTCAACGTGCTGCCAACCCGCTCGCTCAACCGAATTAAAAATCTGAACTATTTGAAAGAAAATCTCTCGCTGATTGACGAGGATCAAAAAAGAAAACTTTCCAGTGCGTCCTACATGAATCTTTGTTCTTTGTTTACAACCATTCGTATACACTTTTTGATCGATCAAAGATGATGATTTTATAGTTTGGAAATGAGACGCATATATATAGCTAAGGTCTCGTTTTCATGCGACGAACTTTAGGCAGTAAAATTATCGTATAGTGACGATTGTATAACGAGAAAAAAAAAAGAGGACCGTGTTCCCTGCCTTATTCCAGATCTTACTGATATTTGCCAGAGAACGACGCTTGTGTCGAGTTGTGCACATGCACGTGGACGGCCAAGTCTTTAGGCCATATAGCCTGGGTGTAATTGCCAGACATTTGTCGGGATCATCTGCTCGGCTGAAATCGGCCTTTCTAGTTCGCAACGTGGGATTTATATACGCTTTGAAATATATATCCTATAGATATATTCCCTAACGAAGAAACTCGAAGTTTTTCGGTACCGTTGTAATTTTATAACGCGAGCGACAACTTTCGTCCTATCTACGAACTAAACTCACTTCTCTACAGGTCACGTGACGCGGTCTGACGAGTTTACAGTTCGATCAAATTCAGACTCTTTGGAAATGGGAAGAATAGAAAGAGTCTGCGGCTATAGAAATACTACCTCTGAAATAACATTATTCTTGGCATTCGCCGAACTAATTGCCACAATATGATAATCGGAATCGGAGACTCAAGATGCCAGAAATGGGTTTTCTATTCCCATTTTGATTTCTTACATTATTATTCAAAATAAGTTTAACTTTTCTCTCAGAATTGATAAATAATTACTGATCTATTGAATTTTATCGTAGATATAGTAATGAAATAATATCAACTTGTTCAGCTGGCAGAGTCATTAGTCTCAGAAGTTGTTATCTACTTCTTACTGCACCCTGTCGCAAATATCATTCTACGCAGAGAAAGAAATGACAGTATTTTTTTATTTTTTCCGCTCGTATCAATCGAACGATAGACAATGCGGTTAATTCTGTAACAATTATATTGTAACTCGGAGAACGTTGAGAATTGATCAGGATTGAAGTATGATGTTTGTTATGAGAATAAAATAAATTGATATTGTAATAAATGAATAAATAAAATCTATTAGCGTAACGTACTATATAGCACATTCGCATCAGCATTGCGTAAAGGCCGACGATTTTCCTGTTGGTAAATGAAGGAAAAATGTACCGCAACTTATAGATTGTGTTTTTCCATATTATATCGAGCTTTCCTCGATATGATATTACAAGATCTGCCATACATGGAATTCGGACTCTAAAAATAGCCAGAATTATCTCAGAGTTGACACGATGAATAGGAAGAACAAAAATGACTTGGCTACACGCGTGTGAGTTATAAAAATTGAAACCTAACGCATGTTTAATATTTTTGCCCTTTGTTTAAAAGCTGGTTTTCTTGACATTCAACTGGCCCATTAGCTCAGTTGGTTAGAGCGTCGTGCTAATAACGCGAAGGTCGCGGGTTCGATCCCCTCATGGGCCAATTTTTTATGCTTTTCATCCCCGACAAAGAAGTCTTTAATCACAACAAGAGAGCTGACGACATGAGAGACACAATGATTGAATAACCCCGTGCTACGATATTCATTACGAGTCCATATATATATATATATATATATACGAATGGTAGCGAGTAAAAGCCACGGTGAGCGGCGAGCCTGCACTACTACGCCGAGTAGTGGGATAGGCATTTGATCAGGGTCAAATTCTGGATCGCTGACTACTCGACAAAGGTGAATTGGATCATTTTGCTGAGAGGAGAAGCGGAGAAACAAAACTCCTTGACTTTTATTGGCAAACTATTATGCGGATAATGTTGTATTCTAACGATCAGCTATATATATATGTAGGTATAGGTACCTAACAGGCCTATCGATTTCTAATCTCAATTGTGAGATATTGTATATCAAAGTCCGGCAGTGAAACTATTCAATATAAAACGGGACTTGTTCACATTGATCTTTGTCACGATATATGTATTTCCCAAGGCAACGCCTGACGGACTGATTTCCTTGTCTTTATACCGCAAATCGTCGACCATATCCAATGTGTGCGCAAATGTGCTGCGAAGACTAGTGACGCCAGGAAGGTCTAATCCGATAGCGAACTACCTACTATAGTTCCGGGAGTGGAAAAATTCGGAAACTTTACACCGATATTCGATTCGAAGAACTTGAAGGGCCCACCAACCTACACTAGACAAGGAGTCACAGGTCAGAGGGACTGTCAAGTTCAGAATTTTCCGTTTTGAGAACAAGCACCGCAGACTGTTGGTGTGTGTATTAATCTATATGCGCCGCATAGAATTACCCAACTTATTATTAGAAGCAGTTTCTTTCCACCCATAGCATTGCGGATGTACCAAACTTTCCGCAATGGGAATTCTACTCGGTGCTTAGTACCGAGTACCAATAACAAAATTTCCATCTCTACAAGACACGCGAGACAAACCAAAGTCAATTGAACACGAGACACTTGAACTTTATCAATTTACAGATAAACTGAAGATATGCTACACATATAGTGCCTATATATATATGTATATGTATATATATATGTATATGCTGGTTGAAATATTTTTCATCTTAATTCTTTAACACATCAAACGTGAATTCGAACATAGTTCCACTCGCGTCATCTGCTAGAATATTAAAGTGCTAAAATATTATATCTACAATTTGCATTATAGACATAGACAGGTGTATCAACTGCTGGCTAGACAGATGGGCGCCTTTTTCCATTAGGCTGACGGTGTCGCAGGGTAAGTTCCTATAATCGTTGCAGGTGCAAAATGTTTGCTAATTTTCTTTCCTCTTAAGTTAAAACGTATGCGAAATTCGCAGATCATTTTCATTGGCATGAGTAGGGCCGGAGGGTACGAAAAAAATCCGATGCCAGATTGGCAAAACTCCATAATATATTTTCTCTTCTTGCCATCAGGTGATTAATTATAATTCATAATATATACAACGTGTATGATTTTAATCGCCTTGTCAGTATCGTAATTGTCATTCAGATATTCAAACGTCTGATTACATTATACGTAATCAGTACTCGAGGTGATCGTCTATTGGCTAAAAAAGTGGGCGTTTTAACCTTTCGGACATAGGATTTGAATACACTTGCGTATTCAGTAGTAAAAGACAAATAGAAATATACATAGTTATATTATACGACTTTCTGGCATACTGAAACTAAAAAGGTATATATAATTTTCCTCAAAGTTTGCTCATCACTTTAAAATCATGAAAATGGCATAAAAATGTGAAAAATAGAATCAGTTTCAATTATTTTTCTTCGTCAAAATATCCATTTCAAGTTATTCTATGAAGCGATTGGCCGAAGAACAAAATTTTTATACCTTTTTGACTTTTGGGGTAGATCTATATATGGACTTGTGCCTTTTTGGCATTAGGGACGCGATATGTACACCTATACAAGCGTTTCGCCAAAAGCTATACGTATAGGTACGCGATTTAATAGAAATTGTCTGGCTGCTCGTTGGAAAGTATCGATCTGCGCGTGGAAACACGCCGTTTCTCGTTAGCCAAACGTGGGTTAAGAATTGGACGGTCGTTATTGGTCGAAATAAGGCCGCGGAAACAGCTGATTGGTCGCGCCTCCGATATAAGCAAGGCTTATGCCGCTACGCCGCTTCAGTTGTGTTGTTATTCACCCACTGTCAACTTGGTGAGTAAAATTAACTCGGAAACTTATTTTCAAACTATACAGTGACAAACAGATTTTACAAATTTATATTACATTTACATTTTTGCGACACGCGATTCCTACCGCTTAATAATTGGCGCGAATCACCTCTAAAATAGGCGACAAGGGTGCAACAGACTCATTTCCAGGCTTCTAAATTTTCGACTTCAATGAATTGGCGGACGTCGTTGGGTACGCGAATTACGTGAAATTAGAAATATTTTGAATGACCACAGAGTATAGCGCAACTTGTTGTACGTAAGACCAGTAGTCATTGCAGGGAACAAAACAAATAAAAGAATCGAGCGTTTCGGGTCATGAACAAAGAGGAAATAAGTAGATCATTGGACTCTGTCCGCAAATATTAACAAGTCATAAATTATCCGAGTCCATGAGCCGAATTTTCCAGCTAGTGATAATATACCTTCTTCGATCGGTCACGCAAATACGGAGAATCGTATCTCCGCAGGGTGCTGCGCGAGCATCATTGACTCGTTTTATTCCGTCTCGTTGTTAGGCGAAGGTATGTAGGTGTATGGTGTATAGGTATAGTTGGGTATATCGATCTGTGGCGAATTGCATTTTGAAAATGCATCCACGCGCGTAATGTAACGTAACATGAGGGTACATGTGTGGATCTTCGTCGGATGAATGAATGAATGGAGGGGTGTCGCAGTGCAGCAGATTCGATTTCTTCAGGTTTATTGAGCTTTCGAATTTCAAGGTCGAGGATTATGTAAAACCGACTAATCCGAGGTTCTATTACTACTTAATAATTTTAACGAAAATAACATGGATACGTCTTTCGGTACTGGGCATATCAAGGTACCTATACGTAGTATACCTCCCGCGTTACGCCAAAGGTGATAAGTGATAACCTTCGTGGCATAAATATAGAATGCATATATACTATACGACGAATAAAAATTGACTAATAAATGAATAACTACCGGCTCTCGACCTATTGAAAGAAATTCACAAACAGATGAGAAATTGTTATGTAGGTACGGTAAATATTTAATGCTAAATCCACGCTAAATCAGTCCCTGTGGAATGAAGGAAGTTCGTGTATATACTACGTATTGATAAATATATCTTTAAACAGGATTCCCGATAAATGTTTGACTTTTTTTTTTTCATCTTCATTTACGTAAAATTCGAGGCGGTAGATTGTCGAAAAATATCCTGTATTCGTATTTTTATAGGTACTATATACATATCTGCGGCAATCATGTTTGTGTGCGATAAAAATCTTGCGAACTCAAGTTTTTCACAATCCGTCCAAAGGCCAAGACGCCGTCACGTCTCAAAGTGTCGTGTATATAATTAATTATTATACCTATAATTATTACATCAGCTAATTCTCACTTTTCCCTATTTCTCGTAATCGATCCGACTATAAGTTCAGTTTCCTTTTTCGCGGTCGACGAATGTGGTTCTAATTGATATCTCGGCGAATTCAAAGAAGCGATATCATTCCATTCGCAAGTAAATCAACGCAATCAAATATCACGAAATGCAATCAGAGATTTCACCATATCAACCCTTCCGGGTATATATATGATCCGTTCTTCTGGAATAGGTACGCGGTCAGAAAAACGCTAGATCTCTCGAGTTGACGTAATGACAAAATCCGTACACGTATCGAGGTTCAAAGTTGAGTAAATATTAGCCGGAACTGGACTTTGAGAAGTCACGCATATGTGCATCGAGAACGACAAAGATCGTTTACATTAAAGATTCGAATTATCATTTCGCTGGAGATGATTCTTACGCGAAAGGCGAACTTCTGACCGCAACATCATTTTCCTCGGTTACACATCAGCAAGTGAATGATAAATGGGAAACCAGATTATATTTATTCCTTCCTATAATACATCGCTATAGGAGATACTCGTGGGTTTAACGTCCTAAATTGTTTACGTAGATTTCGTTCAAAATTCGATAGCAAAAAACCGTGCCAAATATATCGATTTCATTCTCGAAACCCCCCGCGCTCGCAATGTGGTTGCGTTGAAAAATTTTTACGATCAGATGCAGGCGCAAGGCATACAACTGATTGGCGAATGTCCAATTATGTGCAGCGCTATTTTAGAACTGAACTTGTACACTTGCTTGAAAATGCCATAACGCTGCAGGAACGCTCTTTCTTCCTTCACTCTCTCTATCTCTTTTTCTCCTGCATTATACGAGTCGACGCACAGCTGACGTCTGATAATAAATGTATCATGACGCGCGCGTTACAGGACATATTTGCAATGAAATAATAATACGACTATAGGACCGCGGTTCCCGGTTGCTGCTTTGCTATATACAGTACACTATAATAAATATAGGTACACGAATCAATTGAATGAATTGGAATATACGCAATGTCCTATACAACCATATACTGAGTGATTTTTATTCTTTTTTACAGGAGAATAGTATGTACAAAAAACTCGACAACAAGGAAGTGAAGCACGATTGCCCGCGGTCAGAAGGGCTGCACGCGTATCCAGACCATTTCAGGGAATCTGATCGCAAGAGCTATTAATTAAAAAAATCAAAAAGCACAAGTAAAAAAAAAAAAAACAATTAATGGGAATCTGAAGAGTTTGTCCTACGAAAGGACTTGTAAATATTGTAAATAAAACATATTTAAAGATTTTATTTTCCCTTGGTCGGGCGGATCAGTTTTGAAAAGTCATTTTTACATTTCGACGATTTATAAGTTCTTTCGACTCGTTTCTCTTGAACAAATTTCATACGGAAGTAGTATAGTCAAAATAGTTTTACTTTGAATAATAAGAAGAAAAAAAGGCAAGAACAACGACGGATAAAATGAAACCTGACGCACAGAACGACATGACCCTAGGGTTGAAATTACTCACCGCAGGAACTGCCGCCTGTATTGCAGATCTGGCTACGTTTCCTTTGGACACCACCAAAGTCAGGATGCAGGTGAGTGTTGAACTTTTTTTTTTCATTTAAAGTTCTTCTGGTTTGTTTCAGTCTACGACGACCCAGAGCATATCATTAATATCGAATACAGATTTTTGAGGGTCTTTAAATTTCGACTTATAGATCGCAGGCGAAGGACGTCCCATGCTGTTGGCTTCGACCGAAGGCTCGGTCCTTGCCATGCGAGCCGCTCAGCCGGGGCTGTTGCAGACCATGGGGAACATCGTAAGAACCGAAGGCGCAAGGTACGATTTTACGAAAAATCTACCTATAGTATAATAGATTGTAGCTAGATCTTGGGCATTAGTTGGCACCTAAAGCTGAACGGACGTTGGTTGTAAATAGTAGTTTCGTATTTCTTCGACATAATCATTTTGAAAGCGTTGATATTAACGCAAATTTAAATGATATTTTTATACCGTGACGTCCGTACATGTAATTTGAATTTAAGATAAAACGATGAAGCGTAAATACATAGTGCAAATTAGCCGGATTATCAAACCTATGCTGACTTATACTTATATACCTATATGTATGACGAATAGATTTTTTTACTCGCGACATTATGAACGCAACGAATTCAGTCGCGTTTAATTGAACGATTAATTAATCAATTAATTAATTTGTTTACTTGTTTTACCTTATACACGTGTATCGGGTTACGAACGGAAATTACATTACGCGACTATGTGTTATCGCTCGCACATTTGCGCCTGCATGACTGCAACTCCATTTACGTGCGAGTGATTTGAGTTGCCGGGCATTGAGCGATTTTTCCATCTTTTGACAATTTTTTTTTTTTTTTTTTTTTTCAACTTTTATCGTATATCGTATACAATTTCATCGGTGAGTTAGCCACAGCGTGAAGATAATAAATGAATAAGAGAAAGAAAAAAGTTGTATAAATTATGGATATAACAATTATCCGCGTATGAGAGGCAACATATGATCGCACAAGGTGCGATTTGTCAGAATTTAGAGCGTCAGTTTGAGCGAGGGTGGTTACAGGAGCCTGTACGGAGGTCTGTCCGCGGGTCTGCAGCGACAGATGTGTTTTGCAAGTGTTCGATTGGGCCTCTACGACACCGTCAAGTCTTTCTACGCTGGACTCATCGACGGTACTTCAAAAAAACAATCACATAATTGACTAACTAACGCTATAACTAACCCGTCATCACAGCCCGTTGATTAACCGTATACTTAGATGCCTGGAAAAACAACTGATAATTATAATACGTGTATGTATACATACGTGGACGTAACTCGTCGAATTTCACGATTATACCATAAAGAAAAAGATTAAAAAAAAAAAAAAAAAAAAAAATGTGTATAGAAACTGTTTTTCTTTTCTGCAGGATATTTCTTGAAAATAAAAAAAAAAAATAAAAAATTAAACTCATTATTTTACCGAGCAAATGATAGAAGAGTTGATAAACGAGGTGTGTTGCCAATTTGTTAAAATTTCACTCTCTTCTCTAATTATGCTCATATACGATGTCTCCTGATTATAGCTGCACTCTCCGAATTATCAAACGATTCAAAGAGGTGGTTCTCTCTTTTTTTTTTTTTTTTTTCTTCTTATTATACTTTGGCTACGGTAAGTTTTCAAACATACCCCTTCGGTCGAACAGTCTCTGTTTGTGATTTGAAGAAAAAAAACGGTAAAACCTCTATGGAATGTTTGACTACTGCCACCCTCCTGTCTTGTCGGTATTTTGAGTATAGCTATAGATATACATAGAGTCATGGCACAGGGGAAATGGTATAGTAGAGAAAATAATACAGATACGAAGACTTCAGGGTCAAATGTCCTAAGCAAATAATCTAAAGCCTTTCTCTAACATCAACAGATACGGAAAATTCACGACTTCACATTAATATACCTCAATCATTATATGGCGCGAATATTACCAGCCCCATATAAAAGCATCGCAATTTTTCACCAGGCAAAAATTCTGGACGAAGCGATTCCCTGAACATCGGGACTCGCGTCGCAGCTGGGATAACTACCGGGGCTATGGCTGTTCTTTTCGCACAGCCAACCGACGTCGTCAAGGTTCGACTACAGGCAGGAAATATGGGAAAGTCATCCGGCCAGATTAGATACACTTCAACGCTCCAAGCCTACAGGAACATTGCGCTGAAAGAAGGAACGCGGGGCCTATGGAAAGGTGCGAATACATTTTTAGATTTTTCATATATTTTTATGGTATTCGTGGTATCAGTTGAATTATTTCGTTGTCTACGTATATTCTCATTCTCCCTCTCTAACATCTCGTCGTGTTTTATCCATGCAGGAACATTTCCCAACATGTCGCGTAACGCGATTGTAAACGTAGCTGAGATTGTCTGCTACGATGTGATCAAGGACTTGATTATACAATCTGGGATGCTGAGGGATGGTATACCCTGTCATTTGACTGCGGCCACAGTAGCTGGTCTCTGCACCACCTTGGCGGCGAGTCCCGTAGACGTTGTGAAAACCCGATACATGAACAGCGCACCAGGTGAATACAAGGGAGCGATCGACACCGCGATACGAATGTTCGCACAGGAGGGACCTATGGCTTTCTATAAAGGATTTGTACCGAGTTTCGCCCGCCTCGTATCCTGGAACATTGTTCTATGGGTCACGTACGAGCAAATTAAAATTCAGGTTCATAATATCAAAAAAACCGATTGAATCGTTGCTGTGAGGTTGTTTGTTTCTTGTATCTTTATTTCTAACGAAAATTGACTTTTTCAAGAATTTCTTTCTTTATATAATTTTTGTTAAAATATATTTTATCTGTATAGTTAGAGCCATAAGAATTTCATTGCTTGATAATAATTTTTATTCATTCGTTGTATATGTATAGTTAAATTGTTTTTTAATCAGTCTTTATAAGAACGTTGATACGCCGCGACCAAGCCAGCCATTAGTTTGGGGCACTGAATGATGTTACGACTTTTTTTTTTTTTTTTTTTTTTTATTTATAACAAGAAAGATTGCGTAAATGTGGGCACAATTTTTTCAATAATTTATATGCACAAGGTATTGATTCATGAATCATGACTAATAACTTTGATGCCAACTTGTATTATACCTAATATTGTTTCCTTTTTTTTTTTCTCGTTAATTAAAATAAACGATTTTACCTTTAGGATATAGTTGATTGGGTAGACATACACGATAGACATCTAGGTATAGTTGATTTGGTCGAAATGTTTCGAAATTAATTTCTTAGAACAGTATTATAGATTTTATTTAAACTTAAACATATAGGTACCATATTATATATATATATATATATATATATATATATGTAAATATGCGTGATAAGTATACCGATATATGCATAATAATTTATCAACGATCTGTTCAATATTCCAAGACTAAATACTATGAATTGTTCGATGATGATAAAACGTGTATAGAGATGTATTTTAATCAAGTAAAACCAAAGCGTACAATAATTACATGTTAGAAAATCTAAAAACCGAATAACGAGACGAAATTTATGAAGATTTCGAACGTTGCATACAGCATGCACCATGAGTATGTATATACTAAATATACACACCTACCATATATATGCGTAACTCTTTATGATACAGTCTTTTTATTAATATAGATGTATTGACCTGAATTGTGAATTAGTAGATCATTAGTTTGCGTTTTTTATAATTGAAAACTCGATAACATATCGTATATAGGTATATATATTATACAATATTTTTAATAATAATAATAATATATAGTATATATATATATATATATGCAGTGTGTATACACCCAAGTATATGATGATACAGTCGAAGGGATAAATTATTAAAACAGGCCTTACAGACGCACGAAAAATAGACGTCCACTCAATTATTTCACAGCACCAGTCACACACGAAAGTCCTACGTGTGTCCTAATGCGTACGCGTGTCTTTCTCTTTCCCTCGTCTCGCGCTTACCTTCTCCGCGCACACTTTGGTCTCGTAAGAAATCTACTCTGACATACACAGGGATTTTGGAGGATTGTGTTACTTTTTTTTTTTTCTATTTTCTCGTCTACGGAAGAAGTGCAATAGTTTTCGGGTGAAAAGCCCATACCTATACGTCGGTATAATCTACGCCATTCCCAACTTGGACAGATTTATGTATTTTCCGTTTCCTTTTCTTTTCTAATTTTCTTTGATATAATATGTATAATGTGTATGTAGTAGTACATATGAATATATATGCTTCTGCAATACGCAGATTAGTTTTACGTATGTCAAAATTAGCGATAACAATAACGAGCGATTTTATTTGGACCTCAGCGAATTAATAATTCAAAAGTTTATGAGGATATGTTTATAGTTGAAATTCTAATCGTCGAATTCGGACTCGTCCGAATCGCAAGTTGAGCTAATTTCTTCCTCGATGCAGCCCTCGTTAGCAACATCTTCCGACATCGTAATTCTGTAAAAAAAAAGACTAGACAATTATAGTAGCGTTCTTCGATTGCGTAAAAACAATACCGACAATATATAAGATTTCGAGGGTTCGAGTGATCAGTGATCACTTCCGTACGAAGACAGATTTTTTATGAATGCATAAAATCATAAAAAATTAAAAAAGCAAAACAAAACTAAAAAATGAGATATCCATCGTTTTAGTGGTCGAAGAAAAAAGCGTCGTTTTCACAGCGTACTGGACGACGCCTAATCATCTGCAGCCACCAATACCAGCACGTAACGCAGGGTTTGTAATTGGCTAGAATGAATCACACCTCTGAATTACGTTTGTCGACTGTCACGTCGTAGAAAGAGAGACGGAGTTTGTGGAATTATTACGTATTTTATACACGATTATTGTACTTTCGATGAAAACTATAATTCTAAACCATACAACCATTCTATAGTCAGTATGGTTAATCTGTTAATTCTTAGACTGGCGCCTCAAACTTTACCAACCAAAAAACAACATGAAAATCTGTAATTATCTGATAGCGATCGGTACGAGAATTATTTGCCATTCGTTAATTCGCTGTTAGTCGTTATATATTAAACTGATTAGGCGAGGCAGCTGAATGACGTTGAAAAAAATACAGTTCTTGCCTTTGCTCGGTTCAATTGAATCGCAATTTTTGGTGCTAAGGGATTCCCAAAATGTGGTGCTTAGCCTGTTTGTCCTGAATGCACTTCGCCGGCCTCTTTGACACTTTCAAAATGCATTTAGACGGACAACAGGACTCCATTCCCGATCTGCGTTCAAGCAAACATTATCATCGACGAATATCTACACATTATACATATACATATGCAGGAAAAATGATCATGTACAAAAATATTCTGCATGTATCAAAATGTTGAGTGCCAGTAACGATTACTTCCTACTGCAGGATACCTCAGTGGTCGCTGTAACTGCATGAGCGTTTTACTTTTACTCACTTGTCAACGGTCCATTCCTCGCCACCGTCCTTCATCATGGACAAGGCTTGACAAAAGTCTTGACCAATATCCCTGAGATGTTTGGTATCGAGATGAAAACCAGCCAAGGAGCCTTGGTCGCACCCACAGAAGCTACTCTCCATGGTGTAGCTCCTGAAATTTTTTATATACGAAAGAGACAAGAGAGGGAAAGCGATTAGAGGGGACGTTTTTTTTTTTTCTAGCTTTTTTTGTTCAGGAATAGAACGAGGCTCGTTTTCTGACCTTGAAACACCCAATTGACGCCAAACGGCAACTCTGGCAGTGGATTCCTTGTTCCTCTCGACTTTGAAGGAACATAAAGGGAGTGCAAAGGCCGGAGAAGTCTTTTGCATGAGATGTGGAAGCATCTGTATCAAACGAGACAACATTTTTCCCACTTCCCAATTTGAATTATATCCCATCGTATGCGAAGCATAGCGGAATACGATATTTTTAATTTAATTTTCCTGTACTATCTCACCAAATACTTTACAGGCTGGTCTGGCTTGGCTCTATCCGCTGCACTCCAAGAACCAGAACGAGAACAGCCAAACAGAAATACGTTTTTCCTACGCGAATGGCCGTGATAATCGACGAATACGTGGGGTGGCTTTTGGAGAACTCGCGTGCAGTATTCCATCAGTCCTTTAGCGTGAAATATCACTGGATGTAAGACCTGGTTAGGATTGCTCCAACGTCTGTTCAAGTCTTCGTTCGTCAGGCCGTACCGATTGCTGAAAAAAATGATACAGTAGGGCGGCAGAAGGTATGCTTTTTTTTCTCGGTATAGACGAAGAAATTAATAAACGTGGTGGTTCAGCGGTTGGGACAAATCATCGGAGACTGCTGCATCGTTTAAGGATTCATGTGTAGTTACAAGGATATTTCCGGCGGCCGGATATCGACCCGCAGGAAGTGAGGTGTCCGCGTCTTGCATACTAATACTAGGATAGAATATTGTAGTCGCGATTGCTAGGCATGCCTTCGGTTACGTGGCAGAGGTATACAAGTTCGAATCTCTTTTTAATCGATTCTATGATCGATCGGAAACGATGCGCGACTCATTCGGAAAGAAATGGGTTCTCAAACGAACCTATATGGACCTGAATCTAGATAAATCTGATCCCTCTGGAGATGAGAAACAGGAATTTCAGAGAAGACGAATAAATATTAGGTGGACTAAAAATTGATTGAGTCCTTCTTACGTTTCCTGGAAATCGTTTGTTCCGGTTGAATTGATTGATCAGAAAATTGACCGTTATAGATTGCCACAGAGCAGGTAGTTAGCCACTACCTAGGAGGCGACCGTCTTTCAGAGTTCATTGTCTTTGATCAAATAATTCGCCGCGAGGGGCACAGTCCCGTTACTTTTGTAATGCTGAAGGCTATTTCCTCCGCTGTCAAACTTATGGCCAACCATCAATTTAACCGGTCGAGTTAGGTACCAGAGAGCGCAATTAGGAATATCCAAGCATCAAATTTGCTCGAATAGTCTAGCGTGCGAAGTTAATAGTCCACGTCCGCTGTATGCCTCTGGGATCAGGGATCTCTTGTTTCTCTTCTTGGTCTTATTTTTTCTCTATATATACAATATTGCCTGCTGCAGAACGTAGGCAGCTGGGTGAAATGATGGCTGAAGAGGATCGCAGATCAATCGATCTTACACCTACAAATTTTTCCGGGGATTTGCGAGAATGAGAAGAAACTTGCAACAGATTATTCCATTTCTTGTTGCTATTTACTTTCGTCTGCCACGATCATTAAATTAGAGAGACAAGCCGAGCGATGAGTCTGACAATGTCTACGATTTCAATATGTTTACCGAATATTGAAAATGAAAAAACAAAAAAATGTCTAATTAATTTAGCCTAGTTAATTTAGCAATAAATCAGTATATGTGAATTATTTGTTTGAGAGATGAGACAGCCGTTTCGCGTCGACGTCAACTCGTTCGTTCGTGCGCGAGGCACAATGTCAATGACTCGGTTGGCAGGAGCCTTGACCGGCAAGACGTCTCCTGGCTACGGCTAAGAAATCGTCTAGAGACTAGAGTGCGCGAGGACTCGTTCGATGCTCGCTTAAATCTCTATGCGGTGTGAATCGAAGAGGTATATGAGTCTCCGAAGCCCGTAGCCCGCAATCCATAATTTTTCAGCTCATTGCACGATCGGTTATACTAATTGCAAACCATAACCAGAATACCAAGAATTCACCCGACCACCAGCGCGATTTGCTCCGACCGAGTTTTTTTTTTCCCATGCAAAGGAGAAAGACCCGGGTGTGAGGAATCGAGAGTTACGCTCGTACAGGTTTTGACGAGCGTGAAGAACGCGCAGGCACACACGCTCCCGATCTCTTCACTTCCCAAATCCCGATAAAATAAATAACAAAGAACCCCTTGCTGATGCGCCGACGAACGGGGTTCAATCCTTAAATTTCGTGCCTTATTTCTCTTTTCACGCGTTTCACGCGCTGGAACTAATAGGTGGATATCTTCTTTCCTGTTGTTTTTTTTTTTCTTTCGTCTTTTTTTGTTTCATACAAGTTTCAGGTAACATCCTATCTTATACCTCACAGAGAAAAAAATAAAAAAGTAAGACGGAAACGTGCCAACATTCGTTCAGCTCTTGGTTCGTAATGTAAATTTACTCAACTCTCAAATCTCGGTGCTCGTTTGCTTTCACATTGATTTTCGGATATATACCCTGGTCGTTTTACAAGCCCGTCAAAGTTGGCTCTGCCCTTGAAGCACTCCCTTCGTTTCTTCATTCTTTCTCGAGCATAGAATTCGCGGATCAAGCCCCTCGCGTACAATGTAAGAAAATATTTGACTCGATGGGTTTAAGTGGTTATAATGACGCTGCACCCAGCACCCAGCACCCTGCAACTCGCTAATCCCTGTCACTCGTGATTCAAGGTCTCGAAGGCGTTCAATCGCGGTCGATTGGAAGATACGCGTGTGGGAACGTGCAGGGCACGTATGTCGCGTATACACAAACATACCTAGGTACATGGTTATTGTGAAGTTGGAAAAATGGAGAAAATAAGAAGTAGGAGGGTTTGCCCGTTGACGAACAAACGAAATTCCGTTGTTATTACAAACACACCGTCTCAAGTTTGTTATTCCGACAGCATTTCCCGTTAACCACTGACTAATTTCGTCATTGTCACTATCTTCGTTGGGATTCCACCCGCAGCCATTTACAGCTTACATGTGTACTATAGGTAGAGTACAGGTACTGTGGTATATAGATATATATAGATATATAGGTATAGGTATATAGGTATGGTACACAGGTAGGTAAGCGCATCCATATAGACACAGGCATTTCTTTCGGGCGTTATTCTTTTGTTCTTTAGAAGCTGATGCTGTCGCGAAGAAAAGGCGCGAGAGTCAAGTAGGTGGGAAGAGGTGGCTATGTATATTATGTATATATATATAGGTATATGTCGAAACAGAAAAAGTAAAAGAGGAGAACAAAAAAAGAGACGAAAAATGGAAAATAGAAAAAATAAAAGGCAAACAGCTACCAAAGGGACCAAAGGTTTCGTGTAGGCAAAGTTTGTCGATTTCACGTTTGTTATGTGCTCTCGGAGGCCTGGTAAGTTCAGGGTCTCAGGTTAGACCATACACGTACGGTGCCATGCATACCTACATAGACGCATACAAAGAACAATGCTAGACTCCCAAGAAGCTATAATCCAGCGCGGGGACTCGCAGAGAAGAGAAGAGAAGAGAAGAGAAGAGAAGAGAAGAGAAGAGAAGAGAAGAGAAGAGAAGAGAAGAGAAGAGAAGAGAGGCGAAGAGAAGAGAACCGGAGCCGGTGTAAGTATGGGGTGAAAAAGATCACGAAGCAAGGATGAAGAGGAGGAGGAGGAGGAGGAGGCAGAGTGGAGCACCAGGATCGAACAACAAAACAGAAAACTATTCTAAATATAGAACTGATGCAAACTCGTAGAAACTTTTAACGACTCTTTAATTATCCACGCGAAGCAAGTTCAGGCGATACTGCAGGATACCGAAGAAGATACCGGGGAAAAAATACCCAGCATCCAGGCACCGACAGCCCTCGGCCGATCCTGAACAAAGGACGAATGATCATTGGAAAAGAATAATCGAATACAAGAACCAGCGTACATGTGAAACTTTATGCCCATCGACACTCCATCATCATCTCCGGGGCGTTTGATTTTTTTTTTTTTTTTTTTGTTTTTTTCTTGTTTTTTCTTGTTTTTACTCGTTTTTCTTTCCGAATCTAAAACCGTAACCGGTAAGAAAAATGAATAAACAAATAGGTAGAGTGGAATTCAAAGCCCGAGGGATAAGGTTTCTCTCGGTTTCTTCGTTCTGAAGACGTTATTCATTATCTCATTAGATCCATAGCCTGTGTACTGCTCCGTGCAGGGTTTCTTGTGTAAAATGAAGTGCAGTCACTCAGGGATAATCCTACGTTCGGTACGCGCGTGTGTAAGGGCAGATGGAAAATGTTATCCTCGTGTTATAAACACGTGACAGTGATTTAAAGCGAAAGGGGTACGTCGGAGTCTATTTGCTCAGCGGGATATCGCGAGCGATCTTGTTGTGATAGTCGCATTAGCTGTGTATAAGGAGGCAAATATCTAAATATATCTTTCAAGCGGCATGTGCATAACACGCCGCTCAACTCCTTAATTGAGGTGGCCGGGGGAATACAGGGGGAGATTATTCTTTGCGTACCAGAGGAAAGACCGCGACGCGAGGAACTTGGAGAAGGTGAAGGATACGTTCCCAACTACCTCGCGATAGGCCGATGATAATAACGAGGACACGGATCGAACGAGATTCAGAGATTCAGTTCGTTCGGTCAGTTCGTATTGCGCAAGGTTTACGGAATTCCGTCTTACCTATACATCGAGTATAGTTATAGACCCAGCGGGATTCGAATGAAAAAAGGTGAGAGAGAAAGAGAGAAGATAAAAGTTAAAAGAAATTCGAGTCATTAAACCTGCTTTGCAGTTAGGCGATCGAAATTACCGTTATTTTTTTTTTCATCATTTGAAATAATTAACGGTATTGGCCCTACGACGCGATATCGCAGTCAATCTCTGCGGGTGCAGCGGGAAATAATGGCGAAGAACCGTATCTAACCTTTCCTCAATATTATATACGCGTTGGAGCGCGAAGAGCGAACCGAGAGAGCCGGGCTGTACGTTATACGCTGTGCAGTAAAACGCTAATGAATAGCCAGGCTTCTGCGAAGACCTTGAGATGAGGATCACTGCTGTTCTAGGCTCATCCCGGAGCCCGGCGGGCCCTCGGGGCCCTACGTACGAAGGAGGAGAGGTCGGGCCCCGTCTTTCGCTGTTCGCTGTTCGCTGTTCCCTGTTCGCTGCGCACCAGCTAACACCAAGACCTCGAGAACACAGCCTTACATAGGCTCCCATGATCAGCGGCGGCGAGAGTATCAGAAGTAGCAGGAGCGGGAGTCCAGAGCCTGAAATAGACCTGGTCAAGAATCGAACCTCCCCGGCTTTTTTCTCCTTTTTCTCTTTTCATTTTGCAAAAAAGAAGAGTACTCGCGGTATGGCATGGCACGGCATGGCATGGCATGGGCACTCGGGAGTCGCTCGGCTCTGAGAAGTTGCTTCTCTAGCGGGCTGCACCCTCTTCTCCTCCCCCGACAGCAGCTTTTCTCATGGTGTACCTCAAGAGATGCCCTCTGGACCCCCTTCGCCCGCGCAAACTCACAGAGACGTACGATACAAGCCTCTCGCTTGCTTTATCCGAGGATCAACTGAGCTTCTGCACGAGGGGTTTTATCCCGATATCGTCGTGGCTTTCACGATGTGTAGAGGAATGCGTGTATCTCTCCGTCAGCCCGGCGGCGCTCGACGCGAACAAGTCGACAAGTCACGATGCTTAAATTCTGCCGAGAGTATAACGAGCTGACTACTTCTATCGGTCTCTCGGTGAACAAGTACGTGGGACAAGAGAATCGCGGTGCGGCTTCGGAATCTTTAAAAAAAAAAAAAAAAAAAAAAAAAGGAAACTATTCACCCTAGCGCAAGGACAGAAAGAAAATTCAAGCCTGGTATAATCGGCGAGGTAATTTCACGGTACGAATTGCTGCTGGCTTTGATCTCGCGTCCCGAGTGATCCCTATATAGGAACGTGATAATTTTTTAGAGCAACGATCGAGGTGTCCAATTCATTTGATTGTCAGTCTGGTAGTTGCGTAACCTGCAGCATTGCACGTGAGGATTTCGTATTGCGACAACGAGTTGATTTTTCGGGCTAAAGGTAGAAAAATTGATCGGAGATCGGGATTGAAGATGTTCGAATATCTTCCTCGCTCTTAGCCCCGAGAGAAATTGACTATCTTTTAACCGGCTCAAAGTTGCATCGTGAATCATCATCGCCAGCGAGTGACCCCCACCACCCTCGTCGGTCGTCGAGCGTGGCGGCAGAGCCGACGGAGGACTCTTAAGAGGACCGTCGACGCAGCGCTACGCCAGTTCGACAACGCGACCCTAACACTAACGTCCCTCTAAGTTGACGTCGGGATCTATACCGGAAGTCAATTTAAACACGCACGATGAAGATCACCCTGTTACTTCTCCTCGCTGGAGCAGCCTTCGCTTCTGGTTAGTAACGATAATCAATTTATTAATATCCAAATACTTATAACTACCTACACCTGAACTAATTCACTAGGCATACACAGACGTGCGTTAGATATATATGTTGAATTTGTCGACTATTTGTGTCGATCGATTTGAAAACCATCTCCATTCGTCGTCTCGGATTTTCATACGTAATTCTTCTCCTTCCTTCATAAAATATGAAAAACTTTGTCACTTGTCGGTGTGAAATTTTTATCGCTATTACTATAATTGGGGTCGATTTTTGTTGATGAAAAAATTAAACAAACTTTCCAGACACTGGAAATGAGATTTTATAGAAAGTGACCACATATTTTCATATCCGCGGATTCTCTCGCTTTTTTGAGTAAGTTTAAAAAATTTGTTTCGACGAATGAAACTTTTCATCCGGTGAGAATTCTTTCGAAATTCATAACGACTTGAGGATCATGAAACGAACTAGCGTTCAGCGTCCCATGCATAACGTGCATACGTGTTTCATATATTAGTTTTGATTCCGTTCGCTCAGAGGATAAGTGAATGTCACTTGAACTTAGGCCACGATCATATCATATATTCATATGTGGTCAGGATATACGTGCTTACAAGCAATCGGATTAAATTGGAGATATGATTTCTCAATCTTCCGCATCACGCCTAATTACGAACAATTGGGCATTCGCGACGACACGATCTGACCATCGCATATCTCTGACCATTCTCCGACCAATCTACACACGCTGATGGATTGCGCAAAACGTACATATATTACGAAGTGATCGATGATCGAGACGCTTATAATCTATTCTCTACCTCTTCTTTTTAATCCTCGTCAAATTAATGAGACAGTCTCATTGACGAGGTAAAATAAAGAAAAAAGATGAATGAAAAAATGATAAAAATAAAATAAAATACCGGAGATAAAATCATATTGATGGTTAGAAGAAGTAGAAGAAGAAGAAGAAGAAGAAAAAGAAAAATAAGTAGAAGAAGCTCGCGTTCGCACGTAACATGGTGCATTTACTCGCGTCCCCCCAACGCGGCGCAGACACTGGACTCAAGGTCATCAGGTCATTTACCACCTGCCCTACCTGTTCCACGATCTACGGGCTCGAGAATCTTCTCGCATTTCTAGACCAGAGTCACACTTCCTCCGGAGAAGGAAGAGGGGGCCCCCTGCAGTACGTCACTTTCCCAAATGAGAAACGATTCGTTATTCCCTATTCTTGGCTGTTTATTAGACATTTTTTCATGATTCATCCATTTTATTCTATATCGATCGCGTTTAATTCGAGTCTGATATACATAACACATTACTCATTCGCAGGTGTGCAATAATTACACGACCATGGGTTATACTTACATCATAACCAGAAAAGGTAACCGCAGACTCTTGAACCCGACACGTTCTCGCTCCGCATTATATCTCACACTCGGTGCAGTTGTTCAAACAGTTGTTGAACTTGGGTCAACAAACTATGAATATAATTATAGGTAAACCTACACTTTTCATCCGAGAAATTTATGCCTTTTTCAACAACACCGGAATTCATTAGATGGATATAGATAGATTCGTTATCGATTCGTTGTTCAAGATGCAATGAGATTCGCATTTCGCTGAAAGAATTAGGCACGTAACATTATATATGCGAAATAATGGGTATAATCAAAAGATTGAAAAGACGATATTTTTAGCAAGATTGCAGTCCCGCAAAACCGTGTTATCAAAAATGTTCTTTCTCTATTTCTAACTGCTGTGCTGTATCGGTATATATATATATATATAATATATACACATATATAATATTATATATATATCCGTGTCGCGTCGTAGAATGAATTGGAGTCAATGAAACATCAACGAGCCCTTTATTGCCAAGCGTATAACCAACTCCGACCACAAGTTCAATGGAACAATTAGGCGTTACTGCTATACCTACGTATATAGTTTCATAATATGTATATAGCCAAGTAAAAGTCTTGTGTGTTGCATATTACACAGTCGGTTAAATAACTATATGCCTATCTGTGGCGAAAAATGAATTACGCAAGAAGCTCAGGGCAGGCACGATCTGAATCGCAATATAATATAACGGGTTCGCACCTGCGTCTAAATTAGGAAACGTTTAATTTATTACGATTAGAATGCGGAGCGCAGAAGATGTCAACGACGACGTCTGCTTCCCATCGGAAGTAATAGGCGACCGTAACGATTATACATGATACGAAATTCATGATAATCATTCGTATTTTTCAAACCGTTGAACGAAACTTTTCATATAGTTTAAACGAAGTTGAAAAATTTGATAGAAAACTAGAAATCGGTTCAATTCATATACAGTCGACACTTTTAGAATCTGATTTATCGCGGCGGAAATCTTTGCGGCCCGAAATGAATGCTAAATAATTTCGTTCGATTTAGACTGCGATTCGAATTACAAATAATTTATTTGTTTCGTATCCGTGCGGCTCCGTATAAGTATATCGTAGACAAACGGGACGACGCAAACGGAGACAGTCGTCGGGACGACTGCAGGCTTAAAGCAAACACGTGCGAGCTGTGTGTGCAGCGTACGGTGCAACCGTCATTCATATACTGCAGCTACGAATGCGGCGTGAATATATTAAGAAAATATTCTACCGACGACTAAAAGTATAGACGGACGCTGGAGGACTGGAGAATGACTATTTTATCGAAACCCGGATATGATATTGATATAGAAAATTGTATATGCATGATATAGGTAATATTATATCCTCCTGATTATAAACGAAGATTTGATTTTTTTTTATTTTTCTTAATTTTTTTCCTCTTTTTATTCCAGCGCAGAGAATCACGACTATCCAACTCGACGGAGTTCAGTATTACGTATCGAGGATGAATCCCTACAGTCTTGAATTGAACTATTTCTTGGCCTATCAGTACTGCCGGTCACTGGGACTTCAGCTGATCTCGTTCGAATCGAAGGAAAAGGCGGACACGATGGCCCAGTATCTTCAAAATGCTGGCTACACGAAATTCGACTTCTGGACGTCAGGAAACAAGATTGGTACCGATATGTATCTTTGGATGAGTACCGGGCTGCCTTTTAACGCGACTTTCGACTACATGAAGAAACTTCCGGGACGCGGTGAGACAGATATTCCTCGAGGAACGGAGCCCCAGAGAATAGCAAGAGAAAGGTGAGGAATAATAACGACTATGGAAAGATAAGATGAATTTTTCGAGGACCAAAGAAAATGAACGATTTTTATTACTTTTCAGTGGCGAAAGCGGAAGCGTGAACGGATGCGTTGTAATGAAGTCACCGACTCTCGAATGGGAAGCTGAAGACTGTACCTTACTGAAAGATTTTATCTGCGAACAAACGAGATGCTACTACTACAATTACGGCAGTATTCCAGTCTCGGCGACACAGGGGTAAGAGGTGAGACATGTATTTAGATACACAAGAAACAAGTCGATTATATTTTAACAAAAATTTCAATTTGGAAAAGGAAAATTAACAAACATATCAATTTTTTTTTTTTTTTTTTTTCCAACTAAAAAGAGCAAAGTGCATAATTTTATTCAACACATGAATGAGATATTAGAAAATAATGAATTATTAACAAAGTTGGAGGGAAAAAAAAAGTTCTAAGATAAAGTTAAATTTTAGTAATCGTCGACCTTACGCGACGACCACAACTGCGAAGCCAGTCGTGGAAGATATAAACGAAGACAAAGCATCCACGGAGGACAACGCTTCAACATCGGACAATAAATCGCAGGAAAAGGTGTCCGAAGATCCTATCGTTAATAGACTGGTAACGGCTGTTCCCGCTCCCGCTTCCGGTTCCGTTTCCGACTCCAGCTCCGAGGTCTCGGACCAAATTTTAGAAACCGCAATACCCGAAGATGCGGCTAAGGAGGAGGAGGTGGAGGAGGAAGAGGAACTGACGAAGGTCGAGAAACACATCGCGCCTGAGCACATCCCAGATATCGCCAGCTTGTTCACAACTAGAAAAGACTCCGTATTCGACGGGCTTGAAACCCGCGAGGTACGCCCGGCTCCGGTACCCGTTGAAAACGGCGACGATTACGAAACGGCGGAAACCGAATTGCCCAACAACGCCCTCGAGGACTCTCACACCGTTGGTCCATACGACGGCACGCAGCAGGACTACGTCAACGATCAACCCCTCCAGGACGAGCCTAGTGCGCCAATTAAACAGCTGGACGATGACTCGAGCACGATTTTACCGGAAGCGGAACCGGCCTACAGGTACAACATCAAAGTGCGTTCGAACGGCAAAGTATTAGACCCTCCGTCCAAGTAAAATAGGTTTAAGAATTTAATAAGAGGAAACTTTAGCTGCAGTCTTTTTTATCTTTAAACGTACGAACAAAGTGAAAAACGCCTGTGCAATCCATCCGTTTATCATTTGTCTTTGGTTTTTCATTTATAAAAAATAGAATCTCTCGGATATTAGATCGAAGATGCCGATTATAGTCATCGCAGACATAGTACACGCGATACTATTTATACGTGTGCGAATTACGCGTCAAGCGATACTGGAGATTCGTAAATAATTTCGAACGATTTTATCTTTGAATAGATACGTATTTTTTTTTTTTTTTTTTTTTTCTTTTTTCTTCCAACTTCTAAGCAATCTCCTCGTTTTTTTTTAATACACTTAGCGACAACCAGGTGAACAGAGGTGCTTGGGAAATAATTAAAAGAAAAAAAAAAAAAAAAAAGAAGAATTTGTCCCCTAAATCCATCCCGAATCATTTTGACTCGTCATTTTGAAAAAGATTCGAATAAAATTCTCCTGGGATCTCTGGCATTAAAATCAAGTCATTCCGGGTTGTAGCGTCACGGCGGGTAAAAGTTATTATAATTACAATAATCGTAATTAATTAACTATATGGTGTTGGTCTACGGGTCCCCGAAACACTCACGACTATAATCCACCCTTTATACGTATCGTCGATTCATCGATCAAGGGTACGTTTGCAAGACGAGACGTTTTTCATTCGACATTATTCGCTAAAGCTGAAGCGAAACGTTTCTGTCATCCGAACGTATACATCAAATCATTATTGCATAATACAGATACACACAATTAGTTTTCTTGGTTATAAGAAACTCTCTAGATTTTAAGACGAAACCTTTTTTTTTTTTTTTTTTTTTTTTCTACATTAATAATTAATAATTATATTGTACCTATAATGATGCGAATGAGAACTTTGTATGACTGAAAATCAATAAAGGTATTACTACATTTTTACGAAATCCTTACTGTATTGACCCCCCGCAGAGTATAGAACAAAAAAACAATGATAATTTATCCCCAAAATTCATTGAATTAACGAAAGTTTATGGTCTCAGACTCACCAGCCATTGACGACACCTTCGATATTCAACATCGGAACAACTTTGAACACGTAATCGTCTCGCAAACTGCTAGCGTAAGTAGAGTTGGCCAAAAGTGCTTCAAGGGTTCCGTGCATTACCCAAGAGGCGTTGCTCTCACCGGGATGAACTCTCGAGGTGAGAAATATGATTTTTCGATTCTGAAAAATTGATCGAAGCATTTTCTAACCGCGATATTTTCCTGGCCCCTGATCAAAGACTCACCTGTATCGGGTTAGTCTTCGACTCGGGAGCGGTGATCGTTAATAAAGGATTCTCGTTTCCGTTCAGAGTATCGCAGAGCGGTTCAGCTCGGAAATAAACGCTCGTTGGAATCAGGGTCTTTGACCATTTCCAAATATTAGCCATCAGCTGACTGTAGGTGTAGGGAAAATGGTAGGCCAGGTAGCAGACGTCGTAAGAGTGCGGAAACGTGACCGTGAAAGACGTGGTCAGGTAGTTTTTCTCTTTCGTTGGTTTCTGATAGCAATTTCTATAGTAACAAATGTCCGTACCGGTTCTCACCCACCCGGACCGTCCAAGCTGTGATTCTCTAACGCTGAACAGAATTGGCTTCATACCAAAATTAAACTGCGAATTCGCCTTCTCGCAATTTATTATATTGAATGTGTACGGCACGTTGGCCTCCATGTTAGAAACCTCGAAATAAAACCACTGGTGTCTAGAGCCGCTGTTAACGTCTGGTGTCAATATCAGATCGTACTCGCGAAGGCTGATCTGTAACGAGAAGAATAACAGGTCGACGATGGAGACCTCGTGTCGTCGCATCGATGATATTCACCTGTATAGCTTTCCTCAAGTTTCCGCTCTCGAATCGAGACTCAAACTGCAACTGCTTAGAGTCGCTGCTCCGTTTCCCGATCCTTTTATCATCCCAATTGCACAGGAGATGCTCGGGCGAATCCCGGCCAACGTGGGAGGAGAAATTCAGGGCCAATTGATCGAGGTCGTAGCTTGTCTCCTGCATCATAGCCCCGGGATGAAGACCCCGATCCACACAAGTCAGGAGTTTAGATCTGCACACTTTTCGATCCTTGCTATTCAACGGTGCCGATTTTCCGAGGCCATCGCCGCCTATCAGATCCGGATAAGCTACTTTCACGAAACTTATCACGCTCCTCACTGTACTAGCCACGATACAGTAGGCATGCTGTTCCGTGACGTGCGGTGACATGTCCGAAAATGTTATCAACCCTTTGACACCGGGTTGTCCATTGGAATCATTACCACTTTTGCTTGATTTCGCCTTGTTTTTACCAAACTTGCTGTTGCCAGCTTCGGAAAAATCACCAAACTCGCTCAGTTTTTTATACGTTATAGATTTACCGGTCGATAACTGATTTTGGATACTGCCAAGTTCTCTGAAGAAGCAATTGTACCTGTGGGAATTTTTAATTTCTTCTCTTATTCGGGGATTTAAGTTGACTTGAGAATTCTCTGCGAGAGTAAATATAACATGTATATTGCATATACCTGTATATATATATATATATATATATAATATATATATATACTCACGGCATTAGATCTTCTTCGGATCTTTGCGAAGTTATTACACCGGAGAAGAATTTATTTTCGTCAACCTCGTCACTGGTGTGAATCTTTTTTTGTTTCGGTTTGCGTGAGTTGTCGCTTTCCTCGTCGTCGCACGAGTCAGCGTCACTGTACAGCCTGCCGTTAGACGCAACGCTGTTTATCTGGCTGTCAGCGTCGCTGCCACTTTCCATACTGTTTGATATCCTCGCGTTAAGTTCCGGCAAAATGAATCTGTGCGAAAAACAATATCGATTCAATCGAGCTATTATAAATCAAAGACTGAAACTTATTCGTCGATTAGGTATCGAGTATCGTCCGTCACGCGTCACGCGATGCTGTAGATTTTACCTGACGGGTGACATTTCTGGTACCGGGAGCTCCCTCTTCTCAAGGCATTGATTAATTATCCCACAAACCCGCGACAATAGACAATCGTACGATTTGTCTTCGGGACAGTTTGTACAAAAGCGATACAACAGCTGTAATCCACCGTTTGACTTTATCGCTTTCCTTCCTGACTCTGAAACAATCACGTTGATCGACACGTCGTCAATGGGTTGACGAACGACACGACAGATTCGAAAAAATCTCACTTACTTATCACGCAAAGATGTTGTAACGTGTTCAAACAATAATTGCTAATTTTTAGCCTTAGTGGCCCATCGAATCTCTCCCATCTTTCGAACAACCGCATCAGCAGATGAACTAGACCGATTTTGACGAACTTAGTGCAGCAAAGTTCTGGAAAAAAAAAAAGTAATTGCGATTGCAGGGGAAGGAATTTTATTAATCGTTCAGGGGATCGCTATCTCGACATTTCATCAACGTACTGCTGACTGTGAAATATTTGAAACATTCTAGCAGCGTCTTCAGCTTCAGATGGGGCGAGTAACCGACACAGACAAAAGTCTTCTCCAATGTAGGTACGATTCCATCTTTAACCAGGATCTGAAGGGCAAACGCTGAAAGTAGCCAAACATATATGCGAAAATGATAATCGGCTTGTTTACGCTATTCGTGCCAAAAAATATGAACGAGCAATGAGTTCTATACACTCACAATTCTTAGCCAGGCTCTTAATCATCAGTAACAATGGAAACAAAGTTCGGCTGTTGTTGTAGTTCAGTTTCAATAACGAGTGAAACATTTTCGTCGAATTGAGCAGCTTTACTTTTGTCGAAAATTTCGGATCTTTTTGAGCAACCTGAACAACATAAAGAAAAACAGTCGTGGTCACAAATCTTTTCGACGAGTCTAATCGTCGTTTATCATCAACCATTTCACCTGTCCTAATATCCACACGATCTCTTGTACCAAGACTTCGGTCATAATCGTCTCTCTGTGTTGCAACGTGTTCAACAAGCGTATCAAAACTTGAGTACCACCCAGGTTTATTAACTGGGAAATAGCCATCCTGCTGTTATTCCCTAGAACAAATATACCACGGGTTAAAATAACGCGATGGTCGCGGGTGGTCGTTGGCGCCTTGGGCCGTCTTATCGCTTACTGATTGCACTCCGATTTTTGCAGCCCTTGGATTTGGTCTTGGTCATTTTTGGGGATATACATTCGTGGAGAATTCCAGCGACGCTGCAGTTCGCTACGTGGTCTTTGCAGCTCTATAGAACAACGATATGATTAAGGGAGGAGAGAGACGAGGCAAGGCTCTGCGGAAAGGAATCAATTGAAGCTAAGCTATCTCCAGCCTACCTACGCCTGCATTTTATGCAACCCAACCGGCAAGTATTTAGGCGAAAGTGAATGTAAGTTCGGGCGATTTTTAGAATTCTGTTGAAACGACAGTGCGGGGCGCGATATGTGGGGGCCTGAGTTGAAAAGTTAGGAGATTAGTAGACTTTAAATATACCAGGCATCTGCAGCTATCGAGGAACGTAAAACTTCTATTATTGACCGCACAGAGTGCCGTGTATCTATATTCTATATTCTATATGTATATTGTATATGTATGCGCCGTAAGCGCGGTACTATACCTAAGCTATATAGAATGATATAGACCTGACAAACTGTTGTGAAAGTGGATTCGGTATCGAACGAATGTCTATTTCGCGGGCCACATCAATTTCCAAGGTTCGTGCGGGCCTAGAGTGTCGGAAATTGAATAAATCCCATTTCCGGTCTAACAACTCTGCCACAAACAAACACGCCGCATCACCGGCACACGCCATAATAATCCGCGACAAGAATCACTATTTCTTCATTATCGTGATATTATAGAAAATTTCTTCCATCTTCATCGGGGAATTCGATAATAACGACTCTACTTTTTTTATACGATCATGCGGGAGCAGGGAATATAAAAAGACTCTTATAAATATCAGTACACCAGGTCGAGGTCGGCTTAACAAAGGCTCGAAGCTCATGTGTATGTATGAACAGAAGCATCTGCACCGCATTGCGGAATTCGCGGAAACCCCCGATGAATTTTCCTGAATTAAATGGGAACTTGAGCGGTCTATAGAATCATCAGTGTTGAATAAAATCAGGTCTTTTTTTAAAACGCGAGAATCAAATTAGATCAATCTTGGACGGAAGGGAGGAGAGGCATTTATTTTTGGATAATTAAAGGAGGGACCTTGACTCTTTATAAGTTGATGGAGGTTTTTTTTTTTTTTGCCTTTTATTTTTCTTAATGACTTTGTAAAATTAAAGTTTAAATTGTCCCCCGATGCCAAACGCGAGGAAATATATTTTTAGACTTTTAGTTCACTGCTCTCGTTCGGAGCTCCAACATTTCTATAACGCAAAACGACATTTGAATTTATGCGAAGGACTTCGCCGGTCGAGATCGCGGTTTTGTACAAACTTCAAACTGCAAGGGGGTAGATATATATACGCGCAACGCACGCATTTCCGGCTATCGTTTTATGGCGCACTATCACGATATCTAAATTGTCTTTTTATGGTGATAGATTGTTGCTAGGGAGTAAATTCACCTGCAAACTTTAACCTGTTTCCTTTTTATACATTTCTTTACCCCCAATATAATTCTCACTGGATACTGTTTCAAATTTCTGGATCACAGCCGAATGTTAATTCAAAGAAAACTCATATATATGAGAGAGATAGAAAGAGAGAGAGGTTTACCTCCAAAATCCTCACGAATATTTCTATTGCGTTCGAATTTTTTCGCCATAGTTTTTCCAAGGTTCGTTCTCTGGTACGACGATCTGTGAACATTTTTTCAAAATCAATCAATCAATCAACATTATTAATTTCGTAAATTCGGATCAAGAGTTGAAAGAAAGCTTCGAAATAAGGAACAACGTTTCTAGGTCAGAACAGGGGGAATCAAGGCACGCGAATCGACGTACGAAGTGACTCTCACGTGACATAGCTGTAGCTCACGTGACGATGGATATAATAGAAATTTACTGGCGCTAGGGAATCAAATATTCTTTATCCTAATCGGCTGTAGATTTCATTGGTGTCAACGTCTCGGACAGCTTTGACTGAAACGGATCCTTCCTGGGTCGCAAACACGACCGGATACGTATAGTCCAGTCAAAATCGGTCTGAAATCGACTTTGCGACCGAGTGGCTGATTTTTTGATATAAGTTGCATGAGACCCCCACAAAAGTCGGTGTACCGTGCCAAAGTTCTCACCCCCCGGGGTAGGGTGGTAAAACGTAAAACAACCCCCTGGAAATAGATTTTCGCCGTTAACTCTTGAACGAAGACAGGTAGGGAAAAAAGCTTGAAATAAAAGTTGTAGAGCGTAAAATTTTGCACAAATAATGTCCAGTAACTTTTACCCCTAATTCTAATAGTTCAGGTTTGACAGCGGTGTAAAGTTTGATATCTTAAAAAATTCATAAATAATCGAAAAATTGGTATTTTTCAACTTTTCTACAAGGCTATCAATCGGAAAAAGTCTCAATTTTTCTTTGGAACTAAAATAAAAAAATTTCATCTCTTAGTTTACTTATTGTAACGATTTTTTTAATTTTTTTAATTTTTTTTTGATTTTTTTTATTTTTTTATTTTTATTTATTTTTTTTGTTTTGTTTTAAAATTATGGTGAAAAAAAATAATTCATTTAGCGTAATTAACGATCGAAAAATGTTAAAAATCGTTACAACAAGTAAACTAAGGGATGAAAATTTTTTATTTAAGTTCCAAAAAAAAATTGAGACTTTTTACGATTGATTGCCTTGTAGAAAAGTTGAAAAATACCAATTTTTCGATTATTTATGAATTTTTTAAGATATTAAACTTTACACCGCTGTCAAACCTGAACTATTAGAATTAGGGGTAAAAGTTACTCGACATTATTTGTGTAAAATTTTACGCTCTACAACTTTTATTTGAAACTTTTTTCCCTACCTGTCTTCGTTCACGAGTTAACGGCAAAAATCTATTTCCAGAGGGTTGTTTTATGTTTTACCACCCTACCCCGGGGGGTGAGAACTTTGGCACGGTACACCGACTTTTGTGGGGGTCTCATGCAACTTATATCAAAAAATCAGCCACTCGGTCGCAAAGTCGATTTCAGACCGATTTTGACTGGACTACGTAAAAATATTGAATGATTAAACAAATTGACAAAAAAATTGACGAAAACTTAGAGCCGCGCAGCTTTTTGTGAAAAAAAAAAAGAACATTATTTTAATTAGAACCACAAGAGTTTAATGGATCGAGATAAAAAAAGTTTATAATTAGAGGAGGATCCTGAGTTTGGACACGTGTAATAACTATAATACTGTACATGCAAATATAGGTACCTACATAAATATAGGTGTAGGTTGGAAAACCCGTTAAGAGGTATAAATTTAATATTAAATTGGTCCTCAGCGACAACCAATTTTAGCAACAACCTGACACACTGCCAGACTCATAGATTTCTGGATTTTCGCCAGGATCTAATCCGTCAAGATTACAAAATCCTTGCGTAATAAAAACACGGTTCGTCTCACGAGCCGAGATTTTCAAAAATAATACAAGATCTGACGATAAACGTGCAGATCGTTCGCAAAACCCATTTCGCTATCTTATTTTCGAGTTAAGCAAACCGGGGCCGTATAGATATGTAGCCAGAAAAGATGAAGCATCCTAATTCTTCCGCCCATTTGAATCTCTCTCTCTCTCTCTCTCTAATTAAAAAAAGATTCAAAGTTGAGTAAACAATGAAATATTGTAGGTACACCGTGAGCTACGCTGTGGTTATACGATCAGCTTTGTACGATTATTATATCGATGGCATGAGTAGTACCATTTGGTTTAGAAAAATAAATGTAGGTAACTTGTTGAAATGCTTAAAACGTTTTTCAGACACGCTATGCGGCAGGAATGATAAATCGGGCAAGTTTTTAACCCCGTTAAACTAACTGCCAGTCAAGTTTCGTGTGAATTGGTAATTAATTGAACACAGAGTGCAACAAATCACACAAATAATCTGTGAAGCAATGCGAATACCGCCTGAAATTGTTAATTAAATGGCATAAGAACTATTCTGTATCGGATTCTGATATCGCTGCGAATGAAGGCCGAATATATTGCCATAAGAATTTACATTCGTACCCGAAGACGTGACTCGTGCGTGAATCTTTGCAGCGACTGTTCGAACCGTTTCCGCACCTTCTTGAGGCTTGAAAGCACAAATTCTTAACTTTTCTAAAAGCCCTTCGTTTATGGCCTCGTCCATAGTCTTGTTGCTGGCCGTCATCATGCTACAAAACATGAAAACCAAGCATTTGATCAAGGGGTATAATACGAAAAAATCAAATTCAAGAAAGCGTTTCAAGCATAATTAAAGATCCGGGATAAGAATTGGCAAAGATGAATTTCATCTCTGATAAAATTGAAATAGATCGATTATTATGCCATGGAGCAAGTTAATGGCTATGTACAAAGCATCAATGAAAGGCCGTTGGCTGCCCGCCAAAATTGACCTCATGGTTTTATTATAAACGTTGGTAAAATGACGTACATGACGTGCAACTCGTCGTGGGGTAATTTTATATCGATGGAAGTCGAATATAAGCCTATTAGTTTTCCCAACGCCAATGATGACAGTGCAAAGGATAAAATTATCGGTAAATTGTTAATTATATTTTATCAAATACTATTAAGTCAATTGGAGAAAAATGGTGAGAAAAAGAAAGAGAGAAAGGGACAGAGACTGCAATTAGGAAAACCCATAGGTGCCTATATCCTGGCACGAAAAAAAAAAAAAAAAAAAAAATTGGGGATTGAAATAATTCATTTTTTGGATCGTATATTTACTCATCTTCGACGTCCTCGTTGTCGTCAAGAAATTCGATGAATTCCATGGGCTGTAGATTTTCCTTGTTACTCGTGCTCGATCCCTTCTCGTCAATTTCCTTCATTTCAAATCACTGAACTATACTACGTATGTAATAGGTAAGCTATTTCAAATTTTCGAGGGCGCGTAGACACGACTTCGTGTACGATTTTGACGTGTGTCAAATGAGATTGAAAGACCAGAATAAAACCAAAGTCAAAGTGACAAACCGAATAGACTTTTTCCACGGAAGGCAAGCATTTCTCAACGATCTAGTTTATACATCGTCTAATAATACAACCGGGAGAACCACCTTGCGAGTAAAAAAACAGTATTTCGTAGAGCTGCGGAGACGAATACTGAACGTGACTAAAAAACTTGCTGCAAATACTGTATCAAAGCGTATTCCTAATCTCTGACTAGAATTTCTATCAAGCCTCAAGCCTCCTTGACTTATCAAAATTAATGAAATATATGAAAAATAATTATGGGGATAAAAACGTGCGATATTTAAAATATTAACAATAATAATACTGATTATTCTATATTCTTGCTCTTTGGTTTATCAATTATTTTCTAATTTTTTTTTTTTTTTTTTTTTTCTTTTTTTTTCTATCTTTTATCAAATAATAGGAACACAGATATTTTATTTGGGGGGGGGTAAACCAACAAGCAGGGAAATCACACCGCGATCCTCGCGCCTCCTCGGCCAGAGGCGGTTTGACGTTTTGTGCTGCCAAAACTATGTTTAAATCCCAACTGCACACGCGGCCGGTATTCCTATTATTAGACCGCCTCTTTCCAAAAATTATCACTTTTTCTAGCAGCATTTGCATCCGGACGGAGAATCAACTTCTTCCGTCATATTTCGTGTAGAAAAATGAAAAGACATTTTTTTAGCTATTTTATTATAGCTATCACCAAAAATAATGATCATTTATATGACCACGGATAGAAGTAATTCAACACTCGGCGTCTCCACACACGGATGCATCAATAATTTGGCATATTCTGAGACTCTCGATTGTAATAGAATGAAAAATCGTCCCGGTTGAATTATCGCACCTATTCAAATAGACCCGGTGCGCTGTGGGCTGGCGCGATTGTTCACTAAGTTACGATTTCGCGACAGGTGGAAGTTTTGCGAAATATTTGGCATTCGAACAGTTTACTATGAAAAATAAACTAATATGCGTTTCGTTGTCCGTTGACACGCGAGAAACACGGCCCAGGTTTTACGTTGACAAATAGTTTCTCGTTAAGGAAATGAATCAAAAATATTCTTTCTATAAACTTTACCATTGAATAACCAGAAGTTAATAATCGATGAATATTGACCGAACGGCGGAAAGAACGTTTCAGATTGACACGCATGGACTTTTTTTCAACGTCGATCAATGCGATCGCTATCTGACCCTTGCATCAATTACAAACCGTAGAAAACACCTTTCTAATGTCAACCACCGGTCTTATAATAAACACCAATTCGCGCGCAAGTAACTGGCTAGAATTATGACACTGGTCGAGCGTGGAATCTAATGGTATAAGCTATGCAATAAGTAATTGATGGAACAGTCGGATAACGAGAACAGACGTGCTGTGCTACGTCTATACGTCTGCATTTGGCACTTGTTGATGATAAACACATAAGGTGGATAAATTGAGGCGAAATATTAAGAGCCCGCGAACGTAACCGAATAGGGCCGAGAACATACGAGCCAAGTATTGATTGAAATCAAGCGGTTTTATTCAAACGAATAAAGTTTTCGTTCTAAAAAAAATAGCCAGCAAGTTAATAGGTGCGAAATCTACTTGTCGATTAAAATACAGCTGTCTTATGCCAGGACTAATTGCTATAAAGATACTTTCACTCTATACCTTGACTATGGGGACAGTCGAGCACGTGGACCGACAGATATTCGTTAATTTCGTACTCCTCAGCGTCTAGTTTATAATACATGTGGGATGAAGAGCGCCCCAATTTCTTGATATATATACGTTTATTCGAGGCAGCGATATTCCGGGATAAAAATATCGGGTTCTGTCATTGACTCTTCGAGTTGAATGCACGCGAGTTAGCGAAGTTGTAAATTTTCTGTTCGCATTAGAGATGTTCAATCCACAGTCGAATTTCGAACTCTACATATATACCTATGTGTGTTTGAAAAACTTGAGGTTATAATGGGTCGCGGTTACCGCGTGACCAGTCATTCGAGTTTTTTTCCTAATTAAATCGACGAAGAAAGTGTGTATAACTTTAACCAGCGAGGTCGACTACGATTTCTCGACGTGAGATCATAGGCAATTAAAATTGGTTGAAAAAATTTTATCTTTACTCATTTACAGAACACAGAAAACGATCGGAAAATATATCGATCCTCGAATATCGACGGACAAAATGTTGGGGACGATATTTTCGTCACTTCACTTCGTTCCGCGTTTTACCCGATTCAATGATAAATCGAGGAGAATGATGAAAGCATAACGCGTGAAAATAAGATAATATGGAACATGATTTTAGCGAGCAATATGCGGATTCTTTCAATCACCTACCAACTACCTTCAAGACATCCGTTAAGTCTTGTGATTTTTTTCTCGTTTTCAACCCTGTACTTGATCTCTTCTGCTCCCAGCATCTCGACGCGTCTATGAGGCTTTTCCTTGGTTCGCAAAGCCGCTGGATTCCGGTGATAAGGAGAGGACCATGTATCCATAGACGGTATCATTTTTTAAACTCCAACACTGACGTATATTCTCGATTTTACATTAAAGAAGAAGAAGATTTCCAATAAAACTCTGCAATTTTTTTTCCGATCAACTTCGTTTGTGTTTTCTTATTTTTCTTTCCAATTTATCATCATACGACGAAAAATAAGTATATATAGGTACAGTAACGGGTAACGCGGTAATTATTTAGCAATCGACGCGGTTTTCACATTCAATCAGATTCTGGTAAACTTCCCTTTATATGCTCGTAGAACGATAATTACTACGGTCTTGGCAGTACGACAGTTCCTATCACAGTGCAGTCCGAAGTATATTTGAAATTCGTTAATCTCTACCCACACGCGAATTTCCCTAGCTGAAATGTTTAATCAGCCTGTGGCATGCAACCCGACACACGTCCGAGTACATGCTAAAGTAGAATGATAATTACTATCTTGAAATTGAGATATTACATACCCGGAATGAAACGAAATTTAACGATTTTTCTCCAAATCATTTGATCATATTGTTTGATCAGCTGCTAATGCTAGAAATATTATTATTCGCAGATTTGCATTAATTCTCAGCAATCCAGATAAAAAGGTTGATCAAAGGTAATATAGTGCTACGACCTTCTTGGGCAAGGTCAACGCACTTAGGCTGATTAATAAAACGAGATTCCGTCTCGTTAGGGATCGAATGGATAGATAAGTAGCTTTTTTTTCTTCGTGTATAAAAATGAACTGTAAAAAAGGCAGAATCAAGTTCTGCCGCGACAAGATTTTTTCTAACGTTTATATTATCATAGGAAATGGCTCCACATTAATCAAGGTATTAAAAGCTGGACCGTGTCTACTGTGTTATTAAAATAAATAAACCTCTTGCATATGTCTTTTGGAATTCTGCCACCACACCCGTCACTCACTCGAGACTAGATACATACCCGAGTGAGTGTTCGTTGACATTATACCAGGGCCTATACCTATAATGTCACGTCAATGAGGAAGGAGTAGCGACATTTTCAAGTAATACATTAAATGAAACCGGGTCTCACTTTGAAATTTATTATCCTCTCGAAGTTGAAAGATTCTCAAAGTATAATACGAGCTTCGGTTATCAATGATGAAGCCATAATCACAAGATTACGGCTTTTGGTGAAGACGTAAATCAGGATATTAGTATAATATCAGAGGATTGAAAGGACGACAGTATGAAAACAGACAAACAGACGCAGTTACTCATCTGGGGATTTATTCCGTTGCGCAACTCCCGATGCGTGCGTTATTCGAATGGAAATTTTTCGGTGATGGTGCAGCGGAGTGCGCCTCGAAATTCTGTTTTCTCGAACTCATACATGCAGCTATGAATCAAGGTGAGAATAGAGCGTAGAAGCAGCGAATACCAAGTGGATAAATCACGAGTAATAATCACGAAGAAAATAAAATGCAAATATCAGTTGCTATATAAACAACGACGTTGCTGCGCCTACTGCTCGAGATGTTCTAATCGAAACACGAATTCTTCGACGTGCAAACCGGTCCACATATACCTATAATCGTTGAATACATGCATCTACTCCAGAAATATAAAGCTATAGTTCCTGGTCGGTTTCTGGTAACTTTCTGTCGGGATGATCATCTCGTTGGCGCGAAGAGATCAGTAAGAATGAAATCGTCGATTTATACAAAAGGGGGATTTTCACGAATGAATAAATTCCAAGGTACTTTTCGGCGGTTAGGAAAATTTATACGGTTATAGAGAGTCCTTGGTAGCTGTTTTTGGTGCTATGATAAAGTTAGTTTAAAGAGTGTGTGACCCGGAATACAAAGCAATATATGATGAGCATTTGGGTGGGGGTGGGGGTCGAGAACCATCAACGATATATAAGCCTTCTACCTTCTTCGATTTTGAGTTAGTCTGATTTAGTTCCTGGTCTAACATGGATGCTGTGGCTATGAAGGTGAGCTTTTCTTTATCCAAAACATCCGTCGCGATTATAATGAAAGGAGATCGTTCCAAATCCGACAGTTGAATAAAAAATCGGGTACCCTTATAATTCCAGCATGAATAATGTCGTGTAATCAATTTATTCTTTTTTCATTCATACAGAGTCGCCAAATTAATTTCAAAGAATAATATTATAAAGAATTTTCATCAGATTCGAATAATCCCTAAACCTAAACAAAGTCCGGCTTTGTCGCATATGCGAAGGTTTTTGTCGCCACGATACCTGGAAGAGTAAATAATTGTGTCCAATACCGTAATTCGATATCAAAATTCAAAGCAGGTGTGTCCGAGCTACGAAGCGCGCTACGTCAAACAATAAGCTACGTTATTCCCGAAACTTGAGGCTGTGAATTTAATTTCCTATTCATGTCAATTGATTACTTTTTTTTTTTTTTTTTTTTTTTTTTTTATAATTTCTTTCAAAATACTTTACCGAAAATACGATATGGGCATGTGTTCTCCCGCGGTGTACACGGTTGAGTCATATTATTTTCGCAACTGTTACTCACGCTGCTGCAGCGCAATTAGAGACAATGAATACAATGAATAATGGATTGTAAAGTATGAATATAGTTGCACACAGCAAAGAGTGAGAAGATTAGGTAAATAGTAGATCGACGCTAATGTTTTCAACTCGAGCTTACAGCCTTGATATAAACGACGCATATTGAGGAATAATCAGAGAGTAAAAACCGATGCGATAAAGCCCAAGTAATAATAACTTGATAATTGAAAATATAAGGTGAAAATAATAATTTTGCTTTCTTCAATTCTAGGCGATCATTTTACTGGCATTTAGCGGATCGGCTTTGGGTGCCCTGGTGCCTTTAGGTCCGGGGTTCTATTCAAATTTGATCTCTCAACGTCGTCCCGAATTTCCTGTTCAACCCCTCGATGGGACAACGTTGGACATTTATCCCCCGCATCAGTACCTAACATACGACGTTCCTCAGGTATAATAGAATAAAATTACGTGTGATTAAAGTACTCGACATACCCATTGCATACGCTCGTGAAAGTATCGCTGTAGTGGCAAAGAATTATCGTAATGGTTTTTTTGACTCACTGAACTCCTACTGCTGCAACTTGACTCCGAGAGAATATATACGATAACGGCAATTACTGCAGTATAAGCTTTACAATCTCTATCTGTATATACATCAGGAGGGTGGAAAATTTCTAAAGTCTTACAATTATAGGGAGAAATTATTTTTCTAGACAATGATAAAATACTTTCTATATACGCTGATTAATGTTACAGGTTAACACGGGCGTCAGGACAATTCCTACCGCAGTTTTCGCTAACGGCATACCTACCATAGCCCATATTCCAGCTACTTATAATTACTATGGGACCCCGGTATATGATTTCAGGTTCCCCTTCAATCCGGTAAGATCTAACTTTTTAACCATCGAATTTTATGAATGTACAGGAAATTGATGTCTTGATAATTATATTTCTATCTTTGTATCGTCAGATTCCTCCACCTGGTTCGATACCGTCGACGCCGGGATACATCCCGAGACCGGGACTCCCTCAACCTCCGAATAAACCAACGGATGATGACGGGATAGAAAAGTTGGACGAGAAAATTGAACCAGCATACGATCCTCTCGGGGAAGCAGCTGGCGCGGCAAACAGCGACGAGGCTTCCGACGAAAATGACACTGTCAGCGTTGAAGCCTTCTGAAAAATTTTACCCGTCCAACTTTCTTTATAATTTATATCGGCTCTAGGGATAAGTTGACGATGCTGTAATTTGAGTTAACTCTATAAACGATGTGCTTTGAGATCAATAAACGAATAACCGATCGAGAAAGTAAAAATAGATTCATGCCCTTCGGCTTCGATCAAGGCGTAAAAAAATATAGAATCGAATTCCATCGGCCTGCGATACTTAAGTGAGATGTTAGACAATGAGAATCCCACTCACCGAGCGCCGAAGAGAATGAATGAATGCATTATATAGTTTCAGAGCGGTTCAGAGGTCGGTTGGTAGCACTAGAGATAAAGATATCGTCTTCACCGTTAAACTATTACACGCGATATAACTTTATGCTGGAGTCATTTTCTACGAGTCAGTAGTAAGGTTCGTTTCGTCCGACTTCAAGCTTTTTAAAGTAGTCATGTTTTCCCGCATATTATTGACCTTTATTATTTTCGCATTTTCGGATGCAGCGCCGCCGAGTGAACGCGGAGTGGTTGTCAGTGACGTGGATGGGGAAGTGTTTTTTCTCGATAGTATGAAGGCGATTTTAAATGAAATCAATGACTTACACAGAGACGTTTCGGAGGAAGGAGACTATTTAAGAGAGACTTCGGCTGTCGTCGAAGCGATGTGTCACGATTTTCGATACCCGGTAAAAACTAGACTAGAATTTATGGATCCGCAAGTAACAATGCGACACGATTCGGTCACCAGGAGATTTCGTAGAGACGATAAGAAGACGACTCTGACTCAGAATTACGGTTCGTCGAATGATTATATGAGCTCTTATTATGCTCAGAGGAAGGCGATCATGGATAAGTACAAGTCACAGCAGATGGAGATAATGGACAGGCTGACAAAGACCAAGAGTTTGATTGCGGAGAGAAAAAAGGTGAAGGAATCGAAGGATAAGATTTATTCGGGTAGAAGTAACGTGACTCAGGATCAACCGAGAGATCCTGACACTTTGCACACCAATATTACCGACCTTGACGAACATGATTCAACAACTATTCTTCCAAGTTCGACAAGCAGCAGCGTTGAGTTTACTCAAACTACAAGCATCCCTCTTTTTCGAGTCCCGATATTGAATTCATCCATCTTCAACGATATCCAAGATCGAAATTCGAACGATAGTAGGAAATATTTCTTAAACTCGAGTGACGAAGAAGCGGATGATTATTCGAGCGAAATCGATTCCCCAAACACGACTTTGACGCCAATTTGGGAGACTCCTATTCCATTTGACACAGACGACGATGAGATGGATATTAGCGACGAGCCGAATTTTCAAACTCCGGAGTCAGACTGGCCGAGCGAGTCGATGAATTTTATTCCACTGCAGAATGAAGTCGATTTCAATACAACCGAACAAAGTTTGGTGCGACAAGAACTCGGCAATGATACTGTGATTTTCAAACTTGGAGGTCACTCCGCTAATCCGTCAATAATAAATGATTCCGCCTTACATCAGCTGGAGGAAATGTTTCTCTGGGACGTGCCAGCGGGGGACCAGAGGATTTCTCGATCTAACGAGACCGGTGCAGCGGCGAGACAAATCGACGATGATTCTACGATCGAAGAGAATCGAAATATCATCTCAGCCGAGGATCTATTAGGTCACAATTCAAGCCAGTCACCAGACTCTCTGCAGTTCGTGGTGAACATAAAAAGTTCGCCGGAGGTACACGTTACGAAAAATATAAAAAACGTCAAGACTAGCACGACGACTTACAGGAATTCGACTCACGAAATTATCGAAATAAATGGCGTTGTGAATTCTACCAAGATAATCGACGTCGATTCCCAAGACGTGAAAAATATAACATCGACAAACCCAAACGTAACCAAGCCTTCATCAGAAATGAGTGGAGTAAGTAATTCGCTTAATTCCATTAAATTTACCGAATAAACAAAAAAAAAAAAAAAAAATGTATTCCTTTTCTACGCAGGGGGCCAGGGAGTCGGAATGGTGCGAGGATTGTCCGCACGACTACAGATGGGGAGACTGTGAGGGGACCTTGTTTTATCAGCATAATATATTCCTAAGAAACCGTGGACCTTCTGCGATCGATGCAATTTTCGGCATGAATGTCCAGGGCCCGGTGTACATAACTTGCGTAGAAGCTATCCGTTATAATCAGACTCGAGGAATCGTTACTCTTCATTCCGGTGGTCCAGGTGACGATTTTGCTAAATTAAGAATCAGGGGATTTCAGGGAGAAGGTTTTTCGTACATTATCAAAGTCTGGGGCGTTAGCAACGAAGATTTCGTCGACAGTACCAGTTACTCGTATTAATAACAAAAAGGAAGACCTGATTTCGTAACCAGAACGTGAAATAAAATATTACACATGAAAATATATTGTATAGAGACACACTCCTATGTATCCTATCTTTTCATTGAAATATATTTGTGTGTATACCAACTACCTATATATATATATATATATATATATAGATATAGATATATGTATATATACACAACCTAGACGGACAAATTTTTGGTACAAAATAAAAAAAATCGAGGCTTATAATTTAACGAATCGTAACTTTCACTTGTATTGCATATACATGTATGCATATGTAATATGTATGTGATACCTTATGATATAAATTAAGATCTGCTCGGGGAAGAAGTTGGTACCGGTGGTGGTGGTACGTCAGGAATTTTATCTTCAACCGCATTCTTTCCCGATTGATCAGCGTCGATTCCTGGTAGCTGAGGACTCAGCAGCTGATTATCCCTGTAGGCTCCTTGGGGCGGAAGCGGGGCCAAATCTTGCGGCTGATAATCGAATAGGTAAGGATTCGGAGCTAGGTGAGGGTTGTAACCGTTATAAGAGTAAAAGTACGGATCGTAATAGAGCGAATGATAATTTGGGTAAAAACTGAGCGGATGTTCACTGCCGTCCTTCCTCTTCGGGATTCCTTCGCCCGTAGATTTTATCGCTGGATCCTCTTTTCGATTCGAATTATTGTCATCATTATTCGGCACCGCTGGTGCATCTCCGGCGTTTGACCTTGTCGCATCTTTAGCTGGTGTTAATTCTGATCTCAGTCCCGCGCCTCCTTCGGCCGGAAGTAATTCCTGGGGTAGTCGGCCGGCTTCCGGCCCCGGATATCGCGGGGCAAATTGAGTGTAGTAAAACGGTGGGACATAGCCGACAGCCGTTGTATGAACGACGGGTTGAATCACTGGGAATGCCCTGGACGGTGACAGGTTTTGATTGCTCGTCACCAAGGCGTTGTAAACCCTGGGGACACGCAGGAGTCCGGGTACCGGGTCGGCCAAGGCACTGATTCCCAAGCTCAATAAGGCGAGTAAAAGTCTCATCTAAAGACAAATTGCGGATTCAAGTTTTGAACTTTCAGGAGATTTTTAAAATTAATATTTCGGTATGATAGCATATAGCTTATAAATATCTGTCTCTATAGCTACTGGCAGAGAATTAATATCATGCAAATTACTTGCGGATATATAGGTAGGTATGTATGGTAGGCTCTAATCTGTTCCGTAAGATCGCTGTATTAGCTTTCACGAGCGTGAGAAACAGAGATTTTTAACTTTTGAATATAATTCCACAAGATTATCAAGGAGATTATCGAACTTTTCAACTCGCTCAGAATCGAAGAAAAGTATTGAAGAACAAAAATAAATAAATGTAACGGTAAAACAAGGTAAAATACAACCAAACGAATCTTTTTCTTATACAGGTCGATGATAAAGGTACAAGAAAAGTATAAATAGAATGGCGAGAAAAATTGTGAAAATAAAAAAAAAAAAGTGCCATTGTTGGGACAGGTTAATCTAGACATATACCTGTAAAACGATTGTTTGCAAAAATTGAAACTGGTTTGCATGTATATTATTATTGCACCTCAATGTCAGGTGAATGTACATTTTATCCCGGGTAATGCCACTTTTTACATAGTATGTTATATAGCAATGTTCAAAGCTAATTGTCTGCCAGTAAGAAATAAAAACGGATACAGACATTTATTATTGATGAGAAGTTGAATGGAGAATCATGTATAGGGCTTAGTGTTTATGGAGGCTTGTTTCGCTATAGATGTTGCCACAACGCGATTAGATCGTTATCAATTTTCATTTCAATTTCGAAACCCAATTAAATTATAATACCAATCCCATATTCATCGGTCTTTATTACACAGTGTAACAAAACCGGCGACTAAACTTCCTCGGGCGATAATGCGATACAGAACAGTTCATTTGGCATTGATACACGCGAGCGAGGACTCTCGCTTTTCAGCCGTGCGTCAAAATCTGGACGATTGATTAATCATTTAGAAGCCTTAACCTTTCGAGTAAGTATGGGTACTGATAAGAAGACGGTGCAATCTTTAAACTCTTCGTTACTTTGACAGACCGAAATACTCGCTTCCAGTTATTTCGCGTTAAACAAATCCAGAAAACAAAAACAACGAATCGCGGTGCAGAAATTTTGAATCACCGCGAAATGAAGAAAATAAAATGAAACAGAATGTCTAACATATTGGAAAATCCTAATTTTTTTTTTTTTCAATAGCTGACGGAAGTTTTCAGACACGATTTAGATGCGGGTAGTGCGTTCTGAAGTGGTATTCCCGTTCTTATGGGACATGACTAAATATTTGACTTTCTTTATTTCGCGCGTCAATGAAAGGCCGCGGATCTCTTCGTCCAAAGTTTGAATAACGTATATTTGAATTTCAAACTGACTCACCTTCTCACTTTTATTCACGTATTCGAATAGTACGAATAGTCGATTAATTAATCGGATACAACGCTCTCGCGGAGATCCGAGAGAGGCTGAGAACACGCCGAGTAGCAAGAGAACTGCATGACTCCCTACCATATATATGCCTCAAGAAACCCGCGATTCAAGTCCCACCGATCTCCCACTACTCTAACCTAGGCATACACGATATACCTATACCTACAGCTACGTTCCTCGCGGACCCGGCGAAAGTATACCTTCGGAATACAAACGAAATATCAAACCATGGAATTCTCGATCTATTTTTGCATATCTTAAGGCTTGAGCTTTACTTCCAGCCCGCACCCTCTGTTTTCTCTTGGCTTCGTATACCTGTATACATAGAAAAAACAGTTCCACCTTCCGTATAATTCGTATTTTATTCGCGCCCGACATTATCGACGTGAAGATAAAAATGAAAGATCTTTCGTAGTACGTCGTTATTGGCAGAGTCTGGATCGCTGCGCGAAGTACAGTCCGATCTCTCTATAAGCCCTCCCAAGCCGCCAAGGGGAAGAGTTTTTCCACGAAATGAGGTACCCCCACTCTGCCTTCTTCGCTAGTCGCACCAATGGTTTTCTGTCTCTCTCTTTCCTCGCTACGCTATGTCTTAATAGGCGGAGTGGGGGAACGCTGCGAGCGAGAAACTGGGGAAGCGGGTTTATTGAGAGAGGGTTTATTGAGAGATCGGACTGTATAACTAAGCGATGTCCCGTTTAAAATATGCTGTATACAAATAGCGAGTATCGACCGGTAGGTAAATTGGTCCTGATTTTATGACCTGCCGTTGGAAAATTGACTATACTATGATAGTTGCGATAATTGAAATTGTTTGAATAATACATTCTCACCCGGTATATGAGACCGAAACATGGGTCATGGGCACCGTATAGTAACCGTAGGGAGAACATTCCTGAGAACTTGAGGCCTGAGCTACGTCGCGTTCAAGAAAATAGAAGAGGAAGTCGACAGAAAAGTGGAATATAATCATTGCAAATAGAGAATCGGAAGATCAGAGAATGATACGAAACCAGTTCGGTTTCTTGCCCGCGACCATACCTGCAGGCAAACTTGGCTTATGCTGCACGATCCTTGAGAATAATTTTTCTAATTAGATGCTATTATAGATATAAAAAAGCATAAGCAAGGATTAAAAAAAAAAAAAAAAATTGGATCAACAATTTTTCGTTACCTTCGTTCGACATTGACGAGATAAGATAATTAGTTTGCGGATAAATGATAGCCTTGAACGTTTTCAGGAAGTTCGCGCTCGAATATAATATAGACCTATATATAGGTATAATAGCACAAACGTCAACGAATAATAAGATAAAATAAAATAAATAAGAAAATACGGAAGTAAGAGAAACAGAACAGTATAAAAATAAGTTGGAAACACGCGGAATGAAGATAAAAATTTGTCCATTTATTTAACCGGTGAGTATTTTTTTTTATTTTTTTATTATTATTATTTCCGTCACAAGCACCGCTACGTAGAATCAGCTCTTTGAAATATTTCACAATCGTTCCGTTGATCTAGACCTGAATTTGTAAAGAGGCTTTAAAATTCTGCTATAAGAATATACGCGGACGCGACTATTTGATATTCAACTCGATTGCTGAATTGAATACAGTAGAGTCTCCGTAGATTCTCAGGCTCGGGGCTGTGGATTCTCAGAATTGAGAATCTACGGAGTACTCCCACTCTGCGAGAAGCGGCGGAGCTACACACATACTACACATTCGCTGCGCGCGCACCGCCATTCCAAAGACCAAGGAGAGAGGGAACGTTCTCCTCTTGCGTTCGTGACCATCGAGGGGAAGCGAGAATTTAGAGAGTAGCCAAATTACGGAGACTCTACTGTATAGAATCGAGGTGCGGAATACACTATACGGTATATCTGCAGCGAACTTTTGCGGTTCACTGTCCTCGTGTCGAGTTGTACATATATATATTATACATACAGATACATAGAGATACATATATACGTACCATATAATTGTTGGTAATAACAATCAAGAATGTACACATTGAAAATAAGAAGTCTCGAGGATAATGATACGCAAAATGAGGCGCGATAATCGTACGTCAAATAAGCGGAACGTTTTCATCGTAAGTTTTTAAAACCAGTTTCAACGAATACCTATATACTTCCACCTTTCGGAGGTCGTAAATAAGCGATTCTTGATTAATACTTAAATAGGTACCCGCAGCTGAAACAGCTTCATACTCAAATGAGGAGTAAGAATTACGAACCATAGTACGTGTGTATACAATATACATTACACATACATATGTATAGTGTAAATACACACACGGAGCCTTTGATAATACACATTACTATATGGCGTATGAGGTATATATAAGAAGGGAGGATATACCAATCACGCAGCAGGTAAAACATCATTATACGAGGTTGGATTTTGATTTGTCATATTTATTAATTCACAGGAATTTGTTTTTGCCATTCCTTACGGATCTGGATATATATTATAATAATTTAAACCTAAACGCCTAACTACATCCATATAGTATAAATAGCAAATACATAACATAACATGATATAGGTACTAATTATAGCTACACCCCATTCATTCGAATCTTTATCAGAGCACAGCCCGCAATTAGGTTATACGATTCTCAGTCTTAAATCAAGATCAAATTCAAAGCGTGCTTCGACTATTCGTCCATCATATGCCAGGCTTTCCTCAATGTCGAATAACGGAATGAATGCACGAAGAATATATCCGATGCGGAATGCGTTGAAATAAAAAAAGAAATTCTAAAGAACAACAAAAATTTGCTCATATTTCTGAAAACCGGTTATAATTTCCCATTATATCGGCTCGACAGGTATATAACACATTCTTCTCAGCAAGAGAATCGGCAAGTTTGGCAAAAACAATACGACGAGCAGAACTAACGGAGAAAGAAGTAACAACAGACTGGCGTAAGCTAGCAGCCACCAAATCTGAGATATTCCTAGAACTGGCACTAACATTTTGATTATTAATAAATACAGTTGAATGTCACTTTAACCCTGATTTGTTCTTGATGTTAATATTATTAGTTATTGCAATCGTTGCTGTTGTTAAAAAGTTTCTTTCTTTTCTCCGAAAGTTGAAGATTCTTTTATAGTTCTATGACGATGTCTGACTGCAACTCACTGCAGCCATTTGTGTAAAAATCGCCCGAAATATTCTCCCATCCATTTTAAATAGATTCTGAAACAGTTTTTAACCCTATTTAATGATTTTATTATTATACTTAAAAAGTAGAGGTGAATTCTCGTTATTAGAGTATTATTTTATTTTTTTTTTTTTTTTTTTCATGAACAAGATGTATGTCCTTTTTCCTTTACCTCTACATTATCTGTGCCAAGAGTCATGCGAACTGCAACGACGACATAATGATATGGGGAGACCGCAGATTCAAAATGATTTCTGGTATATGAATTACGAGGAACTGTTTGAAGGATTCCAACTTCCGCCTTATGCGAATTGCACAATATACGTGACGTAATTGTTAGTAGTTAAGTATAGTAACGGGTACGACGACCACGAGGACTGGATCTTTTAGTAAGTCTAACTGCAGTAACTCGGGAGCGGGGCATATTATCGCGGAGAGATATAGATATACAGTAAGTGAGATTAATTCGACTCGGTAGCGAAGAGTGATACTGCACTCAATGTTATACTGCATTGTGTGTAACAGCTACTATGGTTCTGTACCAAGTTGAATAATAGAGAGTATTATACAGGCCGATTGCGCAAACGTTGGAAAAATTTCACTTTCCTTTGGCGCAATCTTGTCTAACCCGAGCGTGCAGTATATACGTGTACGAATAGCTAAACTATAGATTGTAATACCGAACTAATCAGAACGGCTGAGGATGAATACAGCTGATCGTGAGATTCGAAGAAGCAATGAGCATAGTTTATTATACATATATAATATATATTATATAATATAAGCAACGCGAAGATTGAGCATCTAATCGAAATACCACACCGTGATTATTAGCGATTTGAGAAAGATTCAAAGATCGTAGTATAGCCTCAATGTCGCGTCAAACTGACACACTTAAAAATTACATCACGGTGAATACAAGGCCATCGACTTCACTGACTTACTTTCAATTGCGTCGGTTTAATACCGCGGCATTCGGGACGTAGTAGATTATCTCTCGTTCCGACTCTATTACGATTTATCTATTTATTAATTGTTATACATCGATATTATTGAATGATCCGTATTGTATCCGTAATTATTTCAACTCGACGAAAAATCATTTCTTAGGTTTAATTGACTTTAGAATACCTAAATCAATATTATCCTTCCGAGCTTTGTTAACATTGACACTAACATAACATTTGAGATCTAATATGTATACTAGGGGTATGGTATACCCACGCATGTCGATAGAATTCACAATGGGGAAGAAGAACACTGCAGGACGTCGTAATAATCCATAACCTTAATAGATGAAAAACGTGTTCGGCACAATTGACGCGTATATCACAGGTATATGATATGGAATGAAAAGAAAGACGAAACATTGAAACTGTTTTATATATGCTATGAATTTCTCTAACAGGTATAACTATCCATCCTATATGAAATAAATTGACAATACAGTATGACGATAAAACAAAAATTATGAATCTTAATAAAATCACATATGATACAGCCAGAGAATAGAAAATATCGAGAGAACCGTGACACAATTGAAGATGCATGTTTTCATATCCGTTGAGAATGAGATGGGAGAAGATCACTACACAATTGTAATCGTGATTGAAAATTAGTTGCGAAACATTGAACGAAATGTGACGTGATTGTGACAATGGATGTTACAGATGTAAAATGAAAATTGAGAATTACAAGAAAAAAGAAAAAAAAAAAAAAAAAAAACAAGAACAATCACGAGTACCTACCCTAGAATAAATAAGCCAGAAGATTTTTAATCCCTCGGGACAACAACTGCGACCTGCGTCGCAGGACTGTGCAGGTGCCAGTTGCAAGAGCGACTTCGACTTCGTCTGAGACTCGATTCAGAATCTGCACTTTCCCTTTCATTTAGTCGCGACTAACGTTAGCCGCAAGTCAACAGCTACGAGTCAGAGTACGAGTCACTACCTTAAATTTGTTCATCTTTATAGATGTGTGGATAGTCACAGATAGACTCTAACTCACATGTATACCTGGGATGTGTTTAATACACATCTCACACGCGCAGATGTAGTCGCGTGGTTAAACAATGACAAATCAGAAAACTGGATGGCATTGACGAGTTTTCTGCTTCACTTATCACTTCTATAGATTTACCCATACGTTTACCTTCTCTTGCCGTCTGGATAATTTGTTTCATTTTTCGCGTGTTCAATAATAACGGTCAAAAAGTCAATGTACGACGCGAGAGGTGTCTTTATATTACAAGTTTTTATGTAGAAATAGTATAGAAACTCGTCGAACACGAGATGTAGCAATTTTTTTTTGTAAACCAATGAATTTTTTTCCCTAGCTGCTGATACCTGTTTCGGTGAATATTTGATAAATCGTCTTTACGAATGCCCGGATAATCTCGGGGTATACGTGTTATATGCGCTGGTTACTATAGCGCAGCTGGTAAACGGCGAAGATGCAAAAGTGCACAAGTGCAACGTACTCGGACAAAGACGACCTTCGCAGCATGTATACGAGAGATTTTTGTCACCGGTTTAGTAAACTGAGTTTTGTTTTATTTTCTTTCCTTTACGTCTTATCTCCTCTATACGCTACTCTGGCGGCTATCCTTGGGTCAGTTTCTTACCGCGCGATTCAAAAGATTCAAATCTTGAGTGAGCTGCTAATACAGATATTTAATACTGTCACTCGTTTGGGATAATTTATCAATAATTTATGTCGGATCTAAACGAATTTTTGGAGATATTTGAGAGCGAATGGGAAAAATGGAATCGATATACGATTTTATACACTAAAAAAAATATAGTTTCGTACGAAGCTATAATGTAGGAGTAAATCGAGTGTAAATATTTATTAAAATATTATATAGAATTATTTCACTTATTTTGTAACTTTTAACAATTCCTTAGGATTATATAATCGGGAATAATTTTTGTACATTTGGACAGACCATGAAACAATATCTTTAAATATTTATACAGTAGAACGTATGGATTGTCTGGGATCTTTTTCTTCATCTCCAAGTTATTCACATCAGTACTATTTGAAATAGACAAAATTATAGAAACCTTACCGAATAAATTTAAACAGACAAATATCGACAAGGTTTTCCTAGCTTTAGAATTTATTTCAACTGAATAATGAACTGGTCATCGAGACACCGATTCGTATGAAAACGAATCTCCCAACGATCCTGGATGATCAAAGTCCTACTATCAAAAGTTCTTGATGTACGGATAAATTAATTATACACCTGGATACGGACATTAAAGAATCTAATTGGTGCCTCTGGATAGAGTGCGAGTAATGTTTCACTTGTAAAAATATGCCTAAATTAGAAAATAAGAGATCGACATTTTTCCGATATAAAATTTTGTTGAGCCACCAAAACCTGTATAAGAATTTTTCTTTAAATTGATTAAAAAGGATTTTACTTGTATCTAACAACGTACTCTAAACCTTTTCGGTAAGCTCTGGTACTACTTTGAACAAATCTGCTACCAAACCATAATCAGCAACTTGGAATATGGGAGCTTCTGCATCTTTATTTATCGCTACGATAGTCTTGGAATCTTTCATTCCAGCAAGATGCTGAATTGCTCCAGAAATTCCCACCGCCACATACAGCTCCTGAAATTGAAAACGTGTAATTACAGAAGTAGTTAAACGACTGATAAATAATAAACCCGACAAAGCTAACATGGACAAGAAATCAAATAGCAAAATTACTGAATTTTTAATATCCTCAAATCAATCCTATAGAAGACTTCTTACCGGAGCTACAATTTTTCCAGTCTGTCCAACTTGCAAGTCGTTAGGTACAAATCCAGCATCAACAGCGGCACGAGAAGCGCCAACGGCGGCGTTCATTTTATCAGCAAGTTTATATAACAGCTGGAAGTTTTCAGCAGACTTCAATCCTCTGCCACCAGAGATAACTATTTTAGCAGAGGCCAGCGCTGGCCTGTCAGACTTGCTCAACTCTTGTTTAACAAATTCTATTGAATTTGAGTTGTAATCTCCTGCCGGCGCTGACTCTGGCGCAGCGCTTCCTCCTTCTAATGGCGCTGGCTCGAAAGATGTACCACGAATGGAAACTACTTTAACACTATCTTTGGCTTTCAATGTTTGGGTCGCATTTCCAGCATATATCGTTCTCACAAATGTGTCTGGAGATTTAACAGCTATTATGTCGCTCACAGGCGAGACATCTAATTTAGCTGCTACCTAAAATAAGAATTATCGAGTTCTGACTGAGGTCTTATCTTGGTCGCAGAAATAAGCGGATAAAAATCAGGCTTTGATCTAAATCTATTATGAATACCTACTCTTGGTAACAAGGCCTTCCCAAAAGCTGTCGCCCCGGCAACGATGTGGCTGAAGTTGAACTGTTTTTGCGTGGCCAGTATGAGCGGCGTTAGAGTTTCAGGAGTGAATCCTTTGAAAGCTTCGCTCTCGGCGACTAGAACTTTGGCTACGCCTTTGGCTTTGGCTACAGCTTCGGCTACTGGACCGCACTTCGTTCCGGCTACGAGGACAGTTACATCTCCGCCTATTTGATTTGCCGCAGTCAATGCATTTTGTGTTATTGTTGACAGAGTTTCGTTATTGTGCTCTGCGATTACCAGAGTCGACTGATATCTTTGCAGCAATGTGCTCAACTGCAAGAATAATTCAACAGCTTTATATCCTAGCTTTTTATAATCTGTGGAATTCTTTTGAGTAGAATAGTCGAAGTCTATTCATAGTTTAGAGTAACGAGCTGCTGATTATTACGTAAGTTTTTGCGAATTCTAGATTGATAAGGACTTGATCAAACAGTTCTTTAAAATATAATACGATAATGAATTTCTACTCGAGTTTGGCTCACCTGTGTTTTGTTTTTTATCGTTCTTGAGCAAGTGGCGAACATTTTTAAAACAGCCAGTCAATTGGTGAGGATTTAATTTCTCTAATTTATTACAATCAGTCGAATAACAAAGCTTGTTAGTAAACGAGGGTGAGTGAGACGAATCTTCCAAGTGGGACGGTAGGTTCTTCGGTCCAAAGGTTTACTTCATGCGTACATACAACATTGATATACGATATGTGCTGTAATCGAAATTTACGATACGTATTTACCGACCGAATTTACGAAAGTTGTGACGTTGCACCAAGTATGGCGTCAATGCAGTATCTAGTTAGTCGTTTCTCGCATATAGTTAGCCGAACGAAATAATTGGTGAAATTCTGGTCAGGAAATTTTCCCGAAAATTTAAATCACCTCAATTCGACGACATATCAAAATTCATAGAAAAAACAAATCAGAAAACTGATCAACAATGAGACCTAACGAATCCAAACTCAGGAGAAAAACAATATGTCCAGAATCGTCACGGCCATGTTTGACGTTCGATATACATCTGTGTCGCAATTGCAACATTCAATCCCGTGAATTTACCCTCCAACTAACAGATGCGTATTAATTATTGGATAAAAAAATTCTCTGGGTCAATATTGTTGTAAAATAAATCCGAAATGGAGCATAAGCCGATTGTGTATTTGACTAGAAAGGAAGTGATATCAGCCTGTCATCGGCTCCACAGGTAGTACCGACTCGACAAAAATAAACACGACAGCTGATAGCTAAATTTCGGCGGACTAATTGAATGAGATATTTCAAGTCGCATGTTATTTTTCAGCCCGCATTTGACCGACGAAGAGAATGCAAATGTTTACGGAAAATGCAACAACTTATGGGGACACGGACATAATTATATCGGTAAAATAAGAATAAAATAAAATGTCAATAAAAGAATCAAAATTATTTCGAGGTACATACTAGTACAAAAATTTGTGTGTTTCAGTCGAAGTAACAGTTCGCGGTCCCATGGATCCGAAGACTGGAATGGTAATGAATATCTCAGATTTAAAAGTCTATATGAAAAATGTATTGATGAACCAGCTGGACCACAAAAATTTGGACAAGGATGTGCCATATTTTAAGAACGTAGTTTCGACCACCGAAAATGTGGCTATTTTTATTTTCAACGAATTGAAAAAGGAAATGCCTGACCCTAGTTTACTGTATGAAGTCAAAATCTACGAGACTGATAAGAATATCGTCGTTTATAGAGGGGAATGAGAAACTTGATGGATATCGATTGGGAATAATTCATTTTTTCTTTTTTTTTTTTTATATATATTTTAAAGAACAGTATGACAATAATCACAGATCGATATATTTTAAGTACGGTTATTACTTAAATGAATGATAAAAATAAATTAGTACATTTCATATTTCGTGTACTCATTTTCGATTTAAAACTTAACTCTACTAGCATGCTGTACTATATATATCATTATTATGCTTTATACACGTATATATTTGGTACATGTTTCTATCACATACTTATACTTGTTATTTAATAAAATGCTTTACTCAAGTTCCGTGTATCCGACGATGATACATGTGTCAAAAGTACAATTACGTGCGCGCTATTCTTCCTAAGTCCTACAATCAGTCGTATAAAAGTTTTAATTTACCAATTTTCTTCATCGTTACAAGATTATCAAAAACTCCTCTCTTTTGGCATCGATATAAAGCAATAAACACATTCAACTAGAAAAATATTACTTATTTTTTATTTCTCTCTACTAAATCTCAGTCTGTTTCTGTATCGGTAAAAGCAACCAATTTTTTTTCTCTTCAACTTTTTCTCTCTCTCTCTTTCTCTGAAAAAATGTCTCGTGTCTAATTGTGCGACGATTAAATTTCCATGTTCATTTTTTTATGACACTCTCCGAAAAATCGATTGGCGGAGCCCCTCTTTTCAAATTCTTGGCTGATAATTGATACTAGATGCATATTTCCCTAATAACTAAATTTACTCGCATATGAAGGACAGAAGCAGATTTTCAATAAACTATAACTAATAATAACTTGAATGTCACAGCAAAATAAGATAAGGAATTAGCGTCGTAACATCCATCGACTGAGACTCTTATAATTTAGGAGTTTGCGGTTTGCCTCACCACATTTCTCAACAAATAAATCCTAATAAGACCTTCGAATACTGATAGTTGCAAATCGTAGATAAAATCATTGCCAAACTCAATAATAAAAACAATTTATCATTAATTGCACAGTTTGCGCTCGAGCGAGCAGATTATTCATTTTATATGTTAGTGTTACCGTCAACCTTGATGTAACTTCTAATAGTAACGTAAGGTATACCTAGTTCGAAATCATTTCTTGGCCAGTATTTCAATATCGGCGATTGATGCGGTCTTTCTTCCTTTACTGAAAAATATGCGAATAATACTGCGGCCGTATAACTGGCAATGAAAATAAACAGGTGCCAGAAAGCGTGGAGATATGGGAAATTCAAGTTCAGCCAAGTATCACAGAATAATCTATCGTTCAGCCAACAGGTTACCGCCAATATCCAAATAGCACCACAACGAACCCCAAGACGATAAACTCTAACAGATTTTGTCCTGGAAATACATAAAACGTCGGTTAAAATTAACCATTCAGAATTTTCCACTCATTCATTATCACTTCAAAGGAGTCATAAACTTATGACTAGGGATATCGTCGATACAGATTGTGGGTGGCGAGGAATGTGATAAGAGAGATATTTACAGCGCAGACAATGATTCATAAAATATGTGTTTACATGAATATTCAACCGGATAGAATGAGAACGAAGAATGTACGGGGTGGGATAAAAGTTTTCAATTCACCTCTTTAGTTCAATGACCATAAACCCAAAAGCAGGTATGCACAGAGTCATGAGTGCGAATGCATTTACGAACGGATGAACAACGGCCAGACCAGTCGCTACTACTGTCGACAGTATAGCAAAGATTGAGAAATTCTTTCTGTTATTTTTGAATATGTTTGGGAAATATCTCCTTGGAAAAAACATGCAGAATCCAGCCATGTATACCCATAATATTGCAAGCTCGTCCAACAGTTGCCCTAAAAGAAAATTGATCATGAATATGGAATTATTCTGAACTCTGTGGCGGCGGAAACTGTCCCAAAGAATTATCAACAATTCAGAGATCTCTGGCATCTGACAAATTTTTACCAACTTCAAATATTTCCTCCCACTTGGTACAATACCAAAATTTCTTTATTTACCTATGAGTGAGAGAGTTGCATGAAAATATGCGCTGCTTGCTCCGACGATCATCAATAGAAACCATATTATATGAATTCCTGGATTAACAAATCTGCCATAATCTCGGAAGAGATGCATCAGCACCGGAGGTAGAAGCAGAAAGACGACGTTGCTAAACTGTAAAAATTATTATTCATCATTTTGTGTTAGTTATACGAGTCAGTTGAGTACTGTTGGGGGGAACAAAGGACTTGGGGGTATCTATTATGACGAGAAGTACAACGGTAGAGTACCATTAAAAAAAAAAAAGAGGAATGTCTGATCATAGTCCATTGTGCAAGAATCGCTTGATTATTATTTCAAGAATAAAATTGATTCGGGATTATTGATGCGTGACAGAGAGCGTAACAGACACTGTCCTTGATCTTAGACAACAATTTGTTCGATCTTGAATGAAAAACAAAAACAAAAAAGAATTCAGCTTGCTGAACAAAGGAAACGTGATACGTAGATTAATACCGTATTCATAAATTCGGCGATACTTGGAGATATGCTGTAGTTTCCTTCACACCAATCGACTGGTGAGCTTCCGGGTTCAAAAGGCTTCCACATTTTTCAGATAGTAATTAATCTTCGTGAGTTTATTAAAATTCGCGAACAATGGAAGAATGGATGTTATTCACTTGACATATTCGAATGACAACGTCGCGATGTATACTGAACGGAATTTTGCCTTGGTTGTTTCTCAGTCGATTCAATAATGACTCTTGAATAATTAACGACCGATTGTTAAATCGATTTTCAACACTTCGCTTTTGTCACTAAAATAGATATAACAATGTTTCCGTGTCGGGGACACATTCGGTCTTTCACTGCTGCTATAGCACTGCTGCGCACGTCCTTTGTTTTGATCACGTTTTGATTTGCTCGAGCAATTCTGTTACTGTACCGACCGCGCTAATATCACGACCTCGTGCTCGTCGAGCGGAGACTAACCGAACCGACTGACGTTTCTTCTGTCATTAGACAGGGAGTAGGGATCGTGACGTACCTAGCTGAGTTTAATCGATTTTTAAAAGAGAGTCGACGCTAGATATCCAACTTTCCCGAGATTTCTCATTAAGAAATAATTACGAAATTAACCACGCGGTGCTCCGGCACGAGACGCACTATGTGCTCTTATGTAGTTTATTTATCGATAGGAATGTTTTTGTAAACAAGATAGACTTGAACAAAGAATAATAATACTTTGGAACTATACGATAGTCGATATTTTCGTATGCATATAGATCCTATCGCGCAATCTACTTCCTATTATATGCCTTTACTGTATATTCTATACTGTAGCTATAATTAATAAATGAGTGGAACTTTGAGCGTGTTTTAAATATAGTCAAAAATTTGGGATTCTTTTTAAAGATTAGAATTAACATAACCTATAAAATCGAAAGTCTCGAATAACACGTCGCAGCGAGGCAAGTTGGGTTGCATATGGTTGGGCGTCACGAAAGCCTTGAGAATTGCACCGCTGCAGTAGTAGAAATTCTGTATACTATAAGTGTACAGTTTGTCGTCTACTTACAGGCGACTAATTTTGGGGAAAATGAATCTGTTTCACACTTTCACCGATTAATAAAGGCGTGAACTTGAATTTCGATCTGAAATATTTTACAACTAATTTTGTGTTTTGCAGCAGTGAAATACCGATGAAAACCTAAAATTAAATGTACTGTAACGAGCTACATCCTCCATCGTATAGATGTTACCGATTCCAACCGATTTGAGAAGATAATGATACACATTTTTTTTTTTTTTTTTTTTTTTTTTTACGTATAAGACAGGATTAGTGAATATTACCAGCGCTCGTAATGGTTTTGAAAATCGGAGACAGCTTACCTGTGAAAAGAACAAAATACTTGCATTAGTGAAAAGTAGTGAGATATATTAATATTTCTACGTAGGTACTAGTACGTATAATGTAAAATTTATAAAGTTTCCAGGTAAACAATCGATATGAAATGTGATATTTTTTTAATCAGAAGAATCTTCATGTATATGCTCGAACAGCCCCTGAAACAGAGAGAGAGAGAGAGATTTATTCGTATATGCAGAGGATATGAGGATATACAAGAGGTGACATAAAATACGAAACGAATTTTATAGTATATTGATTTACGCAGAGATTTTATAAAATAATGGCCTGAAAAGAAAACTGTCGTTAAAAAAGGTCGTAAATAAATCGTATATGAAAAATAAATAGAGGACAAGAGAAAGCAGAAAGCAGAGAGATTGGTAGCGTGGCGGTCGGCGTCCTCTTCGAGCGCAGCATCTCTGACCACCTCTGTACCCCACGTTAGCACAGAGGTGCAGTGAAGCGTCTTGCCCATTCAAATGATTCGACGCATTGGCACCACGTGTACGACTTTATTTATTGAACGACTATATACTATACATGGAAACAGTTTAATTACTCGATCGAGAGAATTACTCTCGGAGAATGTTTGATTATGTAAAGGTATACTTGAATATATCTTTATTTATTTATTTATTTATATGATTTATTAAATATGATTGATGATTTCTGGGCGTTTCTGGGCTAGAGATTCAATTAAATTCTGACAATTCGTCGTGCCAACTTGACTTTCGAATCATTTGACGCTGTGGAACATAAGATTCATACAAGCCTCGCACGACTTTATAGAATAACGCGCACTGCCTACCCATCGCCTTAGCCCCAAGCCCAACGATTAACGGAACGAACGCGGTGTTGAAATTAAAACATTTACACGTATCTCACATTCTCAACCGCGAAATCCTACCTACCCACCGATCTGTATATACCTATGTTAAATTTTTCAACGACCGATACCTAGATATTCACACCAACACAGACGTTCTTCATCAAGCACACCGTGGTGAGAACTTACTTTTGCATTTCACAGATGGCTGCAGTGATGTCCTGTGAGGAAATAACGGGGTATAGTTATTAACATCCTATTCGTTTTTTCATATACTGCAGTACTTTATGCAATGATACCTTGTGGTGTTTGAATCGAATGAATCTAAGAATTGAATGAGTATTGAAACATTGAGAAATATATAGAATCTCACGAAGTATATTATAAAATATACTGCTTTGCACTATTGAATACGCAAGATATTGAATATATGAGTTTTGTTAATTTTTAAATCTAAATTTTCGAGCTGAATTTTGACAATTTGCAAAATTTTTCGTTCAAATTTGTACAGTCTAGGTTAAGCAATAAAACAAATCATGAGCATGAATAATTAATTTAACAAGTTAATTTGAGAATAATAAGTTAATTTTCTGAAATTGATGATGTCAAAACACGCGAGCTAACGATCAGAAACGGTATACATAATAATATACCTATATGCATAAACATAATGAACATAAATATCGAATAAATATTATAAATGCATACAATAAACATAAACAATATGTACATTTATATAGTCAATGTTACCGCCACGCCACGCGCGATAGAGAAAATGAGAATGTCAGATTTTATACAACGGCTTTTCTGCCGGTGTTACGATAAAGCACATCGCAAACACAGCAGAGACCGAGGAATTTAATCGCATGCGGGACTCACGACTCTGGATCTCAACACACATGAGGACGACGACGACGACGACGACAACGACGACGGCGGTAGACAAAGACGTATCCATAAATAATCCTTTGGCGAGAAGAACTTGAAGAATATTCCGGGGGTACAAATGAGGCGCGGCGGGGTGGGGGTGAGGGCGGAGGAGGGTATTTCCAATATTGTGAGCAGAATTTAGGCATTCCGATATTTATATGTATGTTTAACATACTTAGGGCAGAATTATTTATAACACTCCATTCGCGATTCGATGTTTCGAGCTATTATCAAATGCATCCTGCAGCAGAGAGGGGGATAAAATAAGAATAAAAGCTCACTCGTAACTCACTATTTTTATATTATATATATAGGTATATATGCCTTCAGCGCATGATTGGTAAATATAATAAAACACTTCACTTGTAATTCACTGCTTTGATATTATATATGCATTTAGCATCGGGGTTTGATTTAAATAAGATCTCACTGAAAATTCACTATTTTTATATCACAGATATATGCCTCCAGCGCATGATTGGTAAATTTTATAAAACACTTCACTTGTTTGATGAAATTCACTGCTTTGATATTATATATGCATTTAGCATCGGGGTTTGATTTAGATAAGATCTCACTCGAAATTCACTATATTTTTATATCACAGATATATATATATATATATATAATATGCCTTCAGCGCATGATTGGTGAACATTATAAAACACTTCACTTGTAATTCACTGCTTTGATAAATGATATTATATATGCATTTAGCATAGGGGCTTCATTTAGATTTAAGATATCACTTAAAATTCACTTTCTGGATTTCTGGATACAGGTGCAGGTATTGCATTCCGTATGCTCGGTGAAATTCTATATCCCAAATTGCGATCCGGTATACCTATAATATACTGTCACACTCACACTGTATTAACGCGTTGGAAAGATATCTGCCGTTTATATACTCACTCACCTCCTACTAAAGATATTTCGAACAATAGAGACGAAACAAAGATTATATTTCATAATACACCACTGCATTGTTATTATGCGAAATAAATAACTGAATAAAAATAAAACAAAAATAATAAACGCGAAATAAAAATATCCCTTATTTTTACGACCGGCATATATTAAGCATTGAGACATTTATTCGTAAAAGATTCCGAAAAAATTTACTCTTATAAAATACTCGTCATTGGACTAGAAGAGAGACAAAAGTGAGAGAAAATAAAGAGCGGGAACGAGGGTTAGACGAAGTACGGTATAATATGACGTGTGATCGTTTAACGGCCAATTTTTTGATTTTCTGACTTCGATTAGAAAATAATAAAGCATCGTTGACATACCCAACCCCTAGACGTGTTTGAATACTATTTCATTCGTAAAAGCAGTAAAAACTTGTGAAAAATAACCGGTAAAAAGAATTTCAATATAAAATGGCGGAGTAGAACACGATCGTCAACCGCCAAGCCACTAACAAAGGAGCATCGGCTCCGTCCCTCCTCCCTGGCGAGTACCGGCAGAACCAATGGCCGGATTCAAACTTTAACGGCTCAACAACCGAACTTTGTTTTATTGAAGAGAGATGAATTTAACGATAATTAATAATTATTGACAAAATCACAATTCGTATGTTTTTTTATTCAGATATAATATATATATGTATGGGATGTAGATTTTACGAGACCCTATTATTCTACCTAAAGCTCGCGGGAATAGAAATAAAAAAATGGAGACAGAGGGGTGTAAGTCATACCCGCGTCATACCTTTACACTTAGTTTCCAGATAAAAGCGTCGCCCCAACTCGCGGATTTCGGCTCGTTCGAAAACACGAATTCTTCTAGATAACGATACTTATAACTCACGTGTATAGATAGGGAACGTCGAATCCGAAATTCGGTCCAATCAATTAGACGCCGGACCTGTTGCTTCACTTCGCCGAATATTACTAACCGTTGACCGCGTTGCCACTTGACTCCGCGCTCCGCCGTAGCGCTTCATGTGTGAATACGCCTCCCGGTTCCTCTATACCAACTACCAAGATGCACTGTAATCCCGTCCGTTAAGAAAATGTATTAATGCGCGCGGGGGGTATTCGCGGATGGGGACTACTATCCGTATATGGAGTCTAGTAGAGTCCCACGCTAAATGCGCTAGGAAAAATAGTACCGTTCATTCGAATTATGACTTTTCTTTATACCTATTTTATAATTATTGTATATAAAAATATTGTAATTAAATAATTCTACATTTGAATATTGAAATTGTGGATAATATTTTATTTCGAACCTACAAATATAGCAATTAGACTACTTTGACTGTTATAGTATAGGTACTCAGTAAAAAAATTAACGGTCCGCTTGAATCTGTCCGGGAAAAATGCCTGTTTTCAAAACGCTGTAACTCGCTGAAATTTTGACAAATAAAATTTCCAAAAACAGCGTTTGGAAGCTAGAGATTTAAGCTTTGAAATGCTGTTTTGTAAATATTTGACCACCAGATTATTCAATCTTTAGTCATATATATAGTTGATGGTATACGTCACTCGCCCACATATGTAAAGCTGGAGACATATACGAGTGATGTAACTGAAGATTGAATAATTCGGTGAAAAAAAATCTAAAACAAATTTGAAATAAAGGATTTTGAAGAACAAACTTCGAGCTTTGAAATTCTTGTTCTGAAAAAAAAAATATGCAATTTTTCATTCAAACGTGCCCCATAGGGTGGTCCTTATTTCGTGAGAGATTCAGGTGGAAAATTAATTCTCTTTATCTGAGTGTAATTATAATTCGATATCCCATTACCAGCGAGTAATAAGCATATCAAGTTTTTGCAATCTACTCTTTTATCAACTAGCATCTCCAACAACCCTTGAGTCGATAAGGCAGCACCCACACTGCGGTCGTAGTTAAAACACTGACGATAACAGGACGCGGGGTGGTTTCGAAAATAATTTCTTTTCGGATAAAATTTCGAGACAAAAAAAAAAACCCAATCGCAAGCCTATTTGAGTAGATGTTTTTTTCAATTCCTGCGAATCTGCTAAAATACAAGGAGGAAATAATTGATTAATATACATTTCCGTCATATACGGACTGTCGATGGGGTAGATAGTAGATGGGATACATCTCTGGACATCAGCGTCGCATGTACCAACTCATGGAAGCAGGTTGGCGTAGCTTTCCGAAATCGATATCAGAATTCGATCCGCAGTATGGCTATATTGTATATTCTTCGGGGCAATTGGGATGTAACATGTAGTTAGTATTTGGAAGGAATAAAACACCTCAAATATGGGGTCACGCGTGTACGCTGCATCTATGCACTCGCTGAAATAAATGCAATCCGCATAAACAACTGCAGCGCATAATTATGTACATATTTATAAATGTATTCGGACGAATATCTGTGACACACGATTATTTCCACAGCCTTTTTCAGGCTATATCCTAAAAATCATCAGGCAGTTAAATACGTGTTTATATGGGTAATTGTTTAAAGCTGCCCGATCCCCTCGGAGACTCGATAGAAAGAAACGGCGAAATCGACGTGTCAGCGTTGAAATCTACCAATCTACCGATCGTCTTCGTCGTCGGTGGACCAGGATCTGGCAAAGGTGAGCCATACCCTGTGGGTCGAGGACCTGGAGGCGACACCGTCTTCACCCGTTACTGGCTACCATCAGGTACATTATATAGTTTAATATGGCCAGAAAGAAACCGAAAAATAAACCACCTCCAGGTCATCTATAGCTAGATCGTCAGACGATAGCTCATGAAAATAATTGGTACCCACACGCAATACTTATATACCTACGTGCAGTTTCAGTTGGAACAATTTGTTGAATTCTGGTGCAGGTACTCAGTGCGAGAAGATCGCGAGGGAATTTCGCTACCTCCACATTTCCAGCGGTGAACTTTTGCGGACGGAAGTGGACAAGGGTACGAAACGGGGAATTGTAATCGGGCGTATAATGGAGCTTGGTAAGCTGGTGCCGATGGACGTCGTGCTAGATCTTATCAAGGAGAAGATGCTATCCTCGATTGGCTCGTGTAATGGTTTTTTGATCGACGGATACCCCCGGGAAAAGGGGCAGGGGATATTCTTCGAAAATTCTATCCGACCGGTTGACCTGGTCATATACTACGTCGTGACGGACGACGTTCTTCGCGACAGACTACTCGGCCGAGCTGTCACTTCTGGTCGGGCTGACGACAACGAGGAAACTATAAAAAAACGGATCAAACAGTTCCACAAGTACAACGACGCGGTCGTCAGGTATTACAAGAAAAAATTAGTCGTTATCAACGGCGAAAGAGACGTGCAGTCAGTTTTCAAAGACACTCGTCAGGCCATCGAGAGTCTGGCACATAGATTTGGTAATACCTAATAGCTGCTGACGATTAGGGCATGGAAACGTTGATCTCCGACTACCGATGTATAATCAATAAACTCGAAATGACCATTCGACGAAATTCAACGTTTATTTGATAAATTGTGAGTTTTTCTTATCAACTGAACATTTATATGTATATTTCTATCTTTTTTCCTCGCATATTCCGAAAATGCGAGTGTTCGGATCAGGGTCCCCGATTTCCCGGGTCTTCTCGTTCGCTCGGGTTCAGTTCAAGTTTGTGTGAATGCGGAGAGGTATGGGGTACAGTGGTGGTCGTCGAGCTGGTGCAGTCACCAGCTGGCGAAACGCCGGGTCAGAGGGTAATCCTATTGGCGGAGTGTAGCGTCGCGACGCCTTGTCGTCATTGGTTCGTCGCTATGAAACTGGGCGTGGCGTTATGGGATCGACTCGAACTTGGTGTGGAGGGGCTCGACACCCCCGCATCCGGTGAGTTCCTGTCCTGGCCAGAGCTCGAGGAGCCAGCATGGCGGCATCCGTGCAGAGATTCTCTTTCCACTTTGTTTTTACCAGATTTTTCGTTATTCAAAATCAACCAAACCCACCCGAAGTCAACGCTCCCAGTCCCGATCCGATTATACAGAAGTCAAAGGTTCATCGCCTCCCAGATCCTACATCTTAAAATAATTGTGCAGGCTAAAGGATCGATAGACGAAATTTCACGATGAAAACGCAGTGAAATATTTTCATCTTCCCGCAGTTTCATATAATATATAGGTAGATATCGATTCAAAGATTTTCTGAGCATAGCTGATCGAAGAATAAGCTCAGATTTTCGGTCCTCCTTCTCTATACTTGATTCGGAGTAGAATATGATACTATACGTCCTCGATACTGCGGTGCGAATAGAGTAATTGATGTGCGGGTTGCGTGCACATCGTTGGGTTCTATCGCAAATCAGGATAAGCCTTGAGATTCGAGGGGAAATGATGAAGCGAGAGAAGAAAAAGAAATTATTTTTTGACCCCAGTTAAATTTGTGCAAAGTTTAATCCCAGGCTCGATCCTCGGACCGCGGCTAACCATCAGCAAGCGCAAAGCTCTGCTCTCCGTTCTCCGTTCTCCGTTCTCCGTGGTCCATTCTGAATTCTCCATCCTCCAGGCAACGATCAACAATTATTGCCGAGGCATAGCCGAGGAAGTGGAGGGAGGTTGTCCCTGGACGGAGCCCCAGCTCCGCGGCGAGGCCTGGTCCCCCAGAACCGCGAAGCGCGTATGAGCGCAGGCGTCGAGACGCCCGCCGACGCCACATCAAACGTAGCCGCTATAGGTTAAATCCTCGGATCCGTTTTTCTTGTTTTTCCCACAGTGGCACCTGATCCCGCCTTCAAAAGTAGACCCGGACCAATCCGCGGTACACATCGTCCGTTGCTTTCGGATCTCTAGCTCCGTCGGGTACCATACTGCTCACGGTCAGTCGTCGTTCGTTATCAGATCAGAAAGACCCGCGCGTCAGTCAACTGTCATCGCATATTATACTATCGGTCGTATAACGAGTATTTTACATATTTATACACATATTATTGGATTCGATAAATATTTACCAGTGATCCGCTAACCGAGAAACCGCGAGTATATCTGTATAAACACAGTGAAACATCCGCCGATAGGAAAAAGTAAGTCCCGCAGTTTAACAGTGCATAGCTTTTAAACGATTAATTATCAATAGCATCGATCTGTTGCCGGTTGAAATTGAAACCCAGCTGCCAGCCAGTAAGATCAGAGTTCAATGATCGTACCTAAAATTGTTTAAAATCAGTTATTCCACTCTGTAACTGGAGAATTGATTCGCGTGTTTCAGTTCTCTCATACTATATATATATATATATATATATATATAATATATGGCTATATAGATTATCGCTGCTTCGATTTTACGGATCGAATATATTTCAACTTCTTATTGTCTGCTGTTGATTTTGGTCGCTTGATTCGTGGCTCGTGCTCGTATCATAATTATATGGAAATCTTTCGGATTTCTCTTCAGAAAACTGCCCAGTCCAGGTGAAGCACGACGCCAGGACGCGACGGGAGCCATGAACGGAGCGACGGCCGTCGGTACCGCCGGAGATCATCTCCGTCAGGCACAACAACTTCGTCACACCAGCAGCCCCGAGCATCCAAGAAGCCCGGGAAGCCCTTTGAGCCTAAGACGCGGTTAGTCAATTTTTAACATTCAATTATATCAGATGAACAGAGGAGTTGACGATTTATTTCGTTAATCGATGCATTGTCGGTATAGGTAATTAGTAAATCCGTACGTTTTATTCGCGTTTGTATTTGCGAATTGTGAATTAATCCATAAGATTTGCGTATGCACGCGGTCCATTCACAACCCATTATATGATATGATATTATTTATTTATTTATTTATTTAGAAGTAAAGCCCAACAGGCGGCGAACCCATAAGGTAGGGCATACCAAGCATTAACATGAACCATAAATGATATGAGTTAGAATTTCAACGACACGTGTCGTCGCGGTATTTGATGTAATTATATATATTTCAGCAAGTGATGATCTCACAATATGATATACAGATACATCAGAGTACATAGCGGCACAACTGCGAACATATTAAATACCCTATGTAAACATACCTATAGGTATATATATATATGTAACACTGAAGACCGCAAACTTTGAAGATTAATTAATGGCTCGATAACATATTACGTGTAGTGGAGACATCGGTGAAAATCTACAAGCCCCAGTTGTCTCACATCGAGCCGAACACCTGCGACTCGTGAATTTCTCATACAAAAGTGGAATCTGCTGAAATAATCGTTCGCATTCGCCCATGAGAAGCGTTGACCTTATAATTATACTAGTCTGATATATCATTTTCTCATATTGTACGCTAGTCGAGAAAAATTCCTGCTTCAATTTAGCTGAGCGGATTTTGCCCTCCCAAAGATAATCAATTGATAAATTAATACCCTCGATTCCCACATCCGGTCTCGGATAACGATATAAGTAAGTCTGCGGCGTCGGTCGACCCGAGAGAGATGGTATTCATCGCCTGACTTATGCGAGCCGTGCGAATCGAGGGGATGAAGACGTGGATGCAGGAGAGAGGCGAGTTGGCTCTGCCATTAGCGTAATCGAATTCTCGTTGCGCGATCGAGAAAAAGGTATCGTACGTGCGGTATATTTATTTTATGTACCGGGTGTATCGCGTTTTATATCATTTTACATCGCGACTCATGAGTTACACGTCTCTGGAGCGATTTGGATGAATCACCTGTGAGCCTGAGTGGTTTTCGTGCTTGCTATAGTATAAACTCTCGTCTCTGGCGTATCCTGCGCGTTATTCTGATAGAAACCGAGTGCTGGAGCGGGTCCAGGACCCACATCTGGTTTAAGAGTAAGCGTTAAATTTCATTAGCATATCAATAGTGGTGGCTGGTGCGCCTCGAAAGTCCTAGAGAGCTGGGGGACGTCGGGACGCCACCTGTGACTCCGGCTTATAAGCCTGGCATTTTTAGCTACAAATATCAAACCGCTATAAATCGCGTCTAACAGATGGAAGAAGAGAAGTATAGCTTCGCGCTTCAATTGAATCTTTTAATAATTCCAAATTGGAAATGAATACCGTGAGATCGGGGGAACTGAAATTTGAAGATCGACAGAGTGTCGGAAGAATTAAACGACGGTGAAAATTAATTCAAGTTCGCGTAATATCGAGGTCTTGTAATTTTCTTAGCGCCCCTTGAATAACGGCAAATAGAATCCCATCAAATCGCAGTTCAATCAGCAGCCGAGACTAATAAACTCAGTCTGTAGTTAGGCTGGCTATGAGCAGCAGTCTCGGAATAATTCAAATAATTCAAACCCCAGGGTCGCGGCCCCGGAACGGTATAGGGGGAAATACCATGCCATTTCTATATACATATAGTTGTCCACAATCTACATATTCATGGGCCTGCAGCACCGTTACTTTATACTTCTTGAGGTTTTTCAAAGCCCATTTCACGATGTAAATACTGTTTGCAGAGAAACAGAGAAAATTAGATACAGACGTTGACGTCTAAACTCAAGAGCCACATGAGCCTTTAGGGATCAGAACAGAAATAGCAGGAAAAATAAAAGATATATAGGTGTGTCTTATCAGACCCTCGACGTCCCTTGAGAATCGTCCAGAAAGTTTAATTCAACTTTTTTTTCTCTTTGATTATTAATTTTGTTCTAAATCGCAGCTTGCATACGATGATTTTTTTGTTTTTTTTTTTCAAACTTCCCGCTTCTCTCTCGTCAGAGAAAAAAAAAGGGAAGTTATTTTATTTTTATTATTTTTTTTTTTTTCGTAAAAACTGAGAAGAAAAGAATAGTCGTAATGTTTACTGTTACACGATCACAGCTCCCTCCGATATGCCAAGCACACGCGAGCTGCCGATCATTAGGACAATATATTAGGTAAATTTAAGTGCCAAACTGATTGTCAGCCGTAACTCGTAGGCGGGTAATATTTATGTGTATTAAATAAATGCAATTAATTCTTATGCAATTGGTGTCGAGGGGGTGTGAAGGTCCCCTCTCTTTTCACCCTACGTATAGTATAGACTCCTTATAATGCAATCAACCAGGGGTTCACCAGGTCCTGCAGTACGCTTCTGCTCTTGAATGGGGTTACTAACGCCGAGAACGTCGCTGAACGAGCACGAGAAAGAGATTTAGGGATTACCGGCCAAAGGGGGTGGCAGACTGATCGGGTCAGCGGAAATGAATTGCTTCGTAAGAGTGGTCTTAACTGATTAACTTGATTGACGGAGAAAAAAAATACTAGCATTACCATTCCTTATACCATCACAATTACATCCTACAGTCATATATGCATATTATAATATACTACAGGCAGAGGTGTACTATAGATGCGGTCTGATCAGCGGTACATGTATAGAAAAAATTGTGTCAACATTGGAATTGTTCACACCTAATACGATATGCATTCAAGTTTTCTGTACCAATATTGTTATTTATTTATTTACTTATTCATTTATCTATTTAATAATTGTGTCTCAACCGAATACCTCTGTACACAGAATAAGGAACGGCACAAAGAATACGAAATGTTAAATGTTAAAGAAGAAATCTGTTTATTTTATATTCTTATCAAACTCAAGTATTCCTATTAGTGAGGTGGTGTTTGTTTAGTCGAGTTGACGCAACTGTTTCATCGTTTCTGGTCTCATATATTAATAACAAATGGCAGCAGGAATCGAAGGTCTTATCGTCGCGCCTGCCTGTTTGTCTAGCGATATATCCACCCGATGTGTATACAATACTTATACATATATTACACATGTGTCGTGTGAGAGCATACGTTCTGAATATTGATAATTACGCTCCTGTTCAGAAAATATCCGCCAATAATTGATCAGCTGTAAACGGCTTCGTATAAATTTCTCTCATTATCGTTCCAGATTCGGCTGACAGTAGTGTAATTTCGCCTGGACTTCCGGAGCGTTACAGTCCTCTAGGTGCTACCGGTTCAGCGTCGAGTCTCGACCCCTACGCAACCCGGGGAGTACAGGACTGTCCGCTACCGCTCTGTCGAGGGATGTCATCGGAATTTGCACCCCCTAGATCGCCGTACTTAACAGCGCTTGGAAATGGTCATCCTCACCTCATGGGACAGGTGCAACAGCAGCCTCAACACGGCAGCAAACCACCACGGACTTTGGGGCTTATATGCGTCGTCTGCGGAGACACCAGCTCTGGGAAACACTACGGAATTCTTGCCTGTAATGGGTGCAGCGGGTTCTTCAAGAGAAGTGTACGCCGGAAGTTGATTTATCGGTGAGCTGATAAGTTTATTTGATTTTTAACGTATACTGGGCATTTGATCGTTTACTCCTGATAGTGATAATTCGGGTCTATGAAGCATGTTCAATGTTCGAGTTCGAGTTCTCGTACAAAATGGTCCAATGTCGGGAGATCGAGGATAGCCAGGAATCAGGCATGATCAAGCGGGCTGGTATCAGTCGCGTACGATTTGACCCGTCCTTGCTCCTTGGTCCTCGGTCTATATCAAGATGTATAGATGTATAGGTATAAACCGGAGCCATGTGGCCCTAGAGTCGAGTGGGATCATCCTAATACCGCCAACAATGGTGCTCATCTCCCGGTATCATATCGAATCCCCGTGTCTGGGCGAGCGACGGGCCAACAACCCATCCCTCGGGAACTGCCATCCATCTCCATTGAATCCCTTTCAACCATGAGTTCGATCGGCGGGCCACGGCATCCTCGTACAATATAGTCTACCGGCATACATGTATCGTATATTTGTAAATATACATACATACATGTATATTGTATTACACTTATATATATATATATATATATATAGAGAGAGAGGGAGTCATGGCCTGGCCAAGACCAGCAGCGAAACACTTGATACACAAGACCGTCGACCCTTCGTATATAGTAGTCTCAAAAAAAAAGTCTGGTTTGAAAAATGAATATTTTCTCTACTGTGCCCAGGCGTGACCGGGAAACAAATTGAGGAAGAGGATAAGGCTACACGGGGCAAGATTTCTTCTGGTAAATCTTACACGTATAGTATACTATATTATATCGAGTATTTCGCAGCTGTTTGAAATTCTTTATTACGTATAATCAACCGGCATATACCCCGACGATGAGCAAAAGTGAAATTTTTGTCCGAAATGAGCACATTGGCGCTATTTTGTGGGAGCTCTTTTGCATCTGTGCAACGTTTCTGACGCTATTGTAACGATAGATATTTGCGGTAGATATTTCAGTGCCGTTTTATAGTCAGATGGTTCATGGCTGGTGAAGAGTACCAAGCCTTCGAGTTACCTCACGGCTCGTTGCCGCGGTAAAGATTTAAGGACTGAAGAGCCTTCGCACAGATAACCAATTACCAGGACGTTTGAGGGTGACTGCTAGTCGACGCTGCTCCACTCGCTCTATAACCGAGCGACAGATGCGTCCCGACGCGCCGCGACGCTCACCCACAATCGCTGGATTACCAACCAAACTATCTACCGCCCAGCATCCAACTGGGCTTGGAATAATTGCGGCGCTTTGTGTCCTCCTATAAAAGGCGGTTTGCTATTAATTTCTCCAAGGATTTACCCCTAGCTATACCACCAAGAAACTGCATAGGCGATTTTCTCCAGGATTCTGCGTCGCGCGTGAAAATAAAAAAGTGAAAGAAAATAACCTTATTTTATTGTTAATCATCCGATCACGGGGAAGATGAGACGTCAACTCGAATTAACACCGTCGATTAACATGAGGGGCAATTAATGATAAGAACAAGCAAATAAAGGCACGTGCTGAGCTTTTCATACGTATGTACTATACATATATGGGCGGAGTAGTTCCTGATGTAGCAAACAATGAGCACGCCTGAACGGAATAGAATACAGGGTAGAATGGGCTGGAACGAAAATGGAACAGAGAGATGCGTAAATAAATGTATGATGTGGTTCTGAAGGGTAGGTGATGGTAGGTCGACGCGGTGTGGACCCGAACGTGGTTCTGGGATGTGTAGGATGTGCAGGATGCCAGGGAGGGAGGCCCTGCTGGGGTGTGAACGCAAATCAATTTGTGGGCCCCATGCTAGGAGGCCACGAGCCTTACTCCGTCCCTCTTCCTTTACCAATGCCTCGGGACAAGATACCCTGGCGTGATTCACAGCTTCGCTACTTTGCGAGTGACGTTAACTCGGATCGCGCTAATGAGGGCTGAGAAATTAATCAATCGGATAACGCTTCGAACGGCTCGCCTCGTAGAGAAATTTTTTATTCGTTCTTATCTGTGAAATTTGAGCGAATGTTAATCGGCCGGAACTTACATCGGTTGTATTTTGGGATTAAGAGAACGAAGATGAGGACCCGGACGGCTCGCGGTCCCCCCAGGGACAAAATTCGGGTGGCTATGGCCCCCGGAAGATCCGGGGATAACTGGGTTAGCCCAACAACGAGAGTAATGAAATTTAACGCCAATTCTTCCGCACGGTTCACCGGGTGTCAGGACGACTCATTGTCAGTACAGAGAATTGTCGGGCCTCGACGGATCGACACTTGAGATTTTTCGTCTGCCACTCGTTGCCAGCGAGGTCCTCGTTCCGCCTTCCCATCCCTTTTCGATCGACGATAAGTCAACAATTTCAATGTCCCGGCGTCATATTCAATCTCAGCTTCGAGTAGACGTCTTGCTTCTACAACGAAAAGCTAAAAATGTTGTTTTACCCTATTTTCAATCTGTCGTCACAAGTTTGACAGTGTTTGCATAGAAGGTCTGTTCAGAGTTGATTTACGAAATGACAGCGTTCCGAGTTATTGACGATACTTTGATCATAGTCAACGTCTTCATCCTCCTTCACGAATACATACCAAATTTAATTAGAAACTTTGACTCCCTTGCTAGTTTTAATTGATAATTACGTTGGATTTGCTCAATTGTTGGCACTGAGTAAGCTGGATGGCTGCAGCGACTCAAAGTTACGTGCGGGAATCGAGATTAATTATCACGCGAATACTAGTTTCGACATTGGTACTGGTTCAGATTTGTTAAATCTGTTCAGCCAGACTGACGATAAATCAGAAATACCGTAGTAATTATGTAGCAGCCTGCAACTGCATACATGAGTATAAACTGCATACCGCACAGCTAATTGAGAATCAATTTTATTTTCACACAGATGTCAGGCGAACACTGGAAATTGCATAGTCGACAAAGCTCACAGAAACCAGTGTCAAGCTTGCCGTCTTAAGAAATGCATACAAATGGGAATGAACAAAGATGGTAAGTAAATGTATGACGATCTCTATCAGCGAACGATGTATTCTGTCTGTATATAGCGCTAGACACCGCTGCCTGCTTTCGATCGATACAGAGCTGCACCGTATCGCTTTATCGTTTGCAAAAAAAAGTGACAGATGACTGGAAACTGTTACAGCGGGTGTTTCGCAATTGCAGAGTCTGATAAAAATGTTTCTATTCGATGATTATGTGGTCGGATAACCAGGACTTTGGAATTTGTATATGTATTTAAATATATGATATTGTAGGTATATATATCTGTGTAACCAAAAAGCATTGAATAATTCTTAGCCCGTGATTTGATACATGTCAAGTTATACGTATAGGCCCGGGTCTTTGCATCGGCTTGTCTCAGATTGTCTCAAGACTCGAGCCGCGTTGTCTCTTTCATTTTTTCCCATCTTCGCAGTCGCGTATCTCCCCCTCGTTGGTCTTCACCCTTCGTTTCATTCCGTGCCATTCCTTTGCCGAATGGCGGTAACTTTTTTATTGCCGAAGTTGGGTATCGGGAGGAGAAATTGGATTCGAGCCCCTTAAGTCTCGGGTAAGGAGGTGAATCGTTGGGTGAATTGGGAAATCGGGAAATCGGGCAAAGAGTGGAATTGGCAAGACGCCGAGGGCGGAATGGCTCGCCTCGCCTCGGCTTTCGCTTTCGTTTTCCTCAAATCTTGAGACAACAGAAATTTCAAATGAAAAAAAAAAAAAAAAGAAACAAAATCACCACACGCCTCGTATCCCTCCGTGTCTATGATATTTATTCATCATTCAATCGTCGCTCGCCATCGGCTCTTTTCACCAGTTCGTTAGCCTGTAACGAATGCTAAAGCCATTAGCACGACGCAACAATTTAGCCAGAACCGCGGGCCGACCACGACGACAGTCAATATATACGTGGCGTATGCATATCGCCTCTCGCTTCTCCACAGTCGTCACCCTTGAGGCCGGTGAAAAATCCACTCGTTAGCGTTGGTCGCGTGTCTCGTTGCCCGAAGGGTTAATTGGAGGAAACAAACTTGAGCGAGAAGCGCGACGGGGTGCCCTTGTAGCATCGGGGTTGCGCCAGCTAGCCAGCTCATGCAAATCAGTAGCGTTTATCTCTCGTGCGAAAAAAAAGTAAAAAGAAAAAGAAAAAAAGCCAGAGGAGGGAAAGAATGAAAAAAGAATTTTAACGTGTCGTAAAAACTGTTGCGTAAAGGGCTGGAAAACGCTTTGCCTGTGTGACATCAACTCGCTGGTAATTGCGGTACTATAGCTTCGTGCATGTGGAAGACACCCTTACCTACCTCTTATTACGTTGTAGGTACATACATAGTCGAAGTGTATATATATATATATATATATACATATATGTATATATAATATCTCACACGATATTAGTACATACATTATAGGTATACACTATAGATAGAACGCCGTCGCGAATTCGTCACGTTGCCAAATTATCAACAAATGAGCAAACGCCTGGCTGGTAAAGGGTCGCCGCTTTTAATTTATCAGTACTTTTTCAAGCAATGATAATTTGATGATATACCTTGATATAAGGCCATAACGTTATCGGCATCTTTTCGCTTTGAAAGACGGGCTCCGAAGGGCCCTTCTGAGGTATTTATAAATCGAAGAGAGTAGAATCTCGCTGAGCAAGGAAACGGCTCGACGAAGAACAACACCGCCGGATAAACAACAAAATGATTATTAATCTCTTATTGGCCGGTTTCTGACGCGGTGAATTACTGCCAGCGCTATATGGACGGGTGGAGAAATGGCGAGTAGGGAATTACGTAATATTGGTTGGAAACAATGCCTCTGATTCCGGATGCACGAATTAGGCCTGTCAACGGCAGAACTTCGACGTCCGCTGAGCCAGGGATGGGCGGTTGTAGGTATATGTACGCCGACGTTGCCCTCCGGGTCAAACTTTGTCTGGCTCTGGCTGCTCGGTTAGGCCGTTCTTCTCGCTTTCCGGTTATCACTTCCAGACTTCCGAATCGTTGAGTCTTACTGAACCGATGCCGCATCATTAATCGCGTACCTGTATCATGTGCAGTATATAACTGAATAATTTGGCCAACCATAATCGCATCTCTGTCGTCTCTCTATTGCAGTAATTATTGACAATAACGTCAGTAATACGCTTGTTGCAGCCGTACAGAACGAAAGGCAGCCACGAAACACAGCAACCATCAGACCGGAGGCTCTGGTAGAAATGGAGCAGGATCGAGCACTTCGAGAAGCTGCCGTTGCCGTCGGAGTTTTTGGGTGAGTCTGTTGCTGTTTTATTTATGACAACCGTATTTGCGAGGAAAATGCGATATGTGACTTTGACACGTAGTTAGGTGTGCATAAATTCTATGTATTAATTATAACCTGGGGCGCATATTACACTGATAGAAAACATGTAACACATTTTACCACATATCGCCGACAAATTGCTATTTTTTGGTGCTAAAATGACGGGTGGTCACACAGTAGAAAGAATTACAAATCCACCTTGTAAATTCTACTAATGGTAAAGATTCCCATGCGGGGTCTAAATTTTTACTATCTCAGATAGTAAAATGAAGTCTGGCAACAAAAAAAAAGTTGGTCTGCAGCGCCCTCGGCTGCCAATCGCAGAGTGGACTCGCATGTTATTATTTTCACCTTTCGGTTGAGTTAGGAGTTTTGTGAATCGGTGAAGTAGGGTGAGGTACTGGACGGCTGGATGGTAACGTAGATTACATGTAGTTGACTTCAGTGCATCGCTGTTACAACTGGTTTCGTATAATTAACGCAGTCGGTAAGAACGCATAGTACCCTAACGCTCTAGCGGACGCCTCGAAATCGAAGATATAGAGGAGAAAATTTTCGTGCTTATATACTACATTGGGCGAAAGATACCACTTGCGAGAAACTCAGCCGTGTAGTTCGAGGCGTATTTCCTGTTGATTCCAACCGATTCAAAATAACAGATTCAAAATAAAAATAAAACAAAAGATTCAAGATTTGTTTCGTTTAGTTCTAAATCACGATTACTTTAAAATAAATATTAAACTCACTAATGGGGAATATATGGAGGTATACATTGCGGCATAACGCAGAACTAGGATGTCCGCCATATTCCTATACGCGATACGTATTTTTACTATCTCAAGTTGTAAAAATTGCCATTAGCGAAAATTACAATGCCGAGTTGTAATTTTAGTCCGAGTAGCATGTAATGTATCCCAGTCCTGCTACGAACTATTGAATGAAAAATAGCTACCTTTCCTGGTTTTTCGACCACCCGTCAATTTGCCATGAAAAGTAGTAATTTGTCGGCGATATGTGGTAAAATGTGATACATGTTTTCTATCAGTGTACGGAAGAGGCGACAGCGAGCGTTGGATCATCTTTGATCCTGATATAGTGGTTATATGCCCAACGTCGCGTACCGTGCGATAGCCAAGCTTGTGCGACTGATCATTTTACGTGTTAGTCGTTAAAAATTACCTTTGAACATTGCCGTTGTGACGTTCGGGCTCACCGCGGTAAACCTCTCAACTGGAAGTAACGAAAAACCGATGTCGTCAAATGTAAAGTAAACTTAAAAGAGCTCAGGCAGTCGGTGAGTAGAGACGGGCCAATACATAATCTAACATTATCATTTTCGTGAAAAACAACAGCATTTATTATTTGCTTAACAAAGAATCAGTAAAATGTTTGTACAAACTACTTCGATGTAAAGTTTCATCTGTTCTCCTCGCTCGAACTCAACGCCGAGACACCTTATACCGGCATTTGTCGAAACTTTCACAAGCCTTTTACTCTTATCTGATTTTTTTCACTCTTTTAACATTTGTTATATAATCTTTTTGAACCGTTTACTTTGCATTATTTCAATTCGCGCGTCAATTCGATCTGTACTATCCGACGTGAGAACCGATCGTTAGCAACGAACCGTCTCTGACAATCTGTGCAAATATTGCCCGAGCTCGTTGCCCAGGTGAATCGAACAGCTTAGCTCCTTCAAAACGATTAATTGTTTCGCGCGAGGGTGACATCACGTCCGGACTATCGCCGATGTTCTTCTCCAGCTGAATCCGCATGGAAATTTTTGGCAGGGTCGTACGTAGGTCGGCCTCTGACCTAGTTGATTTCCTTGCTACATCAGTGCGCAGAGTTTCCGCGGCCGCAGGTGCTGATCCGGGGGAAACTGTGCGCGATAAACTTTCAGATTTAGTCTTACGGATTAGGTGAGCCAGGTGCCGCTTTATGGTTTCCCGGGCGACAAGTTCCTCCTCGATGTTTCTTTTCAGGGAGCTGCTAGGGTTCTTTGTTACGCTGTCAAGCATCTCTAAAACACGATCGAAAGTAGTGCAAATATCATCGAGCGACTGCTGACTGATTAAAAGGAAACCGCGGGTCTCTTCCTCTTTGGTTTTCAGCGCGACCTCAAGATCGGCAAGGTCTTCATTCATCGCTTTCAATTTTGCCTCCGCTATTTCCCGCCGTAACTTCTCCTCGGTGAGCAGTAAATCGTTCCGCTTTGTGTGCTCCAGAAGTTTGTCGTGCCGCGCCCTAGCCTCTGCTAGCTGCCGGATCATTTCTTCGACTTTCAAACCCTTTTCGTCGCGCGACGCACTCTCCAAATCTTCTCTCACAAAGCTCGTGCTACCATTTTCTATATCTTCAACCGCATCGTTCGGTGGAAGACGAATTCGAAGCGAAGCTCGAATTGGGACCTTTTCAACGATCTTCAGACTCTGCTCGGCTTCCACTGATTTCGCTAGATTCATTACTGGGGAAGTTGTCTTCGTCTCCGACCTTTTACAGTTCGTCGATGACGCGGTCCACGCTCTTTGCACTACCGCCTGACGACAAGGTCCTTTCGGCTGTCTGCTCACCGCACTCCTGGGCCTAGGTGGCACAGTCTTCGCGGCAAATCCTTGATTGCAAATTACTCGATTCTGGCAGTTCGTCACGGCAGCTGGTTTTCCTTTTTGGGGCAACGACATCCAGCGGTACTCCGGACTTGCACCGTCATTATTAATCTCAAGTCTGTCAGAAATTCCGCGCAATAGTTCTTCACCGATCGTATTCAGTCTGACATCAACGACGGTGAGGGTCAAGTTGCTCTTTAAAAGATCCAAGAATTGGTATGCCGCGTTATCTGTGAGACCGCAATTCTGCAGGTCAAGTGCCTTCAGCCAAAGACTGTCACGTATCGCCTCGATTATTTCATTAACAGCGAAATCTCCGAGCTGAGGATTTCCGTTCAACGTCAAACGTCGGAGACCGGGCATTGCCTCAAAGTTCGGTTCTCGATATCGCAGCGAGTCTATCCACGTGTCGTGATACAGCATCAGCTTCTGTCTCGACAAAGCTGACGCCAGGGTGGGTCCGCTCTGAAATGTCAGATCGCACTGGCTTAGGTTCAACGATTTTATACTCTGAACATCCGCTACCGTGCGGCATATCAGCTCGCAGCTACCGTCGCCGATTCTACACCTTTGGAGCGAAAAGTGTCGTAGGGTTTTCGTGGAGGCAAGACCGACGCAGAGGACTGCCAAACAATCGGGAGGCAGAGGGATACCTTCGAGTTCGAGATGAGTTAGGGCCGATGAATTCCGCACGCACTGTGCCACGCTGTGGGATAACCATTCGAGCAAAAACCGCGTCAAAATCACAGGGGCCTTTCCAATTGCTCTTGCTTTGTCCTCGGAGTTTACATCCTCGAATGGTTTACGGCATTGATATCTACACCTAACGCTTATCGATTTTAAAGTACGGTCGAGCGATAGAGAGTTCAAAATTGGACCCCAATCGTCCATTTTCACACGGTCCGTTGCTATGTCCAAACTATGAGGCAGGGTGACGCTTATAACTGGAAGGGGTCGAAGATGCTGCTCTCTACAGAGGTCCGTGTAGCAGGATGCGAAAGTTTGGCTAATCGGTAATGCCATTTTCGTTGCTACACGGCGTTCCCAAGGTGGAGGCTTCTTCCAGTAGCCTGGAAAGTTTTTTCGTGATTTATAAAGAACCGGTGGCTATAATAATTGCAATCGTTCGACGGCTTACCTAGATCACCTTTTATCCTGACTCGGGATCGGGCCGAAGCTTGCATCAACGACAAAGAACGGTATATCAAAACGCGAGAAGTATTTTCTGCGGGAATTTCTACTGTTATTAGTTACATTTGAAAAGAAATATAGGTTTAATGATTTTTTTTTTTTTGTAAAATCGCAACGGTTATTGCGACGCGAAACATCAAATTATACTGAGGAAAAGAAACGGTGGTTGAAACAAGCGAAGTCTCTTCCCACTAATGGAGATTATATTCACTCGGGATACGTTTTAAAATCCGACTACTGCGATCGTCTCTCGATTTATCCCCGCGGCACAGACGACTCAATCGCACTTCCTGAGTATTTCAACTTTGTCAGTAAAAAAAAGTTTCTCAAATTCTTTCAGACCCCCCGTTTCCCTGGCGATGGCCAGGTACACGGCACCCCTTCCTCTGCCATCAATCGCACCGACCCCTAATTCTACAAGTGCTTCGACGCCGCCGCGCCAGGAAGTCGAGGACGGTTAGTACCGACCTATTATTATTAATTCTATTCTTGATTAGCATATGGATTTTTGAAACGCCACATTTTCTGAATTTGTAAAGGCAACGGCTCTGAGGATAGCATCGACGTAACCAACGAAGAGCCGGTTGTACCTCAGCGCAGCGGATGCGCTCAGCTACCACCTGTACTTCCAGCCCTCTACTCGCCTGCGACAGCCGAAACAGTTTATGAAACAAGCGCCAGATTACTTTTCATGGCTGTAAAGTGGGCAAAGAATCTTCCCTCGTTCGCCAGCCTACCTTTCCGCGATCAAGTGATACTCCTCGAAGAGGCTTGGTCGGAGTTATTCCTTCTAAACGCCGTACAGTGGTGTTTACCCTTGGAATCATCCCCGCTATTCAGTGCCGCCGAACTTACCGCCCTTACACTTTCGCCACCGCTTCAATCTCACCCTGGTCTACATTACTCGGGTGTTGGAAAGTCCAGCCAAGTTTCCGCCGACGTTAGACATCTTCATGACACTCTTCACAGATACAAAGCCATGATGGTTGACCCCGCAGAATTTGCCTGCATGAAAGCCATAGTTTTGTTTCGACCTGGTGAGTCAATATCCCAGCATTTCGACACAAGCCAGTGATTTCCTTCAACAAGTTATCGGTTATTATTTTTTTTTTTTTCTTACAGAGACTCGCGGCCTCAAGGATCCCAGCCAAATAGAGAATCTTCAAGATCAGGCTCAGGTAATGCTCGGGCAACACGCGAGAGCTCAGCATCCTGGAAATCCAGCACGCTTCGGAAGACTACTACTTCTGTTACCTCTTCTCAGAGTTGTTCCAGCCACGAGGGTTGAACTCGTTTACTTCCACAAGACGATCGGTAACACTCCGATGGAGAAAGTACTTTGTGACATGTATAAGAATTAGGGATATATTACGATGATATTCGGAATCCAGTGAGTCTAGATTTGAACTTTGATTCTATATATCTAATTTATACCCTCCTCTATGATCTCTGCATGACTTTTGAATGAACGTCACGTATTGGAGATATGAAGAGAAAAGGAATCTCTGTGAAAGTTGTGATATGCAGCGGAGAATTAGGTAACCTCACGTTTTAGATTCGTTTACTTTTATTTTTTTTTATCATTTAATGTAGGGGAGAGGCGGGCAAAATGGGCACCCCTGAAAATTTTTCTTAATTTAGTCAAAATTGTAAAATCTTCTGAATTTCATTATTTACTTACTATAGCAAACTTCAAACACCAAATCAACAATATATCTCAATAACTCAGGAAGTGGCGGGCAAATTAAAATGGACACCCCCGAATTCTCGTTTGTACTTATAACCTTCTCAAAATTAAAAAACGTTCTGAATTACAAGATTTACTTGCTCTACGAAACCTCTTGAACATAGCTAATTTCATCTTCAAGTATTCTCAAGTGAACACGAAAATGAATTTAAAACCTTTTTTCGATTTTGAAAAATTTCGACAAATTTTTGGGGTGCCCATTTTGCCCGCAATTTTGAAACTTTTCAGGCGAGGGCGTTCAACACTCGGAATTGATCAGGTTATCGTTTTTCGGACAAAATTCGAAGATCCATCGATTCAAACCTGTATTTGAAGCCTTAATTTCTTAGGGTGCCCATTTTGCCCGCCTCTCCTCTATATCTGATTGCGGCGGATGCTTGACGTAATCGCGTTTTACTTTCGACATATATACATTATATGTATATACACCATGTATCACCTCATGTGTTCAGAATATGAGGCACTTAGTCGACGCGAAACCGCGCCCCTATAGCCAATCAGCAAAAATGAGATTCCCGTAGACCGAAATTCTTACGAGAATAGAAGATACAATTTTTTGGTCCAGAAAAAAATGTCAATAACGATTTAATGTGCTTGTTAGGTATTTATTCTCTCTGACGCTTACGAACACATGAGGTGATACACCCTGTATATACATATTATAGCTAGATTTTTCTCACCGTCGATTGTAAAACGCGATAGACTACCTATAATAGAATAAATGAATAATTACTTCGGTATATATAAAAACAAGAAAAACAAAAAAAAAATATATATATATATATATAAAAGTAACGAAAAATGGCATCTAATCTACAAGGAATTAACAATAATTAACTATTGAAGATATTTATGTATTTGTTTATAAGTATTTATTCCACATTATTTATTCATATATATTATAGTATATTATAATTATTACATTATATTATATTGTATTTACGAAGATTGTAGCTATAAGTACGCGGGGTGCGCGAGTGCATATGGGTATATAGTACGTATAGGTATTACAACATATACCTACTGTTATAGCTGTGGACATTGACTTCAAGGCTGAACGTAAATAATGAAATCCCCATAAAGCGCAGCCCCCACCCCCCGCCACATTTCGTGTTGTGATATTGTTATCGTAAAACTATGTACTTATGTATAGCTGGCGATAAATATCATGTCGCCCGCGGTGTCTTTTCCTTGTAATAAAAACCCAGAATACTGCATAAGTCTATACCCGAAAAATTTATAATTAAAACGAAATTCGAGAGAAAGAAAAAAGGGGAAGCTTTGGACCGGGATTAAAAAATTTCTTAAACGGGGAGTAAATCTTGTAGATCCTATATATATTCATCGCTCCCTTGACTCGTGCGAATGCCAATGATTTTATATAATTTCAATCGTCGAAGTTCGCGTATACGTATAGGTATAGCCTATACGTATAGGAAAATACGAGAATTGATAGGCGTGCCATGAAGCTGGTATTACATTACCATTATAAGGTGCGAGCCATTAGCGTGTGGATGCGGGGGTTTGCCGAGCGCATATCTACCTCTAATGTCGCGTCAACTAATGCACCGATTGTATATTTATCGCTATGTAATCCCTGACGGTTTTCTCCACCCTCATGCGGGAGGGTGAAACGGGCAAAATGCTCTTCCCCTGGGTATAAGCAGAGAGTGGCTATATATACAGCGTATAAATTACAGTTTGGGCTGAGCGAGATTTAAGGGCTGCTTAACTTGTCAAAGTACGAAGTTAAACGGTATGTATTATACCCGTACTCTCGTCAACAGACACTCGCCCACACGCAGGTAATATAAATATTATCATATTAATACCTTGTACTTTACCTAACTATTACATGTAGAGAGCATTGAGCTACCTTGACTGAAGAAAAAAATAAAAAATAAAATATAAAAAATGAAATCAAAATTGAAATGGAAAATCGGTATAAAAATGAAAATTGAATTATTAAAAGAACGTCGTGGTAAATCGATGATGGTTTTTATTCGCGTGATATCTACCACCGCGCATAACCGGTGATCAAAAGATTGCGGTACCAATATATAGTCGGAAATTCGTACGCGATATTGCGGTGTCGGCGTGCGTTGGGGTGTTTTTGGGGGTAGCGATGGGGTAGCAACCGGGATATCGACTGGCGACCACCAGGGCGGGGTTTCTGCTCTTGCCGCCCTTGGTTTGCACCCATTTCTCCTGCACCGGTTCCATGAACAAAACGCCACACCCGCCCCTCTCGTGCTAGCAGAATTCCAGAACCGAAACTCCCGTCGAAGCGTGACCAAGCAATGGCGGCGGAACCTGTTGTATTTTCCATTACCTCTAGGGTATATGTATATTGTATATAGGTGTACATTTTACTCCCATATACATATACGTATACATACATAGATAGTACGCCCTATGTACTCCTCTATACTTTATATACCTATATAGGTATATCTGTGCCCCCGGGGCTGCAAGAAAAGCCTGCACCTTGCTCCGCGCATCTCCATCGTTGGAAATTTTATCCCCCTCATCCCGGATGAAAACTGGGAGTAAAAGCAGCACCGCCACCGACTACCAGCCCTCAGACCCTCAGCCTCCATTTATTTTATTACATTATCATACCAAAGAGGCGCTCGATAAGGAGTGCTCTGAAACGCGACGGTTCTCAACCTAGGCTCTTGGTATGTTATAAGGATGGCCTGTAGGATTTTCGGGGCAACCCAAGGATTTTCGATCTATATTCCTTGGTTCTGGAGGAATTACGGCAATCCATTTGAATTATCACCGTATGTTCGTCTGAAGAGAAAGAAAAAAAAAAAAAAAAGAGAACAAAAAGCTCGATGACCCGATGTCGGTTGCCTACCGCGTGTATTCGTCGAAAGACGTAAAAAGATACGAGAATACCAGGTATATATACCTATAGTACTGGGATGGAAGACACAACGAAGAGGAATAATTTTACTTCCCTTAAAACTTGGAGAGCTGGAAAAACTTTTCGAACTTGTAGTATAACAAGGAAATAAAACTTTTAAGTAGCTTCTTGCGATTGTAGCACCGGTCTTCACGCGACTGTCAATTGCTAAAGGTGAAACTTCTCTTCCCAATCTACAACTCCAACGAATTATTTGTTATTAGATCGGTCATAGACGTCGAAAATAATTCTTTGCGAGTCAGCGAGTCGATCCGGATTAAAAGAGCATCGACGAGCCTTCGATGCAGCCATTGGTATTTATTGCATATTATATTGAGCACGAAAATTAAGTGTACAGAATCGCTGTTATTTCGGAAAATAAATATATTCACTGAGAAAAAAATGATTTATTGCTGTATAAATCTGGTAAAAAAATTCATTTACGATATAAACAAAATTCTCGTCGTATGTACCTAATAAACATTTCTTCACGATTGATCACTGGTCAGAAATGAGTTTTTTTTATTCGGTTCATGTATACTAATAAATCATGTTCCATCGGTACACGGGGTGAAGGTATTCGAGGGATAGACTTTCCGAGAACCTGCATGATAGAATTTCAAATGACTCGTGTTCCCTGCAGGTCTAGGGCCTCTCGAAGCATCACTGAAAGTTTGTCTTGATCGCCTCGATCCACCCCACGCCAAGTTAACTCGAGGCTAATATTTAAAGAGTCACGTTTGCCTCTCGCAGTTTCTCAGCATCCCCTCTCACCCTCCACTTCCTTTTCTCTACCCCTAACGGTGAAATGGCAACAGCGAAGCGACGCCGGCGACCACACTTCATCCAGGATATCGACAAACAACAGACAACCTCCGCCCCTCGCGCTCTCATCCCTCAGAGGAATCCTGAATCTCGTCCTCGGGGAGAGAGGGAAAGAGGGAAAGAGGGACAGGGGGTAAAAGGGAGGATGGACTCTGTGGCGGTCAGGCCATCCGTGGGTCACCCACCCTTTAGCGACTACCCCTGGCACACCCCTTCCGAAAATCAATAGATGGAACGCTTCGGGTTGACTGTATCTGTATATTATACTGGCGCATGTTCATCAATACATACTTATAAGCAAAGGGGTAGGTGAACTTTAATTTAGGGAGGAAAAAAACCATCAACAATTCACAAGTAAATATATTTCCAATATAGGTATAACACATTATAATATGTTGCTCTTCGATATACCTATATGCCTACATATTCCTTTTTTACCTATATATATACCTATATATAGTATTTGCTGCATGAAAGTTTATACAACGAATCAGCTGCTGTTATATACCTATACATATAGATTCCTAATTAGGGTGACAATCAAATAATCAAAGGATGGGTGGCTTGCCTCTTGAGGGTATTAAGATATTAATAATATATAGATGTATTATAGTTGCGTTCTGTAAGTGGGGTTGTGTAAATATATTGCTGGTGAACGCGTGGAGGTAACAAAGACCAACACGCAACACGCAACCGATGAACGACGAAGGGAGGATTTTGCCGGGTTAATCGAGTGAGTGCGGTTGATACGATTCGATAAACAATCAACTTTAATTTCTCTCGACAGGGAATCGTTGCTTTGGCGGCGTGAGTCTGACGTGAATCCGCACACAATGACGGTTCGATTATTTTACCCAGATACTCGTCAATCTTTTCCGCGTGGTTCGGCCTGTCGGCGACGTGACGCAAATATAGAATCCCTGTATTATTCAGAATTCATATTCACCGACATTGAAACTGATCGCTCCCAATTAACTCATGCCGTACTCATTACCTATATCTATATATATCTATATATCTATATAGATTCCAACATCGTGGGTGGCTGAATTTGTCAACTAGCGTCGTTACGCGTTGTAATTGGAATTTCCTGACGAGAGAACTCTTCACAATTTCGATAACTTTTATCAAAATTAACGCCTTTTCAAGATAAAACAATTATTAGTACAACAACTGTACCAGCTATTGTAATTTATTATCACTGAAACGTATCATTTTGAAAATTCCCAAAGGTTCAACGAGATACAAGATTCTACTGTGACAATAATAATGAATAAACTTATGTTTACTGTTTTTAATGCTAATCCGATTCATTTCGCGGACTTTGACGGGGCACGTGGAAAATTGTTGGGGAGGAATTCTGGGTGGCAAACGTTTCCATGGGGGAGGGACACAGAGAGTTTGGCGCCTTTGAACCCGGCTTAAACTCGACTCCGTCCGACTTCGAAGAACACGCAGCGCGGCGAAGCGAGCAGGACAGGGGGGGGGGGGGTCTTATATTCGCAGACTGTATCTAAAAAGATTTCGCTGTTTCTTTGACATTCGGATTTTATGCAACGACGATTTCCATAAAGATAGGCTTTGTTTAAGAGGCAAATTGAATTTGTTGGATCTGAAACGAAACGCGAAATACTTCAAAGGTTCTCCAGCTTTGTCTCGACGATGTTGTTCGACCAAATTTAAATAAAAACTCGTCGATAATTATTTTATATAAGAATCGAGGCCGAAACGCATCGGGGCTACAAATTTTCTCATCTATACAGTTAGTAATTATTAAATCTTAAGAAAAATGAAAATCACTCAAGTATAAGGGAAGCGCGGTGACTGATGGGAATTTCTTCATTCCCTGCACAATTCCACGATTGATTGAAAAAAAAAATATGTGTGAAGATAGGAAATTGCTCGTGTGAAGCAGTAGTGCTCTATTTCATAGCTGGAAACGGGAATACAGTAACGTACAGTATATTAAAATTGCTAATTACATTTTCTGTGAATCTTTCGTCGCATTCATATTCAATAAACAGACAGTCGTGTATACATTTTTTGTTTTATCGAACATGAATGAATAAACATTCATAGTATATTATGTGGCATGCCCGTAAACCAAGTGTTTTTCGGCGAGAATAATGATTTCAGGACGAGCTAAAGGCGAGCCGAAGGCGAGCCGGAAGCGAGTTCTGAAATCATTATTCGAGTCAAAAACGGTTTACGGGTGCGCCCCATACTGTATTTTTTTCGAAATAGGCATGAAAAGTCACTTTGACGCCTGTTGAGATTCACTAGACGAAGAGTGAGGCTATGGTGCGATCTGTCGCGCACTTCGAACCGCGCATCGAAACTGCCGTATAAAGACTTTATACGGCAGTTTTGGAATGCGCACTTCGAACTGCGCATCCAGACTGCCGTATAAAGACTTTATATGGCAGTTCTGAAATCAACCGTATAAAGTGACACTTTGTGGATCGAAAACAGGCGTCAAAAAGTGACTTTTCAATGCCTATGCCGAAAAAAATAATTTATTCACGAATGCTGTGTGATGATATATGTTCTCGGTTAGTGGCCTATCATTTTTCAAACATTCTTTCGATCGTGAATTATTATATCATTCTACGGAGGTAATTAGTATGTTTGGCAAAAGTAGTTAGCCACCGAGATTTCGGGTAGAAATCACATGGTCGGTATATACAAGATGCCAAATGGTATTGCCATCTCGCAGACGGATTCGGGACTAGTTTTGCCGCAAACATCGGTTCGCCTTACTGTATGCAACCTGTGTGTCATTTTAAAGCAAGGAGGAGTACTGACCTAGGGTAAGAGAACTTACCGTGGGTTCAGTGTCCGTCGTGGCTTCGAAGGGTACGCATGGGGTCTGTGGCGAGCATACATTTAACAAATCGATATGCTTTTTGTCTAATTTTCTCAGTAATTTACTGAAAGATAGCGATATTATGACACTAGTCCTTACCCATATGGAGTTGGCCCGTAAATTTCTCTTAATTTCTCTTAATTTCTCTACTAATTGCAATCTAGTTTTTGAGAAAAATGAAAATTGTTTTTTTTTTTTTAACCATAACTTCGACTCTTTGAGTATCGATAATCTGAGAGAATGCTCATTATCGTTTGTCTGTATGAATATGTAGGATTAGGGTATTTATAGGAATATTGGTACTTTAAGGACTACAATAAAACATTTATTATCTCGATAATATAAAATTACACACTGTATAATAACATGCAACAGGTATCTTACAATATTTCACAATAATAAGATTAATAATATTAATAATATTTATAAAATAAAAATAAAACTGGTCGTATCGTTTAAATACTTCGTCGAGGTTTTTTACGAGAGATTATATACGCAATTGATAATTGTTCAAATTCCCTCGTGGGCTTACGTTTAAAGTCCCGGCGATTTTGGATAAAAAATATATTTCATCAACCAGCTATACTACAATATGTACTATAATAGTATCGGATTTGTTTTCTTATAGTAAATTACTGTTTTAGTAATATAAAATAATGATATTAACTAAGGTGTATAAAGATTCCCTACAGAGATTATTAATCAATTTGATTTTTAGACGCAGCTAACTTTGAGTTGTAATCATTTTTCGTTATCATTTTACAGCTCGTATTATTCTATCATTCAACGTTTATTTATAAACGTTCAATTCTATATTACAAAAATGTACAAACTTCATCTCCCTTGTTATTCTTATACTTCGTGGTTTTTCTCTATGATCGTCTCGGCTGCTGGTCACCAACCACCAATCATCGTCGTCTTCTTAACGCGATACATTAATAACTAAGCTAATTACATAAATACACGCTATTTACATTGGTTAGTGTTTTAACAAAATAAAGAACAATCTCTTTCTCTTTATGTATACGAAGGAAGAGGGGCGGGGGGTTCAAAATTTATCAGATGAAATAAAAACTGTACACTGCGTCAAAACTGACGATTTAAATGTTAATCGTAAAAGAGATGTAGACGTGTTTGAAATAGAACAAACACATCTATCAGATAGCAGTGTTCAGCTATATAGATAATAGAACAATTGACGGGGGGGCGGGGGGGGAGAGGGGCGTGGGACAAAATAAACGTCAAGGTTCTCCGTCACTTCGTATCGTATAAGCGAGTAGAATGAATATTTACAGAAAAAAAAACAAAAAAAAAAAAAAAAACGACTAAGACAACTAAGACAAGACAAGACGGTAAGTTATGCCATGATACCTTATCGAGGAAAGTTGCGCGAACTACAACTTATAAAATATAGCCGAAACACGCTATATTCAAGTTAGTCAGCTTAGATCCATAGCCCAAATTTCTACACACAGCTGAATTTGACACCTGAAAAATTCAACACAAGAAAAACCACGTGAGTATTACAGGAAATCCAAAAAACAAAAGTAAACAGAGGAGAAACGATAGTACGGTGGCACGCGTTTGTGAAAAGTGAAAATGAAAAGAAAAGAAAACTAAAAAAAAATCATGTTTCCTCAACTCACTATAGGTATAGGTATTATATAGTGTAAAGAAAATCAATCATTTTTTCATTTGTTAGGTAATTTTCACAACGCGCCCTATAGTATATGATGTACCCTGAAGGCAAGAGATATATATATATGACAACGATAATTATAGATATGATCAAAGCTAAAATAAACCTATACAGCTGACAGCAAATGACACAGTTATCGCGAACGATTATCAATAATATGTATATTGTATATATATATATATATATAGTATTGCTAGAATGACATAAAATTATTTGTGAATACCGTCGTCACTGGAGTAACAGTTGTGGCAGTGAAGTTTGTGATTTCGTACACGAACATCGGTGCCCATACGACCGTCGCCGAGACGTACATGGCATACGCAGCACTTGAAGCATTCCATGTGGTAAAATAATCGGAGACTTTCAATTATCATCGCAGCGCCACGACCTGTGTATAAATAACGCAAATTATAGATACAAGTGGTAGGACTTTGAAAGATGTCAAATTTCCTTCCCACTCTTTCCTTCCACAGAATTTGTATAGTACCTACCGCAGATAAATAAAACAAGTACCATACAAGGGAAGTAAAAGAATAAAAATAAATATCAAGATTTCGTACCGAGCTCATCGCCGCAATGCGAACACTTCTTCTTCCCGCTAACGCTGAGCATTTTTTCCTGCGATTCTGTCGTATTGCTGGTTGTTATCTGTTGCTGTAATTTTTGTTGCTGTTGCTGTTGCTGAGATTGTAGCGGCTGTTGGATCTGATGTTGAACAGAAAGATGTTCATGGCTCGAACTGTGCTCCAGCCTAATATGGAGAAAATTAATGGAAGGAATGAGTTTAACGATCGAGGCACCGCGGTTTCGTATGCTGCAGTTTAATTTATAGTCGCGGAGCAGCGACGCTCTCTAATTATTGTTTCACCAAAACGAGGAATCTTATATTACCTTCGTCGCGGAGGTAGAGGTTTCTCCTGCGCTCTGTTCTGCACTCTTTGGGTCAACGTTTGGATTATTGAATCCGGAAGCGGTTTGCTGTCCACTCTTGGCGACGAGGCGATATTGTACAGAACCGAAGTCCCAGTAACGTGAGATTGAACCTTTCTCGGTGAGCGTTGATTCTGTTCGTTTATTCGGCGCTGTTCTGCCTCCTGAAAATATTGAAATACGCAATTAGAGCTTGGCTGGCGTTGAATTCGCAGAGAATAAACAAAAAGGAGACCAAACAAAGCGAAGAAACTCACCTGGATGAGCCAATGCTGATAATTTATGTCCTGTGCACCTCTGGGAATGTCGCTTTTCCTCCGCTGCACCCACTGGTCACCTTGAACGATGCGGGGCCTCGGAGCAGCGCTAAGAGCCTGTAGGGTCTGCCTGGTCATTTGCTGGCCAGCATGATTCGACAAAGTTGTAGCCGAGGCGCTGTGACGCAATGACGCGTCAACCTGTTGAGGAATGGAATCTGCCGAAGGCATGCGGCTGCTCCTGTAACAATCCATTGGTAAATCGAGGTATAAGAAACTGTTTCAACAAAATCACTTTCGAATCGACGAGCGCAGCGCAAAACTGCTGCAGGAAACTAATCGAATTAATTTAATGCCTATGCAGTCACCAGCGCGATTATCCGGCCAGACAAACTATTTACGCAACGGTATTTACCTATACGCGTTCCGTAATCGCGTTAACTAGAGACCGGAAATTGAATGGAATTAATTAAACGTCGATATAGGTAGGTACCTATGTTTTACATACCTTATCGTCACGTCTCGTTGTCTCTGCTCGACTACCCGGAGAGGTTTCGCCGGTGGAATCGGAGGTGGTGGTGGTTTTCGTCTTTGACTTTCTTGGAGATTTGGCATCGACGATCTGTAGTTTACGGGTGGAAGAGCCTTGAATTGTTGCACAGTGTTCACCGGAGGTTGAACAACGTCTTGCATAGATTTCCACTGCTCTTGCAACTGCTCAGCGAGCTTTTGCTGCTTCTGTTCGCGATAAGCAAGATTGCTACGCTGACGTTTAAGCTCTTCTTGCTCTAGCTGAAGGAGTTCACGCTCGACGCGAAGGACTTCCTGAATAATAACGGAAGGAAAAGGTTTGAGATACGGTATTTTTCAACGGTGCGAAGTTATTTTATCAGAGATCTGTGCGTAAGAAGTATAAGAAGTAAGCTCTACGAATAGAAATCCCCTTACCCCAGAAGCATACTCGTCATCGTTGCTGCTCAAATCACTCAAACCAGCACCCAACGCCTTGTTCTGGAAACGGGTAAACGTAGTAGTGCATTTTACGCGAAAGAAACCACCGTGCAAATTTATATCGTTCTTTTTTTTTTTTTTTTTTTTTTTGTTGCAATTTTCATCAATGGATGATGAATATTGCACAAGGTGTAACTCAGGGTCGATGCAAAACCAGGAATCGAATGAACGAAAAGATAATCTCACCTCCTGCTCCCGTATCTGATTTTCTATGACTCTCAATCGGATCTCGGAGTCCTGTCGTCGCATTTCCTTGCCGAGCCTCTCTTTTTCATCAAGTTCTGCCTGAGCTCTGATCTGTTCCTCGGCGCGCCTCGTTTCCTTAGCTCGTCGCTCCGCTTCAGCGATAGCGGCCTCCTCTTGCCGCGCCATTTCCGCTTCCCGTTTACGAAGAATCTCTTCCTGTTTACGTATGTTCTCATCGTTCTTCCGCAACGTTTCTTCCTGACGTCGCAATTCCACTTCCTGGGCTCTCTCGCGCTCCAACTGCATCTTTTCTTCCTCCAATTCCCTCAGTTTGTGAGCTAATTTCTCGCCAATGTCACTGGGATCGGGAATAAGGAAAAAATCGTGATGTATTTCTATACAGTGAAACAACGCAATCGTTTGTGATCGTAAAATTCCACCAACCTGTTTGTTTCCCCGGAGTTTCCGTATCGCCACTGTTCCTCCTTTTCTAATACCTCGATTATCTCGCGTTCCTTCTTCGTTATTTCATCCTCCTCTGAAGATGTGACACTAGCACCGAATGGCTCGCTGCTCTGTCTGCTGTGCTGCGACATGTCAGGACTCACCGTTTGCTTGGCCCAGTCCTCGGCGTGGCCGAGTTCAACACCAGAGTCACGCTCATGGCTGGAGTCCTGTTCGTAGTTGCTGTCTGTGTCGTACGAGCGACGATGAAGCTGCTCGACGCGTCTTTCCTCCGCAAGAATTGCCGCCATATCTGGCGGCTTGGTCAGGGTCAATTCTCGCTCGAGTTCATCTTCGTTTCCCTGTTGTCAAATGAAAATCAGTCCGTCTTATAGAAAACTGTAAATGCCAAGTCAGACACGTGTTTCTTTCGAAGTAAAGCTCACCCCTTCGATGCCAAGAAAGTCTGATCGCCTCGTGCGAAGCTCCTTCTTGATTCTTCTCGTCGAATTAAGCCGGCGCAACGGCTCTACAGGGAGGCTGTCCTCGTCGCTTAAATCTAACGGAGGTGGTGGTGGTTTTTCTTTTGGTGGTTCACCGCTGGTTGGTGGTCCAAGAGGGAAAGCTAAGCTGGTCACGATTTCCTCGTCACTCGATAGATTCAGGGTCAAAATCTAGAGCGGGTAATTTATTATCGAAGCTTTAATTAAACCGGGATAAAATTGTCTAGATAGGTATACATAATTGATCGTATCCTTTGGCGATGAAATTTTTATTTAGCTATAAACGAAGTTCCGCGTCATTGAATGGATATATACCTACGCAAGAAAAGTGGTCGCGCTATCTACCACGTATGCATACATATCTAGCTACACCTACACGCTATTCCAAAAGTTTCAAGTAAAATCAATAACTTTATCGGCATAGGTGGACGTATATTGTTTGACCAACCTGTTTCGACATAGGAGATAATGGACTGAGGATTTCCATCTCTTCGGACGTGAGCGGCGCCTTGGCAAAGGTTAAGGTCAAAGGTCGGGGTACTTCCTCCTGCATAGATGGCCTAGCGGCGTCGACGACCCTCGGTGATTCGGTGAATATTTCACTTTCCGAATTTAATATCTTTGATTTTTCAACGGGTGAAGTGGGTCTGTATGACTCTTGGACATTATCCAAGGAGACGACGCTTTCCTAGATTCAAAATACAATACGAAAATTGAATTTAGTCTTTGACCGTTACGTGCGAAAGACTCGACTATAGGTACCTAAATACAATATTCGTTTCTGTGACACGTGAAAGTTTCACACACTGAACCCTATAGCCATAGTGTTGCGTCCGCGTTTACAATGATTAATTACATACGTTATTTCACGTTGCAGAATAACGTTGAGAAAATATACAGCGTGTGAAACTCTTGTAGCCACGAGGAACGAAATGAATTCTTATAATTATTATGTCACAAAAGCATGCAAATCTACGAACAACTATAGATTATATTACATTCGTTACAAATTACAGGTATATGCGCGAGTGTGTATATAGTTAGCCATATAAAAATGTTGTAGAAAGAAATGAAAATAAAATTCATTCAAAACTATGTATAATAACAATTAATACTACGTCAATTAGACTGATGGACTTGTATTATTTCCTGCTCAACAACAACCTCATCCTACGTCACGGAATAAATGATCAGTTTCACACTATTTCATAATAGCTAGGTTCTAAATTTTACGCTATGACCCACCTACCATGATACAAGCACACGCGGTTAAGCGTCAGGACGATAATAACAAGAGGAATAATTCAACTTTAAAAGAAAACGACTAGAGTTTTACAGAGGGTAGATTATTCTCGTGAAAGAAAAAATAAACGAAAACAAGAAACTATACACTCCACTCCACTGCAGATCGGAATTCGGAGGAGAACTGAACGTAACTCACCGTAACCCATCACATGCCTCTAACATTGTCGGTGGACGACGTTATCAGGTGAAATCGCGCAATAGATAACGCACGAAAAAGAAGCGTCATTATACGGCAAACTAAAACTTATATCGCGGGTATATTTCCTCTGGTAGGTATTCTGATGAATGATAATAGACGAAACTATGGCTGTGAGTGTCGAGAGACACGCCAAGGCAGACTGACATAGAGTCTGGAAGGCAGATGTTTCGTTCTTTCGTTCTTTAGTTAGGCCCCAGAGAAGGGGCCCTCGCGCGTCTATAAATCCCTGCTCTGTCTGCCTGCGTGCTTATGCTGCCTGCTTGCTCGCCTGCTCGCTGGTTCTTCACGGTCAAATCTACGCTCTCTCCTCTGAGTAGTAAGATTTTTCACCGATCTTTTTCTTTTTTTTCTTTTTTTCTTTTTTTCTCTCTATCTTTTAAACCTGATGATGTTTGTCCACGAGGTTCATGGCTACCGCAGATGATCACACGGGAAATAATATCGGAGCAACTTTCTTTCGGACACTTTGTAAGATCTGACATATAAGTCTGAACGAGCAAGTCCTTCACCGATTTATCTTTATCTTGAATGAAAGAAGGCTCGACGATTAGCTGAAACTATAAATATCTGACGGTACGTCATAATAGTCATACCCTTTCGTTCTTGGATTCGCTTTAGCCCGGATGATAAGATACGGGAAGGTCGTTCGTTCGCGTCATTCGATTCTCAGATATCTATTGATTCATATATAAGCGCGATATCATCCCGGGCCATTTATCCGATCATCGAAATAATCGGAACGAGTAATCGTTTGTAAAAACAAGTATTACACATAGTCCGTTATATCGTAGGGAAAATAAAATGAAGTATTGATATACTCTCAGGGAATCGGCGTTTACTTTATCGCTGCAGTTATATATATATAAATTTGATATGGCTTGCCTAGAACGATGATCGAGCAAGCTTCCATTTAGGTTTTAATGTCCTAGAAAATTCTAGCTATTCGTTTCATCGAGTTGTTAGTTTGGGTTAAGGTGAGATTCGTCGAGGTAGCCTGCATTGGCGGAAGTGGGTCATTGCCGAGGTAAAACGCCGGTGGCTCAGAGCAACACAAATTGGCCAATCAGTCAATTCATCGCGTTAGACGAGCTCTCGAATAAACAATAGTTTTAAAAGAAAATTTTCCCGGCTATGAAAATGTATAAGGTAAAAATATTTGGATCAATCGGTGGCGTTCGTGACTTGGTCAACGATCGTTCATTTGCCTGATCACACTATTTGTATAGAAAAAACAGGATGAGAATATTTCTATGGAGTCTAGACGGAACAAAGACTGAAAACAAAACCAAAAAATGAGCATAAATTGTACATTTATGCGCAATGCGAAGTGAAACAAATAAGATAAGCGTATATACATGCGATAATCGTAATTTATGTAAGCCGTATTTACCAGCGTTGATGTAAAGTGAGGCGATAAGCTATCAAGTATCAATGCATAAGCTGGGAGTGACTATAATTAATAAATATGTCATGCTGGGAATGAACATTTATACTGCAATGAAATAGATGATCCTTTGGCTAGATTGCAAAATGCTAAATTGCCACGGCGTGACATAAAAATTGAAATAATCTCTTATCTGAAATCGCGCAGTATCTGGAATGAATAGATTTCGTTCTACGATACCGATAAATATCTTCGAGTAATTGATGATTCAGGAGTCAGAAGTTTAGTAAAGATAGCTGGGAGGCTGTTCGTGAGTAAAATTTGTCATCTATTGCATATAGGTATAATAAAGTTAAAATACGATTATTGTAAAAGCATCGCCTTACCTCTGGAAGTACTGATCCGCAAGCTTAGATTCAAGTAGATACAGAAGAAAATTCCTCCGCTGTATAGTTACGGAGAAACAGATATATAGAAACGGAGAGAGGAGAGAGAGACATTCGTACAGAGATACAGAAAGACGGATGACAGATATATGCAGATAGACGAAGAGATACAAACTTCAACGTTTATTTATATTGGAGTACTTATGAGTTACGATTTACGACGCACAACGTAGGTTTACATTATGGGAGTTTTCATTGGATCAGACAAAAACTGAGGGTAAAAATGATCAAAAATTATGATAGAAATCAAGAAAGAAATTTGTAACTCCTTCTTTTGCTTTTCATTTCCATTTTTTTTTTTTTTTTTTTTTTTTTTTTTGCAATTTTTTTTAATTAATTAGCAATTTTATTATTTAATATAATACAATGACAGAATTGAATGATAATAATTATTTAACAACTTGTTGATCGTCTATATTATATATAGCTCGGGGCTTTTTTCTCGATTCTCTTTAATCTTGAATCTTGAATCTTTCAAACGCTATACACCTTATTCCAGCAACGTTCGACCTTTATACCCGGCGAATAGCGATGGAAAAATCATTCTACGTTATGGGTATATGGTATATGGTATATATATATATATATATATATGAACATATTACATCGCGCGCAGTTTAAGTCAGTTTAATCGCTCTGTTGTGTAAGTGACAAGTGGCGCATGAAGACTTGATAAGTTAATGAGGCAGGCGACATGCGCGACACTAACTATCGCCTGTCATATATTACGTTAACAACAGCCCGTATCTTTGCCGACAATAAAACTAATTAACATCGTTTCAGACGCGATCGGAAAATGTTATCAAAAAATTATTTTTTTTTCTTCACGCGAATCGTATATGAAAAATTGAACTACAATTACTTCGAACCCTGTTTTTTATTTATTCATTATTATTATTATTATTATTATTACTAGGTATTATTATTATTATTATATTATTATCAATCTTGTTATTTTCATTTTTTTTTTTTTTTTCCGAAGGCCATTGTAGTTTATTGTAATAGAGAGATTTGTGAATAATGCTGACTGGTTGACGTACAAAAGTACGTATATACATACGTATAATATATACGATATTATATTATATATGTTAGATCGAAAATTTGTCTCGGCAGAAATAGGCGAAGTACTCGAATAGGGTAGTATCGTTCGCGGTTTCATGTTCTTTAAGATTACACAACAATGAATTACGTAACTCGCTACACAAGTGCGTGGTTAGAATTTTAAAACGGAAATACGTTAGAACGTGCCGACGACAATAATTTAGTTCCTAGTATAGGTATACAGGTAGGCATACATTTATATACCTATATGCGAATAAAATCGAGCGACGAAGATATAAGTTTCAGCTCTGCGATTAAAGAATAAAAGATGGTAATGCCTCGTATTTAAAAAAAAAAAAAATTTCTCATTTTTCTTTTTTATCTTTCACAATCCTAGCACATGCCTTAAATATATAGGGAACATATCGATTCAATCCAATAAACCGTAAATCTGCTTTTTTTTTTGCTTTCTTTTCTTTTTTTTTTTTCTTTGCCTAGAAATAAATTAATGCAATTATACTAAATAGAAATGATACAGTAGATAGAATAATAGGTTCGCACAAGTATTAGGAGGTTTTACCAAAGCAAATAATGTATGGTTTTTTTTTTCTTTCGTCTCCTTCTCATCGGGGATAATTATTGGATATATTACATCGCTTGGATCAATCCAAGCCACGCTTCTCGAACAATCTTCGATTGTATTTTTTTTTTTTTTTTTTCTTTTATCGCTCAGATTTACTATTCTAATATATTTTTCGTATTATATACGTGTGAATAACACACATCGTTAGACATGATCATTTATCGTATTATCGTGTATTTACATATCGTTTGCTGATATTCTGCGAATCTCTCCTTTTCGTTTTCGAATCATTCCAGACACGTGCCTGTTAGAATTCATAGTATATAATATAATAGGCTTTAAACGAAAGGAGGAATCGCAGAATAATGGCTGGTTAAATTTCGTTTAATTCTTAAAAAGCGACGGGCATGAGAAAACAACTACGTAATACAACCGTCAAATAACAATTAACTCTATTCAACTCCTGACTATATGGACTCTTATAAATTCCTCTATATCCATTGTTGTCAAAAATTTATTTCGCCCATGACTCGTCGCTCAAGAATTATTTGATCGTTTGACCTTATACATACTATATATATATAGTATATATATATAGTATGTATATATATACTATACATCGTTGTATGTACGAATGAAAAATAAGAAGAAGAAAAAAAAAAAGAAAAAAAAAATGAGGAGGAATTCTTACGCTCCCTTCTGCTTCTCCTTCCGAATTAGGTATATACTTATGAACTATACTTCTGCTTCTCCGTTGCAGACAGCAGAATTTAATAATGGGATATCTAGCACAATTAGTTATAGGCTCTAGCCTACCATTACGTATAGGTACATAGTTACGGTATTATTATTCTATGTATGTATGCATATGCATACGCATATGTATATATGTATACGTATAGGTATATGTATATGTATATGTACATGTACAAAGAATTCTAGCATTTTCTGAAAGCGGTGCTATTCTGTTCGTCAATTCTAACCTCGTAGTTTTCTCCATCTCCTACCCGGGCGATTGTGATGAATGGTGTGACCGGAGGTGTGACCTGACCATCACCCTGAGGAATCGATACCTTTTCGCAAATCTCCACCACCGTGTGCCGCCTCTCACCGGCTGATCTCTCCCTTAGGGTTATCGTCGGAGGAACGGAAGGAGTTTGAGGAATCGATACTGGAATTTGAGACTTCTGGGATTCCCGGTTCTCATGCGGTTCCGACAACACCGAATAATCCTTATCAAAGTTTACCGTACTCTCAGCCTCCGGCGACGAGGGTGCCGATCCGTTCGGTGACTTGGACATAGAACCGCGAGATTTAATCGTCGGTAATTTCGACTGACAATTATTCGCAATCAAAGGATCTAAACACGTAGGCGAACTCGGGGGACTAGAATTCGGGGTCGATTTAAAGTTCACAGTCTTTCGCGGCAAAGGCGTTGGGATCTTCGACGCCGATCTCAAGGCCGAAGATTGATAAATCGGCGATATTTTAGTTTCCGGCAAGGTCGAGGTCGGAGAAGAAGGTGGCGTCAAGGGAGCGGTATCTTTAGGCTTGGCTTCCAGCGCGAGTGCCTGAAGGATATTCGAGTTCGCGTTACATGGTTTGCAATCAGTCTCCGCCCTCGTCACCTCTTCGATATTACCGTTTACCCGTGTTGACTGGTGAGCAACGATTTCTTGAGAAATGAAAATCGGCTTTGAATTTTCAACCGCAAAGAAGGGCTTGGGCTTGGGTTTCGGACTGGGTGTTTGGGGCGGTGTTCTGCGCGGCGGAACTTTCGGGCTTTGGTAAATAACAGGTCGCGGGGGTCTCGTGGGGTGAGGAAGTGCGCTGGTGTTAGTTATATCTACCATTGACCGAGGTGAAGTAGGAGGAGGTGGAAAAGATTTGTTAGTAGACTGCAGTTCCTCAGAGGTATCAGCAGTTTCCTATATAGAAATAATTTTCACAATATACGTCTAGTTAGTAACCCATAACCAGGAATATAGTTCAATTAACTGAACAACCATAATAAATAATTGCGACCATATCCACCATCTACGTTACAAATTATCCAAAATTATCTTACCTTTATTTCTACTGCTTCCGGAATTCTACCGATAATCGCTTCTGGCTCTGAAGATCCCGCGATCTGTTCGTCCCGCATCTCATTCCCGGGACTTTTCACCGTCCCGTCATCGTTGGGTAGAATTTCCGGCTCCTGTTTTTCTTCGACGATAATTTCCTGCTTGCCAGTCAAAACTGTTTGATTAACAGCGGCCATATCCTCGTCGACGGTCTCGTCTGCTTGACTAACGGAGCAGCTAACGTCGGCAGTGTGTATCCCCGAGTCCTCTCTATCGGTGTCGTTGAGTAATTCAGCGGACGAAGATGAGGCGGGATAACGACGAGTGTAGTCCAATTCTTCGAGGCTTTGTACTCGTTCGAAGGTGTCAGGACCACTGGACGCGTCGGCGTCCAATGAGTCGAGACTGCGATGAAAAGGGGCTCTGGGAACCCGGTACTCGGAATCCGGAGACGAGCTTCTTTCGCTCGGTGTGGATGTTTCGATTCTGTTTTCATTATCCCTGCAGCAAAGTCCGTGTTTGGCTGCAGTTCGTTTATCGAGTTCCTTGTTCCTCGCTGCGTCCAAAGCACTGAGACGATCCTTTATCGTTTTTGCAGACAAATCCACGGTCTGACGCGACTCCTCGGTGCTTGAAGATGTGTACTTTTCCAAGGTGGAGAGTCGCTCTCGCAAGGGACGAACCGCGTCCAATTCTCCGTTCGTAGAGATCGAGAGCTTTTGGGCGTTTTTCATTTCCCGCTCGGTCGTCTTTTTCTCAAGATGAGATAGCCGCTCTCTGATCGAACTCATGTCACCCGACAGTCTGTTCAGGTTCTTGTTGCTCTTGTCCAAATTTTCGTTCTCGTTTTTCTGCTTTTCCAGATTCGAGAGCCGCTCTTTTATCGATTTTGAGTTGGTGAAGTCGCCCGACAGCCGGTTCGACTTAGTCTCCGAACTCTGCTGCGATGCCTTCTCGAATATTTCACGCCTCTTAAGAATGTCCACTTTCACCACTTGGGCACCTTTAATTTCGTCATCGTTCAATTCTGTCTTAGAACCGTTTTCCTTGGACGCCAAACTTTCCTGAACTTTGTTGTCCAATTGGACGAGAGACCTTCGCGGTATATTTTGAGAAACTCTTGACACATAGCCACGAATGGCACCTTCATAGGTGTACTCCTCAGGCTCGGGAGAACTTGCGGTTGCTGTTGTCGCCGAGTCGTACTCCTGGTGATTGTGGTTGTGATTATTGTGAAACCCATTGCCAAATCCAGGCGCGGTTGTGTGACTGTTCCCGTTTTCGCTCGTCGCATTGTCTACGTCCGAGTGGTTCTTTTCGATCTCACTGTCTCTGTCACTCTGAAAGGTATAATGAACAAAAAAATTTAATTACAAAGACATGTCATTTAACGCGAGGTTTTAGATAAACCAGATAAAACTCTTCCAAGTCGATGATTAAGATCAGTTGGAAAGAAATTTGTCCACCCGGGTATTGAAACAATTTTTAAATTTTTTTGCTTTTTTCTACGGTGCAGATTGTGTTTCCCTCGTCTAATAGAATAGCGAAAAACCCTCGTGGCTCGTATTGTTTCCATGTTCGTTTCTAATTCGTAACTATTATGCGAGCGAGTTGACAAGGAAGAGTTTGACGCGAAACTATAGTCTCTTAGAAAGTGGCAGTGGCCTGACAGGTGGAAATTATTTTTTAATGTCTCCGGAACTTTCTCCGCTTATAAAAAGGGACCAGGTCTACTAGAATTTACTACATTAGGATCGTGACCCTGCGCGAATATTAAATGTCAAATTGCCTGGTCTAATTACAATTTAAGCAAATTCAACGTGTACTCGGGCAAATTTTTATTTTCTTCCACAAGAAATGATATTCGTTTTTATTTACTTACAAGCACACTGTGGGCATCATCGTGTGTGTCGCCGCTGACCGAACTCTTTCCACTGCTGGTACCGATCCCTAGGTCGCTCAAATCGTTGGCATCCTCTTCGTGATAGACGGCGAGGCCAACGCTCATTTTCCTTCCTCTGTTACCCCTTTCCACCATCATCTCCGAGAACGTTTTACTCCGGCGACGTTGTCTGTCGTGTTCTTCGAGCTCAAGTTTCTTCACCTCAACCACCCGCTCGATTATGTGCTCCTGCCGCTTCCTTCGACTACTCTTCCAATTGTCTAGGTTCTAAAACGAACGAGGAAACGATTTACGTTGCTGTTCATGTTTTCTGAGAATTTTCAGCATGTTTTACACTCTGCTCGCTCTCCGAAGGCAAGAGATTGAACGAAAAAAGGTACCGTTCTTCAAAATTGAAGCCATCATTCACGTTATTAAGACTATAAGAATAAAAAGCTCGACTAAAAAGCTTGACGAGGTTCGTACAAATGTATTTTATTTCTCTTATCTTACCGACTGCCAATCTTCGGGCTCCTCGCGCACCTCCTGTTTGATTTTCTTCACCTCCTCCACCTTCTGTAATTGTTCTTGTGCCGATCTGTAGAGAGCACATGGTCCGACCTTTACGAATTGCAACGGATTCGTTACTGGCTTCGGGGGTGTCTTCAGGGTTGTCTTGAGCTTCGGTGGATCTGGGGTAGTCTGAAATGGCGATAAAGATAATCAACGTCGATTTCTGACCGGCTCAATGATTTTATGAAAATTTTGATCACTTTTTTTTTTTTTTTCAACTTTATCCTAATACGTTTAGTGGACGAGTTCGTTGACGCCTAAGCCTCATCTAACTTTTACCGTAATCAAATAATTTCACGGTTCGTCTTGCTTCTGTTCATACTTTATACTCAACTCAACTCTTGCAGGGACTAATTATCATTAATTGATGTTTAACTCGGTGCGTTACTTTCAATTAAACCGTAAGAACTCGCGTGCGTTTGTTATACTTACACCATTATTATATCAATCATGAGCATTAGGTATAAATTAATTATTATCACAGAGACGTATCGTATACTATCGAAGGAACAACGCGACGCCGAGTGATCACAAGCGCTTTGACAAATCGCAACATTTCACGTTTCACGTTTCACGTCTAACGACACGACCTCTGTGTCCCACATTTCCAATTTCATCCCCCCAAGACCTTGGCGAAAATTGATTTATCCCGATGTGAGCAGCCATATGTTTACTCTAAGCATAAGCCAGGGGCTTGAAACGTTGAAGGTTCTCTCCTATCATGGTATGGCTTGAAAATAATTGGAGTAAGACCGCCGAAACTATGAGTAGCAATGAATATTCAACTTCCGAGTAACTTGGCCCTGTGCGTTGTTATATATAAATCGGTCGAAAATTACTTTTACACCGAGTATTACGAGGCAAGAGAAAATATTTACTATGACCAAAGCGAGCGTAGGTGTTCATACGCGAATGTATGGGTGATTCACTGCACGGTGTATAGCGTGTGTGGGTATACAGGAAACGGAACTACGCTTCGATCTGCAACGTCACGCTATTTCCACGAATGCCATTGTATGAATGGTGTATATTCGTTCGATTTTTTCGTAACATTTCAGGCAGACTAGCCGTCCCACCGTTCGAACATTGTCGCGTTTTATTTGATTACATATTTTTATCCTTTTTTTCTCGTTTTTTTTTTTTTTTTTTTTTTTTTTCAAACGAACAAAGCACGCTGCTGTTTAATCGCTCGGCGATGAATATAGATCGTTCAAACGATTTCGTAACCAAGCGACAAACTCGTTGGCTTTGTCAAACTGAGATAAAAAAAAAAGCCATTCCTCAAATAAGATATAACCGCTTGTTGTGATAAAGGCCCGCGAGGCACGTATCCTCGTAAAATTTTTGCGCGGATTCCTCCGAGTCTTAGATTAATTTTTATTCAGTTATCTCCGAAGAATTTCTATACGAGCCTGCAGTAGGCTCGTATATACGTAGGTAATATACCTACCTATATCTACAATCGATTATTTTATCTATGCTAAATCGTGAGCAAACGAAATGTCGGGTTTATCAAACGTACCATCTTATCGGTTCGCCGCTCCGAGGCAGCGGGTTGCGAGGCTGGCATCACCGCGACTTCCTCTTCGCACCTTTCGACCTCCCGACCTCCGACTTGGGGACGTTGTACTGTACCCCGTACTATAAATTCGTAGAGAGCCCCTCTTCAACGCGGTGCTCCCTGCGCCGACGACGAGTCCATCCTACTCTCGAAATCTGTAAAATAAAAATAAAGAAAATATGAAAATTTGAAAATCGGGGTCCGGTGTAAGCGGAGGTGTGAAATTCGTCTAAATTTAGGCTGGTAAACAAACGGATGAGAGAAACACCCAGCGTCGTCTGAAACTGTGCGGTTTAGTCAAAGATCGAACACACAGCTGCAGCTGTAAGACGCAGAGCTGCGAAAACCGGATTTACTTTCGCTAGTCGCTAGTTAATATTAGCCTGGTAGTAGCATGACTTGGCGGTCAGCTGCATATCGTGACGAATCGAACGAGAGGTTTTATTTCTAATAAAAAAACGGTATTATCGGTATTTACAACACCGAGTAATCTTTGTACGCTATAGCATGGATGCAACTCAGGATTTAAGAATCGTTCGTCAAGATTTTATTGGCAGAAATGGAATGGCGCACAAGTTTTTTTTTGTACGTCTTCGAGCTCGACTAACGCGTATTATACTATGCGATTTCAGGGATAATCCGATGAACTTCTTTAATTACTGCAAACCACGAGACCCTGACGATTTGAAGCCCTATTTCCTGTTGCAGAAATACGAAATAAAGAATCGTTACTCCCGTCATTCGATAAGGTTATCGCGAGACGGCGGACTCTCGTGGTCTAGATCTTTTTTCTACACCTTTTGCATAACGAATTCTATTTTCTAAGAGTGCAGTAGGCCAAGTTTGATAACAGAAACTTATATCCAATTGTTTAGTCGTCGTAGTTGAGTGCCAGTAAAAGTTAAACATCTTATCAACTCTGGGATCCCTACTGTACATAACGAGCGTTTTTTTGTCAGCTGATAAGTTTTCCATTCCGATAGATGAGACGATATATCGTAAACAGCTCGCAATCGAAAATTATATGTATAATAATCAATAATAATTAATCTAGTGCCGAAAATTTTCGTTCCTTTATTATAATTTATAACTTAGGAATGTTGTTACAGATCGTTTTATTCGCGGCAGCATCCGGTGGACTGTCTATTTTAGAATCAGCAGAGTTTATTTGTTCGCGGTTGGGTTTGGTAAAAGGTATAAAGAAAAAATAAAAAAATAAAAGATAAAAGTTTGCCAAGGCTAAGTCGCTCAGATTCGAGCCACGCCGTGCTAATGCTGTTCTTCTGGCTTCTGACGTGAGTTGTTATAAGTATATACTTGTACCGTCCGTAATAGTCAATGACAAACTAGTTTAGTTATGATCAAAGATCTGATATCTGATGACATTTTTTGTTGACAATGCCAATCAAAATTTATACACGTATAGGTATAGGAAAAATAGCGCAGTTTCACCACTATAAGTTGTCCAAGGTTATATACCTACCGTCAAATATACGTCAGGATTATTATATCCGAGTGAGAAGATTATCCACGCTCAAATTACGTAGCAAGAGAACACTATCAATTTATGACATATTTAATTAGGATCACGCCGGGGAACACCAAGGTGAAAAAAAAAAAAAAATAATAATAATAGAGTAAAATAGAACAGCAGCTGATGTTGATAAAGTGAGACCACAATGTGCAATATAAAACTGGGTAAGCCTTAACGTTCAACTGCGACTGAGTACACAATTTGATTCACTCTTATCAGGCGACAGTTTTGATATCTTGCATGTTGGTATATGATTTCTTATCAGCCGATGTTGGACACCTTTATAAAAAATAAATGATGGAATTATTGTGCAACCATGTTTGTCTCAAAGTCATTCTTTACTCTTATTACTTCGTTATGGCGTCAAAGTGCAAACTATAATACGAGATTAGTAGACAGCAGCTATGAGCAAGGGGGGAATAAATGCACTCTCGCGAGATGTACTTAGCGAAATTGTATCAGCAGTAGAATCGCCATTGTTTCTTTGATGGATGCGAAAAACGAGGAGTATCTACCCACATTATACACGCAACAGTTCACATCAGATTTCTCTAGTTCAGGAGGGCGTCCAGGAGAGCTGCATACGTTTGAACGAGAGAAACGGTGAAATGAAACGACTTCGTATTTGCTTAGGAATCGCCAGATCGAAAACGAGATTGGTTAGAAAATTGTTAAAAAATGTTTACCGAGTCGAGATTAATTGCTCCGCGGTCTTGCTCGGGGGTGATAAGTAGGCTGAGGCTGACTTTTGTAATCTAAGCCATACCAAGGGCCACTTTGTGTTTGCCCTTTGCCTGGTACCGAGACAGGAAGATAAGCTGCCGGTTGTGAAGAGTCCCAGTCCCAGTGCACGAAGGGGAATTCAGTGTTACGAACGTGCAAGTGGTCATTAGGAAAGGCGAGTGTGTCGTGGGAACATAACGTAGAAATTACCTCTCCAGACTCCAGACTCCAGACTGCAGTGTAGAACGTAGACGTAGAGAGCGGTCCCTTATGGTCCAGGGAATTCCATACCATATATAAATTTTGTCGTCTTTTTATCAAAATTCGATCCAGACCGCAATGGAATTATGAATTATACAAGCTGCAGTTTTCAATTATTTAATGAACAACCGAGCCTGCGGCTTGGGTTTTATTTTGCATAAGTTGTCGTCGTGACAGCGAGGCCGACACAATGAATTTCTGAAGTCCAGGTAGACGTAGTGAAACGGTAATTCTGCAGGAATAACCACAAGCAAGCAACGGTATATTTAGTTCGCCACAAATTTCAACGGGCTTAAAGTGATTCTCTTTCGTAATCGGTAGAATTTTTGTCATGTTAAACGCTCTTCCATTGTATAAAGGGTTCCGTAAAATCTGAAAGAGTTATATATATATATTATATATACGAAATAGAAATGGTAACGCGGTCAAGTAGTAACGTTTTTTCCATTAATTCTTCGCGTCACAGTTTGGTACACATCGAGATCCTGCACCAGTAGGAAGGAAGGAATATACTGTTCGCTGCAGCAACAGATCATTTCAGTGTCTAGTCAACTGTGGAAACTGTCTGATGGGAATTGCCGCTCGTAAAGATGATGGCGGCAACTGGAGCGAGTAATTTTGTTATTCGAATGATGACTGTCTCGAGGCTTAAGGATTTGTCGGGCTTTCTGATTTTACGATTTTGACTCGCGCGATAGACTAAACCAAAACTAATGAACCTCCTCGCGTGCTGCCGTAATTTCAGATCATTCTATTTTCCAAAGGATCGCTACTATACCACCACTAGGTAGCTACTACGTTCAATATTCTCGGCGATGCTATTTATGCCGTGTGGCGGTGCCCTTAAATCACTTTACATTAAATTAACGAGGATTACGTCGGCAATCTTAGGGGCACAAATACAGCACCGAGATATTCTCGCCTCGACGTTCATGCATCATGTATGTATCCATCTACGTACGCATGTGCGTTGCATTGACCTCACGTAAGGTTGTACATATGCTACGTGACCACGTATCTAAATGGATACCCACACTCTGACAAACCCAGGTCTTGGTTCCTTCGGAAATAACGGATGGAACATTGAAAATCCTAATGAAAATTCTGAGTATGGGTAGGTTAAGGCGAGAATTCTTGTCCTAAATGTGAAAGGAAATTTCTCACCACCGATCGAGATTGAATTGAAGAAGAGCGTGGATGTTTGAGGGAGAGAAAACGTGGCTCGTTTTCTCTTGCTTACAATATTATAGGGTAGCAGGGCCTATGTGGGTTGACAGTTAAGGCTTGTTACGAGTCGTTTAATATAGACGACAAGTCTTGATTAGAAGATGTACCGGCCGTTATTGGAACCTGCACCGTTCGTTCGGTCTTCTTTATTCACTTATCCATTCATTTTTTCAATAATATTACGCGTTTCGTGGAGAATACGATGATACGAGAAGAATTTATTGCGCAAGTGATAGATTCGCCAGCCGCGCAGGGACCGCACCGTTAAGTGCGATCGTTTTTATTCTCCAATTTCTCAAGTGTTACCGCATACCTACACATTGTTTGCTCAAGCCGTAATCTCTCGCGGATGAGAGAATTAGTGCCGAGGTTTTTAGTTTGGTAAAAATAGTTAAACAGCCTATGAAGATGACCTCTCGGCTCTGACGTTCAAAACCTCTCTCGAAAATCTAATTTCCCCAGGGAAAAAGGCTCAAGAGTCTTGGACTAATTACAGAGCGGCTTACACACTTTGACTCGAAACAGATTTGACCGCGGCCGCTATTTGAATATAATAGTTTCACGTTAAGCGGTGAAATAGTTCAACCATATAGTTTCAAGATAAACTGACCGATTCAACAGAGCCATCAATTATACCTCGGTCCACCATCCGCACTTGCGTTCCTCGAGCTCATCTTATTTTACAGTCAAAGAGTCAACGGAGTGTCATAAAAATATAACGCTCATTCCTTACGTTGTTGTTATTTCAACTTGGAGTTCTTCGATCGAACCATAGATATATGAACCTATATATAGTACATGAATGTTGGCGGATCGAAGATTCCTGTGATTGTGGAATTGTGGAATCATGGGACTCTGTGCTCGAAAGTCTTCCCTTGACGATGAAAATATGCCACAATAATCCTGCAGCACAGCTGCACCACCTTGGCAGCTATTTCTGGAGCTGCCTGTTGTCCTAACTGTAACCAGCGGTGAAAAATAACGCTATATTCATCCAGGTTTAAATGAATAAATAATGCGGTCTAATACCACGTTGTTATTTTAGGTCAATGTTGTCGGACTCTAGGCGTAATGAAATGAATAATTGATACTTTTGATCAACCTTGAATTCACTTAATACAGATCTCGCGAAGACAGCTGTTAAGTTTCCAGGTACAGCGAGGGACAAGTGCAGTTCGATATGTCTCTACCGTTACCTTTCGGAATTAGATTTCCTCTGTACAGTTAGCTCGGCGGTGATTTCACGGAAACACTTTACCAGCTGCCTGGAAAAAAGAGTGTAAATATACCTACCTACAACTCTACTTTGGTGGAGGCAGAAGTTCACTCGCGAAACTTGAAATTTCACGATCGAAATCAACAGATCGGTCGTAATTATCGCACCTGTAACATACTCTCTGCACTCTCGTATCTCTATACGCGAAAATCATTGCCCTCTGATGATATCCCCAAAATAATATTATACGCATCGACTTAGCAGAGCTGGAGAGAAAAATCCCAGCGGGGGTTTTGAACTTTTGAATTCCACCTCTCGAGGGCATCCGATCGATATTGATCATCGTACTTCAGTAGGGAGAGAAAAAAGTATTTAAGAAACATGCCGGAGAATCAATAGATCGATGGATCATCTATGGATCATCGATTGACCAACGCCCGCGCAAGCCGTTGGTTTCTTTGGCGTCTGTTTCAGATATTTCCTGGGCATTCTTTGTGCGGCACGCAAATCAATTTATTACATATACTTTCGTCTCGAGCCCCCAGGGCGTGACGTAATGCGGTCGAAGGTTCGAGAGAATCGAATAAGAACCGCGGCGTCGCGGGCGTCGATGTGGTAAAAAATTACCGCGACCGGGTCACGATCTGATCTCACGTTCGTGAACCTTTAGGCAGATCAGATTATCGGATACGAGATATTTTCAAATTCTTCAACGCCTCTTTGATTAATTAAGATCCCCGGTAGTTGATAAAGATATTTTCTGATAAAAAAAATAAAAGGTCCAAAAATTTCGTCATAACGGTATATTCCATTTTAAAACTGACAATGAACCCCGAGGTAGGTCGCCTCGGCGTTGTTTGACCCTGTGGAGGAAGGGCGCGCCCGTGGCCGTCACATTCGAGGAGTTTAACGTTCTGAAATTCGACTGGTATATACCCGAAGCTGATCGTAAACCGAGCATGCCCCAGGTTCTGGAGGTTTTATGGAAGGTATAAAGTTATGCGCCTTGGTAAAATTACGAGCGAGGAGGGGGCCCCGGGCACCCACCCGTCGAGGAGTACGGAAAACTTGGTTCTTTCAAGGAAGCAAAGAGAACTGTGACCCAACAGATTTTATGCTCATCGGTTATAAAATGAGTGTATTAAGTAGCACCGACTTCTTCTTCTTCTTCTTCTTCTTCTTCTTCTTCTTCCTCATATTTCTGAACGCGGGAGCAGATCTTGTCACTCGAAGTATATGTAAGTAGGTGTATAATATGATACGCAGACAGTTTTATATTATATAAATACCAGATGCAGGGATATTAGGAGGTGCATCGCACCTCGAAGCTAGCCGAACCATAAATTATGTCAACGAAATAGCCCCCTTGAAAAGTGCCACTTAACGAACTGTGACGTTTCTTCATACTCCGTACGTATACCTACATACCTATGTGGTACCAGTCTCGGGAATTTTTCTATGCTACCATTTTTACTCCATAAACATATATCTCAGGTTTGTATTTACCAATTGGCACGAAATAGGTAGATTAAGGGGAATGGCATTAGCTACTTGTTGGAAAAGTTTACCCATAACAATGAAATTTTACTGAATAAGTGGCGTGGAATCCATTAGGAAAAACACGAGTCTTCAATTTCCAGACACCTTTTCCGCACAAAAGTATGGTGTGGTGTGGTGTGGTGTGGCGACGACGTCGTAACCGACGAAACACCGTTTCAACTTGACAGAGAAAAGTTCAACGCCTTTCTCTTTCTCACTCTTTTAGTCTCTATAGTCTCTTTCTCTTGGTACTTCTTTCCCTTCGTTATTCTACCCGTTATTACGACTCTCTTTCCAGACTCTAGCTTCTGATCGTAACAAAGGAGCATGAAACGAAAGCGGTTCCAGACGAAGCACACGGTAGCAGGTGTCTCTATCAACACTGTGATCACAGTTGATCCTACAATGATATACCTTCGTGTTTTCTTCAATTTTCACTTCATATAGTATCGCGACCGAAGATTTCCTTTTTTCGTCCAAAGAAAGCGTAACTTAACCTGTCTGCAGCTTCCCTGTGAATCACGTAGCCAATGCAACAAAAAAAGAAAAAAGAAAACAAAACAGAGGGAAAGAAATCTTGGTTAGCCACGTGCAGGATAAGGAATGAATCCAGTCTCCTTCGAGGGGAAAGAAGTGCGCTTCGAAACGAAACAGGATGATCAGCAGCTGTTTCCGATTATGGGGAACGAGACGTTTTGATGGGTCTTTCTTGGGTTTTCAAGATCAGCGTCAGCTTGTTGTAAATGATGAAAAAAAATTCGCCCCGATTACGAGTCCGTTAAAAATCCCGTGACTAGTGGGTCCTTCGCGGGCGCTGCACCGTATGAAAGTTATTAAAACGACGGAGTCGAGGTGTCTGCCGCGGCGTCTAACAATAAGGAGTCTCTCTCGAAGTCTTGGGGACTCGCGCGGTGGCTAGGTCGCGGTCAGGGCGATGCCCTCGAAGACGAGCTCTTCCCTTCCTTTCCCTTCCCTTCCCCCATATAGCCTCTCCAGCATCTCGTCCTCCCAGGCTTCGGTACCCCTTCTCTGTATCATTCTCCGACGTGTCCTCTCCCGCCGCAGCTACGTCTTGTCCGAGTGTCGAACCACCGGGATACCAGAGGCCAGGATCACTCGGGCGTACAGCTTCGAGGAAGTCGCGATCAGTTTACCAGATCCTGATCGCTGTTTACTCTCCGCAAGGTCCTATATGTCGCTTCTGATCTAATCTTGGAAAATTTTTTGAGAAATTTTATCTTACATCTATCGATAACGAAGCCTTATTCCACTCGTGACAAAAATTGCGGTCAGAATACCAGCAGATCAATTCTGAAGGTATAGGTTTTCACGATAAATAGATACCTACTCGAGGAGAAACCAAGACGATAATAATATTAATGACGACTCGCGAGGTTCTCACGATTGGTAGCGCGTATTTTCGCTCCTGCGTGTGCGTCTCTTCAGCTGTTATAGGTATATCCCGCGAACGGGTAACATATTCCCTTCGTAATAGCGTGTTTATAGTTTATACGAGCAATTTATGATCATTATAGCCGACCGCAAAGGACGAGCGATAGCGCGTCCGTATCTGTATATACCGACTCCGCACTTTAATAGTAGCTGCTGGTCAATTTTCATCATTGAATGAATATAGCTAAGATATTTAGCGATCATCTAACGAGATTTACAGCCTCTCTCTATCCCCTCCCCGAGACAAAACCGTGAAAATTAAATAGTCTATACGATGATTAACGATGCCGGATCGAACGCCTTTTGCCACTCCAGCGACTCGCGCGTCAGAGTCGATAGTTCAAGCCCAGCCGGAGGCATTAAATCGATGGAATTTTAATAAATGGAAAAGAAATAAATGAGAAGATGATTATTTATGCCAGCTAGGCGCCGTTTGGTGTGAATAGAATAAACTTTTTTTTAATAGTAAACTTTTGACGAAATGTGACGATCACTTTTTCTCGCTCTCGCGCTCCGATTGAAGCCCTTTGTTTTTTCTTCAGCTACTCGTTTATATGCGATAGTTTTGTGCGAACGTGCGAGTCGCGACGGGGTGCCACCGCGCCGCAGTACAAGCCTCATTTATCTCGTTGTAACGCTGCCGTGTAAATCCGTGTATACGGTAAAACGTAAATCATATCTCGTGGGTCGGGGAAAAAAATGAAAATTCCACATACCCGCATTATGATACCCCGTGAGATGGTGGAAATTCAGCAAGCGAGTGATTCATACACCGATCCATAGATACACATATACATAAATACGCCTGGCTTATTGCGATTCGCGTTTGCCCCTAATGAAATAATAAAGAAGGAAGAGGATGCGGCGCGTTAAAGACCGCGATGCAGGCACTGAATAACTCGTCAGTTTATACTCGTTTTATTAGAAAATGATCCACACCGTGAGCCGGTAGTGCAGGAATATATAGCTGTTCGTGGAATAAATAAAGGGAAACGAAATCCTTAATCCGTAGAATTTACGTCAGGACACCCAACCCTGACATTATAGTAATAAAACCTTCGGAGAGACGTGATCCAGACTCACGAGTCATATAAACTCGTTTGAAATCTATGGGTTTCTGAGATAATCGGACCAGAAGTCTGAAAATACCTTCGAAAGTTCCAACCCTTCTTAGCTTCTCCTGGTGTATTTTGAGCAAATGCATCGCGGCGGGCGCAGCATCGCCAGCCAGACCGTCCTGAATACGTAAACACGTGCGAGCCACATGGCGGTTGTGCGTCGTCGATGTTTTTCATGCACACCACACGTTGCAGCACACACGGTTAATACCGGACCTTGAACACGTGCGCGGCGCGTCGTCGACGGTGTAAAAAGAGGGCAAGTTACTCGGCCCGGCTATACCTAGGTAAAGATATACTACGTACGATACGTATAATACGCGGTGCAATGACGTAGCGGAGGTAAAGTGAGCCAATCGACAGTTCTTTGATTAAATATATCTATTATTAGAAAGCATAACGAGAGGTATATATATACATGAACAGCCTTGAGAACAAGACGGCCATTCATTCATGATCGTAACGATATTCGTGTCTGACGTGGATGGAATCGCGTTAAAAACATATATAATTCTGGAATTTCAGACAAAACTTGGTTGTTTAGGGGGGTAGGGGTAGGGGGTCAAAGTTCGAGCGGAAGTATAGCCGGGTTGGGTCATTGCCTACATACATATACTTATATACATTATAAATATATTCTCACGACAAAATATATACCTCGACTAGTATAAGGAACCTGGTAGACAAACAATCATTACCTTAATCACGCGAACGGTAAATTCAAGGACTTGTGTATAGTTTCTAGACGGGGAATAGGCAAGAAATAAAAGTGGCAAACAAATGAGTAATACGGGTACGAGTAACGGGTGTAAATTGCGTCCGCATGCGATATTCGATTCGTATATAATTGTATACACGAATTATATGTAAGTGTAAAATGTAAAGAAAATGAAAAGCGGGCCTATAGGTGTTGTATAAATGAACCACACATACACGTGAGGTGATTTTTTTTTTTTTTTTTTTTTTTCTTATCCTGCACAGTCCCGCGGCGACACTCTTTCGCCACGTCTTGTCTTGTGTCCGCATTACCATAACTCACTCCATACCTATAATACAAGAATTCTTTGCACTAATCGTAGATTTTCTTATGACATTATCTAGTCATGCGGGTAGGGCGTTAATGCCCGCGATATATTTTCACATCCTACTACCTTATTTTATACTATATACGTTACGTTGGCTTACTTATTACACTATTATAATGCCGAGAAAGGTTGAAATATCAATAATCGTTACGTGGGCCGTTGAAATCGTGACAAAATTCCGACTAATTTTCCCCTTTAATACGATCTATTGCCGATAATTAAGTGTACAGTTATACTGTATATATATATCTGTACATCTATATAGGTATACCTTCGTGGATAATATCAAAGTAGGTAATTAATTATCAATAGATAAAAGGAACAAAATTGCCAGAATTATAATAGCCTGGGTATCCGTTTGTAGAAAAAAAAAAAAAAAAAAAGAAAGGAATTAAAAAGTTGAAAAAAATTAAGAATTACTCACACGCAAACACATATAGGTATGGTAGAATTCCTGATTTCGTAATATACCGCAGGCAAGAGTCTCATATACATTAGTTCATTCTAGGTACGTATATGGGTATGGAAACAGCGAGAGCAGTTCGCGTATAATCGGTATACATTATGCAGAATATGTCGGAAATGTCTACCAGTCAAACGTCAAGAGTCATTTAAATAACTTCCTATCACGAAAATGGGTGGGTATATAGATATAGGTAGGTATTATAGGTTTATACCTAGGACAGATAGGCCGAGAGGAGATTGACCAAAAAGTCTGTATCTTACACGTAGACACCGCGGCTTTTGGGCCTGTCTACGATATCAAATCGCGCGAATTACCCGAGGCTATGTATTATAATGGGCGAAAATATTTAACAACTTTTTTTTTTTTCGGTTTCTTTTTTTTTTTTTTCCATCAACATTTAAACGGATGAGATTAAAGCCAAATATTACGCGTTTCGAGAATAATTTAACATCTAGTATATCGACGATGATATTAATAATGACACATAGTAATAATGACATTTTTAACAAATGGAATTGAATGACGTTGAAAGAATTTTTATTTCCGTGTTTCGAGTCCCCGCAAGGATTGTGTACTGGACGCGAGGAGGTGTCAGCCACGCCAAGGACGACTAGTCAGAGAGAGAATAATTGTATCATGTATAGTAATAATAACAATAGGAGAAAAAGAAAAAAAGATAAAAAAAAAAAAAAAAAAAGCGATTCCAAAGAGAACGCTCGTCAGGGTGGAACTATAATAGCGCAGATATTATGCAACTATACGGTGTAGAACGCGTGTTGCCGCATCAGCTACTTATCATTGTTATGTAGGTATATTATTTCAATATAACAATATTATACTTGACAATGATCTTTTTACGATATAGTATATTGGAAATCAGATCATTTCTCAGATCAGAAATTCCGATGCAATTATTTAGTATCTGAGCTATGGCGAGTCATTCGTAAAATCGATTAGCGAATATAGGTTTTTTTACTTACCGTTGAAAGGAGAAATATTGCGAAAACTAGCTGATATAGAGGTAGACGAATTGGGTGAAACAGATCGAAACGCACTTCGAACACGTAACGCAACAGAAGTTCTGCTCTGTTTAGGAGAGTGAAAACGCGGGAGTCGTTAGGATGAAGGAGATACACCGTATCTACTCGGTTTATCTATATATATATATATTACCAACAGTCGAATAATTCGCACCCGTAAAAATTCGAGGACAATATGTGAATGGCGAAAATTTCATCTACAAGGAGATTGAAATCTTAACGATTTTATTAATTAAACTGAATTTCTTTAAAAATTTAATGAAAGGGGCATTTGAACATTATGCGGTTGCGGCATCTGTGTTAAGTCGCGACTTGCGACTGACTCATTGCGTCACATGTTATACGTGACCGAAACACGCACGCGAAAGACGTCACGCGTGGAATACGGGAATAAAATAAAATAAAATAAAATAAAATAAAATGAAATAAAATAAAATAAAATAAGAAATTCCCGGCTGTAAGAGCCGCTGGATGGTTCTCACGAGTTACGAAAGCGAGTTCTATTGTTGTCACTAGTTTTGAGAAATCTTTTTCCTACAACTAGGTATAGTAGGTATTAGGTACGGACAATGAAATCCTCGTATGAGTGTAGCTCCACGGATTGAGCGGAGCTTTGTGTCAGTATAGTCTGATAATTACAGCGTACTTGTAGTAGGCGTACGCCGACCACGAGGTCTTTTTCGAGAGGGACTAAAATTTTGGAGATAACTGCTATATGGATATGTATATTTGAACAAGGAAGTCTTTTGTTCGTGATTCCTCGACTTCTTTTGACTAACAATAAGGGTAACGGAACGCCGTGTTATGCAGAGTGTTAACAAAGCCGAATTAACACCGTGCTCGAACGAAACGAAGAAAGACGGCTAAAACAGCTCCAAGACGACGACGACGGCGACGACGACTGCATTCCTCCACGATTTCACGATTTCGCGTCTTTGCTGCTACGTCGATGCGACGTGGGGAAAGTTTTCCTTAACGAGTTTTACCATACCGCGTATGGCACTTTGGGCGAAGATCATATCTCAAGGTTTGCAATCGAATCGCATGCAGATTTACAATCCATGACGATATTTCTTTAAGAAAACTGCAGAAGGCCAAAAGATTAACCGCGGATTTACTCATTCTTATGTGAATAAGGAATTACATGCAGTGAATCCGAGTCGCATTTACCACGCTCATGATATCAATTGAAACGCTTGTAAATTTTCATTAATTAAGATTATAGTACGACTTATTCGCAATTTTCAACTACCAGACACTCGTCGAGTCGATGCAGCGATAATTGTAAGCACGTATATACTTCGGCGAGACGATAGGCATTACATGAAATCTATTACCGCGATAAACGTAGTATATAGGTATACCTTTACCTTTACGCGGCGTGGAAAAGGAAAAGGAAGAAAAAAAAGGAAAAAGGAAAAAGATAGAAAAATAAGCAACAATTTAATACCTTGTAATTTTCACGTTCTTTTCATTGCCCCGTTAAACAATCGTCGGCCAGGGTAGGTAGGTATCTAGGCAGGCGTGTAATGCCGTCAAATAAACATTAAATCCACATCGGGCAACTAGCAACGAGCAATTATAATGAAATGAATTTACGCTTGTCCGACACTCGACTTTGACGACCGAACGGTATAAATTAACGCCTCTAAAGAGGTGCGCGTACGATCAGGTCCAATGCAATGTTGCTGATCTTCGAGCACAAGCTCATGCAGTCATTGTGGTAGTACCTACTTATCGTTCTGAAATGGTAATTATGATTTGTGTTTATCGATATATTATATTCGCGCGGGGGAAAAAAGGAAAGAGAAAATAGGAAAGCATCGTGGAAACAAAACGCGAAACATTCAGATGTCTCAGCCTCGATTCAGCTTAACGAGATCGAGCAAAACGGTCAGTGGTCTTGTTTCACGGTCGAAGACCCGTGAGGTACAATTTTCCTACATCTTATGGAGAAACGACCTCGTCCTATAAACGGTAGTAAACTCGAACGACCTATACCCTGCACCTACTCCTACGCTTGAGGCTTTGCGTATACTATGCAAACTTTTCGCGAAATACGGAATGGCGAGTATGGTATGGTATGGGGGACAAAGATATGGAAGTATGTTATAGGCAGTAGTAAATCGCAGGACATTTCCGTCGCCGTTGATGCTGATGCTGATGTTTATGTTGACTCAACTGTTCGCATTGTTTCGGGTCATTTACCTCCTCCAGGCGATACAACTTTGCTGCATTTATGTATTAGCTTCGTGTGCCGCTCCTGACGTGGCGAGACTCTATGCCGGATAAATAACGTACTGACTATTCGACCGCAGTGTATATGTATGTAGTTAGGTACTCGTTGCATGCACCGAAGGTAGGAGGATAGAGAGAGAAATTCTCGCGTATAGATTATAGCCGTCCACCTATATACACCCGCGCTCCCTACGCTAGCTTTGATAACGAAAGTATGTATCCCTGTAGCGGGTGACTTTTTCGAACAAGGAAACGGCCCGTCGAACTCATCCTCGCAGGTTAACGTATCGTCTGAAGATATCGTAAACAGGGGCCGTTTTCCGAAAGGGTATCTCCCCGGAAGTCTGCATGACCGATTGAAAAGGCTTTCAAATGGAGAACACCGGAGGTACCAAATTCCGAAAGCTATATAGGAGTCTGGACGTTCGGAGTTTTGAGCGGTCTAAAATCTTTGAAAACTAATTTCAAAGTTAATCTCAACGATGATAATGATCATTAATATTTACCCCTGAAGGGCCACCGATGAGGGTCACAAAGATGTACAAGAAAACGATACATTATTTACTGTGAGGTATGAAATTAATCAAACCTAATCCGCAGACTTGGTTGTTGTGAATATTACGTGTACTTTGTTCTTTTTTTCTTCTTCCTTTTCCTTTTCCTTTTTTCTATTCATTTATTTTCTCGTCTAAGTCTATGACTCTATACAGCGGACAATGTGCAGCAATCCAACGGCTCAGAATCAGAGATGAAACGAGACATAAGCCGGATGCCGCTGATCTATCCTACACCGTTTAATTTCGCAGAACCGCAGCCGTTCGCCTCAGTCATCTACGAGAGATCTGTTTCTCTTCGCATCGTAAGATTCCTTTCAAAGGATCCTTCGTCATGGCTGTTTGTGAGAACGGCTGTTCGAGCTTATAAACGTACAGAGGAATTCTTATCTCAAAGGAAACTCAATCAACTCAGTGAATCGCGTATTCTTATAAATCATGGCCATCCGGATGCCATACAGCGATTGAAATCATATAGTATAGGTATAGGTGTTCGAACGTTGTGTACTACGTGTGAGATAAAAAATGGGATAGCAGAAATCAAATTTTGGTCAAATCTTGCACGGTAAGCAGTAAGGCGATTCCATGGTTTAAATTACTCCTGCAGGCCATTGAATGGGTCGCTAATAATTGCAGGTCTTCTCCTCGCGTCTATATACGAGACTACGGATGTGAGGAGAACACGCGAGGAGATTAGCCATCAATCTATGACCGATTACACAGATAATTACCTGAATACCTGAATAGATCCCCAAAGCTCGGTTATTACATATAGAGACTTTCTAAATTGCGATTTGATTTCATCGATTATCATTATTTTATACTCGCTATTTTTCTCCGTTAGAAACTTTCAACAATAGTCCGGCACGGTGTGAACACACCCTTAATGATACGCCGTTGTCTTGTACAGAATGCGGAAAAGGAAAGTCATTGCGTCATGCGGACTTAACTTACTTACTTACTTGCTCACTTACTTACTTTATACTTATACTCCCTCGCTCGCTGTTACTGCTGTTGCTACTATCTCGCGCACCAACAAGAGAAATTATATCAATTTATGCGAACCCGTATTCACGATCGCGTCACATCGCAAGTATGATACTAAAGGTAAGTAAAAAGAGTTTAAGAATCACAGACGGGAAGAGAAATTACCCTGAGGTGGCTTCGATCCGTCAATGTTTGGGTTCGATTAAACGAAATAGTGATTCCTTTGAAAAATAGCAGCACGGATACGTTTACGCACGTGGTTTAGAAATTTTGTCGTAATTTATTATCTCTGTATGATTTAGTCACGACGTCTTTGAGGTAGATTTAGGAAATAATAATAATTGCGGTTTGTTGTTCGTTGCTCGTTGCGGACGATGATCTTTCAGAAATAATCCTTTGATGCGGTGCAGTGCAGTGCTCCGAGAATTTTTTCACTAACTGACTGCCGGCTCGGTTAAGGAAGACGTAAGAATATATAGAATATACAAACGGGGTAGAAAAAACTAACAAAAATTTATAAACCAACAAACCTGATCGCGTACGAGTTCAATGAAAACGTGGCAATGACTTCCGAGACTGCTAAACAAAGTCCTGACTCTCATATACCTAGTATCGGCAGACCGGAATAGTCCCCAGGACTTTTATTTTCATCGTGTGTATATAGAAGCGGTGTCAAGGATGTTTGGAAATATCGGTATAGAATTCGATTTAATGTACGTTACAGCAACCCCACATAGGCACAATATACCGCAGCCTCATGTTTCTTCAGCTGTAATAAAACATTTCTTATTCGTTTCGAAGAAATCCCCGAAACGGCCAGTGGAAAAAAAAAAAGAACAGGAAGAAAGTTGGAAAATTCTGACCCTGACTTAGGATCTACGGTGTCCCAAGATGTTCAGATCCTTGGCCTCTCGCACGAACAACCCTTTTCTTTTTGAATTTATTTATCAATTTTTTGACACCGAATTACGACTCGTGGTGTACGGAACGCTTTCTCAAAGGCGTAAGCCTCTAATGACACACATAGCTATCTGTGCCTAGGCAATTATGCGATACGTGTGGAATAGGCAGTTAGGTAGCTTATAGCTGGGTAGGTGTATAGCGCTGCACAGTTAATTTCTCGTATTTCTATATAAGTAAAGTAAAGCCGAATAATATAGCTACACCGAGGAAAGTATACCCCGGGTACTCCCACTTGAGTCGGGAGTAGGTGGTTCACATATATTATAAGTCGTATGGCGTGTTTCGTGGCTGATTCATTATCGCAGTTAGCGTAAAGTAGTGGGTAAATTACGAATCACGATATTCGCCGGGATTTAAGCGGTTCCTTTAAGGAGTAGAACCGCGTTACGAGTTTTTGTCTCGTTTCCTTGGCTTTCGAAGACACCCAAATTGTTTTATAATCGTCCAGATGGTAATGGCCGGTAATGCCTCGTCCATTTCTTTTCTCGCCGCGTATTCCCGCGTACACGGGTTTAAAACTCTTCCCGAAAGATCCCACGGGTCCGCGATATGCTGCTTTACAGATACTTCTCTCCTTCATTCTTCTTGTTCTTGTTCTTGTTCTTGTTCTTGTTCTTCTTCTTCTTCTTCTTCTTCTTCTTCGAGGAAGACGTCTTT